>CM024763.1:87441085-87641085 GCA_014218235.1 Colocasia esculenta
AAAGGGGAGAGAGGGAGGCGGAGCACCGCCGGAGGGAGAGGGAGAAGGGAAGAAGAAGAGAGTGAGAGGCAAGGGGCGTCGGCCAAGGCTTTTAGCCTTCAGCCCCCGAGACGCAACGGACCACCCCCTCGCGTTAAGAACCTTAACAAGACGGGTCAACGGACAGCGACAAGAACGCATCCCCCATGGACGCCGTGACAACGCGATAGGCCGTACTGACACACCTGCCACTCTGACAGGCGTCAGACGACTGCACAGTGGAATACGACAACACTGTTGCGACCCGTTGACCAGTCACGACAAGAACGCGACAGGCAAACCGGGCGCGACAAGAACACGGTGCACACCTGCGTCGCAACAGGGATAACTGTCCCGTCGGGTACCCCCGACGTGACAATAACGCGTCACCCAGCCGGGATGCGTTAGTGGCCAGTCATCCCAGACACCGGACGGAAAGCCGGGAAGCTGGGTCATACATTCTACCCCCCTTAAAACAATTTCATCCTCGAAATTGGGACAAGCCCAGAAGATCCCGAGGCACGAAATGAAACACGGGGCGTAACTGCAAGACCAATGCAAAAAAGCCACTAAGTCTCAACACGACTTCCTCGCGGCAACAATCGTACAGCCAAACACACGCGGGCACACAAAGCCGGAAAACCAACAGCTCATACAACGGGCTCCAAACACACGGGAAGCACAGAATCGAAAACCCAATAGCTTACAACATGCTCCAACACACCTGCGCCCCATTCTCCCCTCACCCTTCCTCTCCTTCTTCTCCCCTCTCTTCGCTCTGAGCTCCCCTTGCGTTTTCTTGGTGCTTCCTTCGAGCTCGAGGCGTTCGTGCTGAGGAGGGTGTCGTCCCTTCGTGCAGGGGACGTGGTCGTGTCATTTTGAGCGAGGAGGAGGCGGCCATTCCTACGAGAAGGCCCCAACGGGTTTGCTCTTCATCTAGAGGTAGGGACCCTTGATCCACTCGCCCTAAGCATGCTCCCCTCCCCTTAGAGATGGTGGTTCCTCATGGTTTGTGGTTATGGGAGAGTGAGAATCCATGCTCGTGGTTGAGTGAGTTTTTCCCCTTCGAGCGTAGATTCTTGTTAAATCCATGTTTGTGGGGTTGTATGGGTGGTTTGCATGATTTACAGCTTTCAATACATGTTAAGCATGCTCCCCTTCCCCTGTGGAATGCTTGTTTTGTGTTTTTGGGGTGGTCTCCAGATGGAGCGTTCCGGAACCCCCCTCTGCTGAAGACGCAACCACTATAGAGGTCTCAATCTTGTCGCGACGGCTAGGCGCGACATGATCGCGGTGATGTTGGAGTGTCACGACCTAGTCGCGACGGCGATGGCTGCCGCGATAGTGTCGCGACATGGTAGGGATCGCGATGAGGTCGCGACTGCCCGATGCGTCGCGACTATAGCGAGAGACAGGTTGGTCTTCGCCGTTTCCATTTCTTTTACTATACTCGTGGCACCTGTGCTAGTTTCCTAGTACGGTCCTACACTAGTCTTTCACTCGGTGCGCGGCACTTGAGGGCTTGTCCCGTGTGAGAGGTTGTTACTGTTGCCCGAGACCCCCGTCCTCAGGAGCCTGTTGAGGTAGTACTCTGGGCTACGAGTGTGCTCGAGTTTGAAGCCAGCAAGCGGAGTCTGGAGCTGAGGGAAAAACGGTGGTTAGGACAGTGGCATTGAGTTGCTTGCAGAGCTCTCGTGGTTGGTCTGGGACACTGAGGACGGTTAGGAGTTCTACCCGGCGCAGGCCAGCCACTCTTATTCTCACTGCCTCACTCCTTGCGGCCCTGGAACTGCTTGGAGAGGTCAGGCGTGGGACCGTAGTCCGGAAAGACTACGACGGTTATTGTTGTGTGCTTTGTGTCCTACCTCGCTGTGACGAGACGTGAGGGTCAGGACCCGGGTCGAGGGTAAGAAGTCGGTGGGCGCGCCTGACCTTTGACTAGTGGTAGTGTTTTTCGTAGCTAGTGCTCCTTGTCCAGGCGGAGTCCCCTCTATCTATGTTGACTAGCCTTGTGGTGGGTCACGACGAGCAGTCGTACGGATTTTTTGACCACGTTGTGTTCCCGTACCGTGCTAGTTGTAGCTTCGCTTCCTCACTTCCATTCGTAGGTAGAAGATATAAAATGCTGTTATTTAATTGTTATATATATCCTTCTACCTGTTAGAGCTAGTAGGAGATTAGTAGTCCCTACTGAGCTTCTATTGTGAAGCTCATCCCTCCTTTTCCTAGGTGAGACTTCTCAGCAGTGGTAGGGCGCGTGCCGGGCGGAGGGGACGGGGCGGTAGTCGAGGACCCCATAGCTAGCAGTGGTTCCCATCTTCCAGTGTACGTCACCCTCGGGGTATGCCCCTAAGGGATTTGTTCTTCCCCTACCTTTTACTTGTACTAGCGTGCGTGCGTTGGGGCTGTACTTAGAGCGGTACGCAGCGATCTCACTCTCTTTCCTGTTTCCGCTTCCACTTGTACGCTTCTAGTTTAGAAGTTGACGTTTACTTCTGCTACATATCTGATAGATATATATATTATAGCCCTTCTGGGTCTCCGGATCCGTGGACGGAGACCGCGAAATCGGATCCTCGGCAAGGGCCGAGGGTCGGGTTCGGGTTGTTACATGTTGTCAGCAGGAAACATGGAAGTAAGGCAAGGTATAGGTCTTCTGTTAGAAGACCTTTTAGTCTAACTCTATCTTTTGTGCCTACAAATATCTATACTTCCTCTATACCAAGTGTCTGTTAGATATAAGGAGAAGAAGAGCAGATGATGAAGAGTCTCAATGGATCCAAGAACTCTAATGGCTATACTTCAACAGATCTATCTTTCTGCTCCATAAAATGATGAAGCAAGGTTGAACAACAAGAGGATAGAAAACTTGAAAATCATTCAAGGAGTGTACATCCAATGCACATCCAACATACACACACTCAAGGGAGAAGAGCTAGAGCCTATTCAAGAGAACCTTTCGGAGCTGAAGTCTTCAAAGCTCCAAGCATTCAAGCTTCTTTTCTCTCTTCACTCTCTCTATGCATCATTGTAAATTTAGGGAGAGTCTGTGAGCTGAGAGTTTGAGTTCTTTAGTGTTCATCTTGTATAGCTCTTAGTCTGTTCTTTCTTTTCTAAGAAAGATTTGTGTCTAGCTGTAGGACTGTATACAGTGTTCCTCTTCCTATGTGAAGATAAGGCTAGCGGGGTTCTGGTGGATTCTGTCCAGTTGAGGGACTGTACTCAGTATTCCCCTTGGGTTAAAGGAAGAACCTAGCTAGGGTTGGTGTCAGCAGAACCTTGCTAGGGTTTAAGTCTAGTAGAACCAAGTTGGAGTTTGTACCAATAGAACCGCACTGAGGTTTGTTCTAGGAGGGTGGCTTCTTGACCTGTAACAAAAGTGAGTTTCCTTCCTACTTGAAAAGAAAGAGAACCAGCAAGGTGCTGGGGTTTTGTATATAGGGGTGAGCAATGGGTCGGTTCAGTCCGGTTCACCCTTATTTTTAGGGGAACCAAACTGACCCGAATTGCTACAGTGAATCGAAGAACTGGTTCGGTTCGGTTCAAACCAAAATATGAATAAAAAACAAGGTTTTAAAAGGCGGTCGCAAGATTTGATCTCGCGACAGGGTCGGTTCAGTCCGGTTCACCCTTATTTTTAGGGGAACCAAACTGACCCAATTGCTACAGTGAATCGAAGAACTGGTTCGGTTCGGTTCAAACCAAATATGAATAAAACAAGGTTTTAAAAAGGCGGTCGCAAGATTTGATCTCGCGACCTCCACGTGGAGGAGGCACCCAAGCTCCCAACCACTGCGCTACAAGCGCTTTTATGTATATATGTATTATTAATTTAACTATATATACATATTCGGTTCAAAATACGTAAAAAAGAATGATTTAAGCGAGATTTGATCTCGCGACCTCCACGTGGAGGTCGCGCCAAGGTTGGCGACCACTGTGCTACAGCGTTTTGTGTGTATATAGTATTATTAATAATTATATATACATATTCGTTTCATTTTGGTTTGCCAACCTAAAAATCGAACCAAACTGACCATATTTTTGAACACCCCTATTTGTACATCCTTGGGGGGATTGTACCCTGATTAGTAAAATCCTAAGATTTGCTTGGTGACTGGACGTAGGAATTCCATTTGGAAGGGCCAAAACTAGGATAAATCTGTGTGTTCATGTGTGTGATTGTCTTTTAATTGCTTCCGCATTGCTACTCTTTATCACACACAATTACATTCACTAAGCACAGTTTTCAAGTGGTGATTTTATTTGTGTTTTCAGAATTCCTATTCACCCCCCCCCCCCCCCTCTAGGCTATGCTTGCTACCAACTGTAAGTGGGCCAACATCTTCTGACCATTTAAATTTTCTCTGAGTAGTCTTGAATTAAATCTAGCCCAATGAGACTTTTCTCTCCTACTTATATCTAGCAGAGGGTGATCTATGGGTTGCCATACAATGCTTCATAAGGTGCCATTCAATGCTACTGTGATGGCTATGCTGTAAGCAAACTCAATCATTGGTAGGTAATCATCCCAGTTGCCAGCCAATCTAAACTACATGCCCTGGCATATCTTCTACTATTCTGATGGTTCTTTCTGATTGCCATCGGTTTGGGGGTGATAAGCTGAACTAAATCTTAATTGTGTGCCCATGGCTACTGGTAAGCTTCTCCAAATCTAGCAATGAATCATGTATCTCTATCGGAGATAATTGATAAGGGAATTCCATGAATTCTCACTATCTCCCTTATATACAATTGAGCCAAGTCCGTCCAATGATTTCCTTGGAAATTGCTAGAAAATGAGCTAATTTAGTTAATTTGTTCTAAAATTACCCAATAAATCATGTCTTTTCCTTGTCTGTGGCAAACCCATCATAAAATCCATAGTGATTTGTTACCATTTCCATATAGGGTCTCAATTTGTTGCATAAGTCTAGCTGGTTTCTTGTGTTCAGCTTTAATTTATTGGCATGTTAAACACTTGCTTACAAAATATATTATGTCTTTCTTCATTCCATGCCACCAAAATTGCTTTTTTAGATCCTTATACATCTTAGAGCTGCATGGGAGGATCGAGTACTGGGATTTGTGTCCTTCATTTAGCAGTTCTTTCTCAATTTCTTCATTTTTTGGTATGCATATCCTGCTTGGGAATTTGATTATTTCTTTGTAATCTGGACTGTATCCTATTTGTTCACCATTTCCTTTATTTTTTTAATCTTGTTTTTTGCCTTACCAATTTTATCTGCTAATATCGACCTTACCATCAGTAGTGCTAGTATCATATTCCCTTGCTAACCTTGGTGAGTAATCAATCAGATTATGTCATTTCTTTCCATTGTTGGTGTAGTTGTAGTCCCTTAATTTCATTCTACTAAAGCATCAATCACTACATTAGCTTTACTGAATGGTAATTACTATACAATCATAGTCCTTTAGAAATTCCAACCATCTCCTTGCCTTAATTCAATTTCTTCTGAGAAAATATGTACTTCATGCTTTTATGGTTAGTGTATACTTCAAATTGTTCCCCATATAAGTAGTGACACCAGATCTTTAAAGCATGTATAATTGCTGCCAACTCTAGGTAATAGGTTGGATAATTCTTTCATGATCCTTTAATTGCTTAGAAGCATATGCTACCACCTTCCCATGTCTCATAAGAACGCACCCAATTCATCTTTGTGATGCATTTGTATATACTACGAATCCTTCTAATCCATGAGGCAAAGTAAGAACTGGAGCAGTGGTAAGCTTCTCCTTCAATTTCTGAAAATTGACTTCACATCTCTCCTTCCATATCAAGGATAGTATAGAAAGAACGTGAATAGATGAGTAAATATGGAATAGACGAGAACTATAGGTCAATGTACGTTAAAACGATATTAAAACAGATAGTAACAATGCAACAACACCTTCACCGGGTACTGGTAGTTGGGTAAATATCATGGTCTACCACTTGGTCGTAATATATAACACGGTTAAGAGGTCAGCGCATGTCAGAGACAGTACTATGGCTGGTTGGAGCATGTTGTATAGGCCCAGCATGACCCCTTAGGGTGTATAGGTATTAATGGGAAGAAGAAGAGAGTAAGAGGCAAGGGGCGTCGGCCAAGGCTTTTAGCCTCAGCCCCCGAGACGCAACGGACCACCCCTCGCGGTAAGAACCTTAACAAGAGGGTCAACGGACAGCGACAAGAACGCATCCCCCATGGACGTCGTGACAACGCGATAGGCCGTACTGACACACCTGCCACTCGACAGGCGTCAGACGACTGCACAGTGGAATACGACAACACTGTTGCGACCCGTTGACCAGTCGCGACAAGAACGCGACAGGCAAACGGGCACGACAAGAACACGGTGCACACCTGCGTCGCACCAGGGATAACTGTCCGTCGGGTCCCCCGACGTGACACTAACGCGTCGCCCAGCCGAGATGCGTTAGTGGCCAGTCATCCCAGACACCGGATGGAAAGCCGGGAAGCTGGGTCATACATTCTACCCCCTTAAAACAATTTCATCTCGAAATTGGGACAAGCCCAGAAGATCCCGAGGCAACGAAACGAAACACGGGCTAACTGCAAGACCAAGGCGAAAAAGCCACTAAGTCTCAACACGACTTCCGGCGACAACAATCGTACAGCCAAACACACGCGGGCCACACAAAGCCGGAAAACCAATAGCTCATACAACGGGCTCCAAACACACGGGAAGCACAGAATCGAAACCCAATAGCTTACAACATGCTCCAACACACCTGCGCCCCATTCTCCCCCTCACCCCCTTCTCCTTCTTCTTCCCTCTCTTTCACTCTGAGCTCCCCTTGCATTTTCTTGGTGCTTCTTCGAGCTCGAGGCGTTCGTGTGCTGAGGAGGGTTCGCCCGTTCGTGCAGGGGACGTGGTCGTGTCATTTTGAGCGAGGAGGAGGCGACCATTCCTACGAGAAGGCCCCAACAGGTTGCTCTTCATGTAGAGGTAGGGACCCTTGATCCACTCGCCCTAAGCATGCTCCCCTACCTTAGAGATGGTGGTTCCTCATGGTTTGTGGTTATGGGAGAGTGAGAATCCATGCTCGGGTTGAATGAGTTTTCCCCTTCGAGGCGTAGATTCTTGTTAAATCCATGTTTGTGGGGTTGTATGGGTGGTTTGCATGATTTTACAGCTTTCCATGTTAAAGCATGCTCCCCTTCCCCTGTGGAATGCTTGTTTTGTGTTTTTGGGGTGGTCTCCAGAAGGAGCGTTCCGGAACCCCCCTCTGCTGAAGACGCGAACCACTATAGAGGTCTCAATCTTGTCGCGACGGCTAGGCGCGACATGATCGCGGCGCTGTTGGAGTGTCACGACCTAGTCGCGACGGCGATGGCTGCCGCGATAGTGTCGCGACATGGTAGGATCGCGATGAGGTCGCGACTGCCCAATGCGTCGCGACTATAGCCGAGAGACAGGTTGGTCTTCACCGTTTCCATTTCTTTTACTATACTCGTGGCACCTGTGCTAGTTTTAGTACGGTCCTACACTAGTCTTTCGCTCGGTGCGCGGCACTTGAGGGTATCTCGTGTGAGAGGTTGTTACTGTTGCCCGAGACCCCCGTCCTCAGGAGCCTGTTGAGGTAGTACTCTGGGCTACGAGTGTGCTCGAGTTTGAAGCCCAGCAAGCAGAGTCTGGAGCTGAGGGGAAAAACGGTGGTTAGGACAGTGGCATTGAGTTTCTTGCAGAGCTCTCGTGGTTGGTCTGGGACACTGAGGACGGTTAGGAGTTCTACCCGGCGCAGGCCAGCCACTCCTATTTCTCACTGCCTCACTCCTTGCGGCCCTGGAACTGCTGGAGAGGTCAGGCGTGGGACCGTAGTCCGGAAAGACTACGGCGGTACTGTTATGTGTTTTGTGTCCTACCTCGCTGTGACGAGACGTGAGGGTCAGGACCCGGGTCGAGGGTAAGAAGTCGGTGGGCGCGCCTGACCTTTGACTAGTGGTAGTGTTTTTCGTAGCTAGTGCTCCTTGTCCAGGCGGAGTCCCCTCTATCTATGTTGACTAGCCTTGTGGTGGGTCACGACGAGCAGTCGTACGGATTTTTTGACCACGTTGTGTTCCCGTACCGTGCTAGTTGTAGCTTCACTTCCTTACTTCCATTCGTAGGTAGAAGATATGAAACTGCTGTTATTTAATTGTTATATTATCCTTCTACCTGTTAGAGCTAGTAGGAGATTAGTAGTCCTACTGAGCTTCTATTGTGAAGCTCATCCCTCTTTTTCCAGGTGAGACCTCTCAGCAGTGGTAGGGCGCGTGCCGGGCGGAGGGGACGGGGCGGTAGTCGAGGACCCCATAGCTAGCAGTGGTTCCCATCTTCCAGTGTACGTCACCCTCGGGTATGCCCCTAAGGGATTTGTTCTCCCCTACCTTTTACTTGTACTAGCGTGCGTGCGTTGGGGCTGTACTTAGAGCGGTACGCAGCGATCTCACTCTCTTCCTGTTTCCGCTTCCACTTGTACGCTTCTAGTTTAGAAGTTGACGTTACTTCTGCTACATATCCTGATAGATATATATATTATAGCCCTTTTGGGTCTCCGGATCCGTGGACGGAGACCGCAAAAATCGGATCCTCGGCAAGGGCCGAGGGTCGGGTTCTCGGGTCGTTACATGTTGTCAGCAGGAAACATGGAAGTAAGGCAAGGTATAGGTCTTCTGTTAGAAGACCTTTTAGTCTAACTCTATCTTTTGTGCCTACAAATATCTATACTTCCCTCTATACCAAGTGTCTGTTAGATATAAGAAGAAGAAGAGCAGATGATGAAGAGTCTCAATAGATCCAAGAACTCTAATGGCTATACTTCAACAGATCTATCTTTCTGCTCCATAAAATGATGAAGCAAGGTTGAACAACAAGAGGAGAGAAAACTTGAAAATCATTCAAGGAGTGTACACAATGCACATCCAACTATACACACACTCAAGAGGAGAAGAGCTAGAGCCTATTCAAGAGAACCTTTCGGAGCTGAAGTCTTCAAAGCTCCAAGCATTCAAGCTTCTTTTCTCTCTTCACTCTCTCTATGCATCATTGTAATTTAGGGGAGAGTCTGTGAGCTGAGAGTTTGAGTTCTTTAGTGTTCATCTTGTATAGCTCTTAGTCTGTTCTTTTTTTCTAAGAAAGATTTGTGTCTAGCTGTAGGACTGTATACAGTGTTCCTCTTCCTATGTGAAGATAAGGCTAGCGGGGTGCTGGTGGATTCTGTCCAGTTGAGGGACTGTACTCAGTATTCCCCTTGGTTTAAAGGAAGAACCTAGCTAGGGTTGGTGTCAACAGACCTTGTGGGGTTTAAGTCTAGTAGAACCAAGTTGGAGTTTGTACCAATAGAACCGCACCGAGGTTTGTTCTAGGAGGGTGGCTTCTTGACCTGTAACAAAAGGAGTTTCCTTCCTACTTGAAAAGAAAGAGAACCAGCAAGGAGCTGGGGTTTTGTATATAGGGGTGAGCAATGGGTCGGTTCAGTCCGGTTCACCCTTATTTTTAGGGGAACCAAACTGACCCGAATTGCTACAGTGAATCGAAGAACTGGTTCGGTTCGGTTCAACCAAAATATGAATACAAAACAAGGTTTTAAGAGGCCGGTCGCAAGATTTGATCTCGCGACCTCCCACGTGGAGGAGGCACCAAAGCTCCCAACCACTGCGCTACAAGCGCTTTTATGTATATATGTATTATTAATTTAACTATATATACATATTCGGTTCAAAATACGTAAAAAAAGAATGATTTAAGCGAGATTTGATCTCGCGACCTCCACGTGGAGGTCGCGCCAAGGTTGGCGACCACTGTGCTACAAGCGTTTTTGTGTATATATGTATTATTAATTAATTATATTACATATTCGGTTCTTTTGGTTTGCCAACCTAAAAATCGAACCAAACTGACCATATTTTGAACACCCCTATTTGTACATCTTGGGGGGATTGTACCCTGATTAGTAAAATCCTAAGATTTGCTTGGTGACTGGACATAGGAATTCCATTTGGAAGGGCCAAACTAGGATAAATCCTTGTGTCATGTGTGTGATTGTCTTTTATTGCTTCCGCATTGCTACTCTTTATCACACACAATTACATTCACTAAGCAAAGTTTTCAAGTGGGATTTTTATTTGGTTTTCAGAATTCCTATTCCCCCCCCCCCCCCCCCCCCTCTAGGCTATGCTTGCTACCAACTGTAAGTGGGCCAACATCTTTCTGACCATTTAAATTTTCTCTGAGTAGTCTTGAATTAAATCTAGCCAATGAGACTTTTCTCTCCTACTTATATCTAGCAGAGGGGTGATCTATGTGGTTTGCCATACAATGCTTCATAAGGTGCCATTCCAATGCTACTGTGATGGCTATTGCTGTAAGCAAACTCAATCATTGGTAGGTAATCATCCCAGTTGCCATGCCAATCTAAACTACATGCCCTTGGCATATCTTCTAGTATTCTGATGGTTCTTTCTGATTGGCCATCGGTTTGGGGGTGATAAGCTGAACTAAATCTTAATTGTGTGCCCATGGCTACTTGTAAGCTTCTCCAAAATCTAGCAATGAATCATGTATCTCTATCGGAGATAATTGATAAGGGAATTCCATGAATTCTCACTATCTCCCTTATATATAATTGAGCCAAGTCGTCCAATGATTGAGCCTTGGAAATTGCTAGAAAATGAGCTAATTTAGTTAATTTGTCTAAAATTACCCAAATAACATCATGTCTTTTCCTTGTCTGTGGCAAACCCATCATAAAATCCATAGTGATTTGTTACCATTTCCATATAGGGATCTCAATTTGTTGCATAAGTCTAGCTGGTTTCTTGTGTTCAGCTTTAATTTATTGGCATGTTAACAAACTTGCTTACAAAATATATTATGTCTTTCTTCATTCCATGCCACCAAAATTGCTTTTTTAGATCCTTATACATCTTAGAGCTGTATGGGAGGATCGAGTACTGGGATTTGTGTCCTTCATTTAGCAGTTCTTTCTCAATTTCTTCATTTTCTGGTATGCATATCCTGCTTTGGAATTTGATTATTTCTTTGTAATCTTGACTGTATCCTAATTTGTTCACCATTTCCTTTAATTTTTTTATCTTGTTTTTGTGCCTTACCAATTTTATCTGCTAATATCGACCTTACCATCAGTAGTGCTAGTATCATATTTCCCTTGCTAAACCTTGGTGAGTAATCAATCAGATATGTCATTTCTTTCCATTGTTGGTGTAGTTGTAGTACCCTTAATTTCATTCTACTTAAAGCATCAATCACTACATTAGCTTTACCTGAATGGTAATTTACTATACAATCATAGTCCTTTAGAAATTCCAACCATCTCCTTTGCCTTAAATTCAATTCCTTCTGAGAAAATATGTACTTCATGCTTTTATGGTTAGTGTATACTTCAAATTGTTCCCCATATAAGTAGTGACACCAGATCTTTAAAGCATGTATAATTGCTGCCAACTCTAGGTAATAGGTTGGATAATTCCTTTCATGATCCTTTAATTGCTTAGAAGCATATGCTACCACCTTCCCATGTCTCATAAGAACGCACCCAATTCATCTTTGTGATGCATTTGTATATACTACGAATCCTTCTAATCCATGAGGCAAAGTAAGAACTGGAGCAGTGGTAAGCTTCTCCTTCAATTTCTGAAAATTGACTTCACATCTCTCATTCCATATCAAGGATAGTATAGAAAGAACGCGAATAGATGAGTAAATATGGAATAGACGAGAACTATAGGTCAATGTACGTAAAACGATATTAAAATAGATAGTAACAATTGCAACAACACCTTCACCGGTACTGGCAGTTTGGTAAATATCATGGTCTACCACTTGGTCGTAATATATAACACGGTCAAGAGGTCAGCGCAATGTCAGAGACAGTACTATGGCTGGTTGGAGCATGTTGTATAGGCCCAGCATGACCCCTTAGGGTGTATAGGTATTAATGGTACAACCCACTCGGCCATGTGAGATTTCATGGTCAGAGGAGACTTACAAAGGCCTTGAACAAGGATTTACTAGACCAGCAGAAGGAATATCCGACAAAGAGTTCGTCCAAGTGTGGAAATAGTAGTTGCTCAGCGTTCTAGAGGACTTCTAGAACAGCGAAGCACCGATAACGGTGTTCCAAAATAATAACGAGAAACGAATACAAGTTTATTAAATAGAGAGATTTATGTACAAAATTTTAATAAATTACTAAATGTATTATGAACATGTTATGAATATTGCAAGTCTGGGATGTATGGTTTTTGGTGTGTGTGTGATAGAAAATCTTGGAGTTAGATGGAGAGGTCAAGTGCATAGCTTTTAAGAAAAATTGCATGTTCATCATGTTATGGCTTCTATTATTGCATTACAGACTTAACACAAACCTAACATGGAGTAAAACATGGACTTAATGTAAGAATAGATGAAAATCAGGGTTTCTAGACAAAAATCTAGAAGGCGATGTACCCTTGCACTGGTTGCGACAGGGTACCTTCAGAACGAGATAGACCATTTAACAGAACGTGATAGGGTCTCTCAGGACAGACAATAAGAACGCGACACAGTGTCTGTTGCATTAAGAATGTGACAGGGAGCTTGTCATGTTAAGAACGCGACAAGGAGCTTGTCACTACCCTGATGAGAAGGCGACGTATTCCAAGCCCCCAGGAGAGATCTAGCGTGCTAGAAGCATTCTATCTCTTTGAAGCTAGGATTTTGGGTGATTCTCTGAAGAAGCCAACAACAAACTTCAAATCCAGGCATGCCACATGACTTAGCTACTGCGTGGGGTTGCTGTCATGTACTGAAGGTTAAGCTACATCCAAGAAACACCTAGGAGGCTTCGGTGAGGAGTTCAAGCTATATTTTTCATCAGCATACACTAATCTACAACGACTCTCATCTTTTTGGATATGGGGAATTAATGCACCAGTGTTTTATTCTCTATTCTTCATGTCCACATGTTTTGATTTCGAATTGAAACAGAACTATCTATGTGTGTGCTCGGTTTGTGAGCATGTGGTTAGGTATTTGGTTTCTTTGTACCGTGAAACAAAGAATCGGTTGGAGTTTCTATTGTCCCTGGGAAACAATCCCGTGATGAGGGTTGGTAACTTGTACCCCATTAAACAAATTAGTGGAGAAATCCTCACCGGGGTGTGGGATAGTGGACGTAAGCACACATGTGTGTGTTGGCCGAACCACTCTAAATCATGTGTGTATGTGTGGTTTGCTTCCATATTTTCTCTCTCCCTTATACGCACGTTAGGATAGTTGATTTTGCTGTTTATAGTGTTTATACTCTGCTGTGCTTCTTGCGTAATAGATTTTCTTAATTAAGTTTAATTTATTCTGTGATAAAGAATTTTTATTTAGGCGATAACCAATTCAGTCCTCCCCTCTTAGTTGTTCATCGCACATACATATCCATCAATCAAGGCAATAGGGAGATCTAAGTGATTCATGAAAGATCGGTTGGACAAGAATAGTAAACATGCAACATGAAATTCAATCAAATGGCATGATAGAATTTAGGGAAAACATACTCGTGAAATTTCTGATATTAAGAAATACTTACATAGAGTTTCAATTAGATTGAGCCCGATTGAATGCCTACCTTTGCTTAGTTTTTTCTTGCTAGGGTTTGTTGCTCGATTTTTAGGAAGATTGAGGGAGAAGCCTTCAATCTTCATATCCTCCTCCTTCCGATAGTTTCTTCACATGACCACAACCTTTAGTAACACAGCTAGGTGGGCCATGCGGGGGTATTGGGGTGTATTTAAAGGGGTAGGTCATTAGGAGTTCTAAACGAACTCAAACTACCATGTTACAAGTTTCCTTTTGTTTCTTGCATTTATTTGAGCCTGCAACTCTACATTTTTTTAAGATTTTGGCTTAAAAGTCTCCCATCGATGATGGGCTATGGCTAATTTCAATTTTGACCTATGTATATGACCCAAATGGACTTAATAACCACTTAATTAACTAGTTAATTATTTTTTAATTAAATATTTTTTTAATAATTTTAGGCTCATTTAATCTTCACTTATGGCCCAATAAACTCTGTTGATATCATATATTTTATTTTATGGTCTTTAGAGTTATTTACATACGATAATAGATTATCGATATTATCAGATTTTTCGACTTTTAAGATTTTGTTAAGTCAGATGCTAGTAGTTTGCCTCGATTTCATTATCAACGTTATAATATATTATCTAGTTCACACATATAAAATTTCGTTTAACTCCGAATTTTTTACATGTGATAATAATTTGTTATTTATTAATATATTATAAAATTTTGAGTTATTGCACAAAGTGTGCAACCTCCGTAAATACATGATTATGGCACGGAGACGACGTACGGAGTGCAATTTATACTTTTTTTTTTTTAAAGAAATTTTTTGGTAGATTAGTTTACTTGATCATGGGCATAGAATGATTTGCAACCACTTCTAATTAAGAGTCATGTCAGTCTCTAGACATGTTAGATTGGCAATGATCACGTCAATCTTCTTTATCTGTACTCCATCGTACGAAATTAATCGTTTATGTATAGATGTCCGAGATAATTTTGGTATAATTGTGTCATATATACTACATACGCAGAAACAAGCCATGCATGTTCTTTTCATGTGGACAATGGATATCTGATGTAGAAGTGGCCCGAAAGTATATGTGCTGAAAATTCGGTATCAGCTTCGTCTCAAATTTAGTCGTCGGTATCGCGTTAATTAAGCTGATCAAGAAACTCCTGTTTTTTTTTTTTCTTTCGTCAAGGTATGGTTTAGTAAAGAGAGTATAATTAGAACACGTTTGACTACCCTTCAACATCTGTGGGAAGAGCACTTGGCATATATCTTTATTGATGTATGAATTTGAGGGGAAATGCTTATGGTTGATATGGATTGTGAGGAGAACAATTTCATTGAAAAGAGAGGGGGAGAGAGAGAGATCTCCTCAAGTTCTGTCACCTAATAAAATTATTTTTTAAATATTTCTATCAGTTTTATTCCAAGGGCACTTTTAGGACAAATATTTCTCTAAGTTGAGTATGGAGTTTGAACCTCTCCTTCAGTACAGTTTAAGGCTCTTTTGCGCATAAAAGAAAAAAAATCAGATGGGATCTAGAACCAAATCACTAATGTGTGGAACTTAATTCATCCATAAGTACGTACAAGTAATGCTGTAGAAGAAGTGAGATAGATTAATTACCTCATCTTTTTATTGGGCCACATCAAATTACACGACGTGATTATGGTACTATGACAACTTAATAGTGTGACAAGGGGTGATGAGATGATGGCAATGGTGGAAACTGGCAATTGGCAGCATTAATAGATAGCGAGAAGTGGTAGTGATCTTGATAATACATATGTCAGGCCAGGGCATGTTATAGCTTATTTTAAATAAATAAAAATGTCAATAAATCCACCTCAGAGGCGGCAAGTATCAGCATTTATCCTCCAAGTTGAGTGCGATAGCAAGCAGCGGAAATGACGGGGCGCACGCGCCTCCCATATCACGCCATTAAAATAGATGTGGAACCCGGGTGCTCCGTCAAGGGGGCTAAGCATAAGATTACTACCCGGCCAATCTTTACTCGTTCTCCAATATATATGCTTTGGATTTTTAACTAATTTAACTTGATCCATTTCTTGAAGGGAGTCAGGAGGTGTGACGTACGTCTCTTGGATGATCAGAATCCAAAGATATTATATTATGTCTTGTCACTTTTAGTGTTTGGATCACTTCGTTTGTGCTGGGAGCACTTCCACCCACTTTCCCCATGTTGACAAAAAGACCCATTTTCGTCACTTTGCCTTGCTACCCACGCATATATGCAGCGCCTTCTTCGTCTCCAAGATCATTCACAGGTGTGTTTGTGTGTGTGTTACTCTCCTGATTCCCGTTTTAGATCAACAGGCGAATGCAGTATTAGATGCAAGTGCCCGTTCAAGAGAATATTAGGTGATCGTATAAATTAAGGCTGATAGATAGATAGATAGATAGATACACCTGCCGGAGACCAGCCATGTCGGCCGTGGAGGACGTGGATAAGTGGCCCGCCGACGACGCATGCAACTGCTGCCTGTTGCTCAGGATCTTCCTGAGCTGCCTGCTGCCTCTTCTTCCTTCACCAAAGTCGGACTCCGAAGCCGAGCTCGAGGATGCGCCGTCAACAGTTCGGAAGGACGATCCGGTGGCGAGGAACATCGCCGCCGCGCAGAAGCACTTCCGGCAGGTCCAGAACATCCGCTGCGCGTGATCGGGGCGTCGTACGTCCTCGCACCGGAGGCGCTGAATGATGCCCCAGAGTCATCCCCACAGAAGTCAGGCGGGCGCAGAAGAAGATGGATAGAAGCAGATAGCCGCCATGTTCTTCCGCTGGTAATAAGATGTAGTAATATTGTTGTCCCTGAAGTTTATAAACTCAGATATTACAGAAGGGAAAGTGCTGCTAACTGTTTAATAAGTAAACCATTAATGAGTAGCAAATCTTGGTATTGGCAAATATTTGTATGACCCATGTTAATTTTTCACGAAGTATGACATCTTTGTCCAGTGATCAGCTACAGGTACTAAATAATATTATCAGACTGGCAAAGCTCAAACGATTCACAAGCGGCTTGTGTTCTATCTATCTATCTAGCTACATACATAGATAGATAGATAGAAGAGAGATATAAATCTTGGATGGCTCCTGGCTATAGACCTTAAGGTCTATTCCATATCATCACACAGAGGATTAATCAGACGCCTGAGCTCCTTGATACGTTTCCCAAACTGGGAATTTGTCGTAGAGCTACAATAGTGAGCAACTGAAAACGTGAACAAACGAGGGAAATTGTGGTCTGTTAATTTGGTTGCCAGTAGAATACATTGTTGGAAAATATTTTAGGAAATTTTTTTAATTTGATTGCTAGTTAATTTGGTATCTACAGTTTTTTTTCCCTTGAAGACGGGGGACCACAAGAAATGGGGGATATGTAGACGACCGACTATAGCACAACCGTCTATTAAAGCTTTTGTAGATGACTAAACTGCCGTCTAGGGAGCCGTCAACGTACATACCGTCTACATATCATCTGTAGACGGATATCTACCAGCGTCTACGAATATGACAAACGTAGACAGCTGGGCGTCGTCTACAAAATATAAGTAGATGGCCTACCAATGCCGTCTACATAGAGTTATGTAGATGGCTGAACGCCGTCTATGTAACTCTTATTAGACGGTTGTATCAGCTGTTTAGTAATACTTACGTTGATGGCTAGAAACTGTCTACATATATATTTTTATTGACGGCTTACCAACCGTCAACGTAAGCATTAGTAGACGGGGTTGAAGCCGTCTACATAACTTTATGTAGACGACTACGCAGCCATCTACATAAGTCTATGTTGACGGTTGCAACCATCTACATATGTGTTTTTTTTAAATATATATTTGAATATTGCATTTACCACCTGTTATGTACAACAATATTACTCCATCTAAAATAAAAATGATACCATCACAAATTATCTAGAAATAAATAAACATAAATCTCATCAACAAATCATCCAAAAAAAATACAAAGTATGTCACAAACTATATAAGAATCTAATCATCATCGTCATCATCATAATCATTAGTAGAATCTTTATCCCCCTCATGTGCAGGAGGAGACACATGTGATGGTCGACTAGCCATTTGTTGCATGAGGGCACGCATCTCTGACATCTGACTGCGTATTGTTGCCCAGATAGCAAGCTCAGAGGGGGGTGAATGGATTGCTTAAAAAAAACTTTTAGTAAAAATTCCTGTAAATAAAATAAACTAGACAGAAAACACAGTTCGATAGTTAGAGTTAGTGATAATGAAGACACAAAAGCAATCACACAAACAACATGAGATTTTTATCTTGGTTCGGACCTCCTATCCCAAGTAGTTCTATGTCCAGTCCCTAAGTAACAAGTTGGGCTTCTACTAAACAAGGGTTTAGTCCCCCTTATGGACACTTACATATCTAGCAACTGTTAGCCTTCTCTTCTCTACCAGAAGAGGAATTACACCACCTGATTCAACATGTCTTCTCTTCACATCCGAAGAGGAATGCCCACAAAGATTTTGTTGAAAAGAGGAGGGCCCCAAGACCAAGCTTATAGACAATGCTTGATCTGAGGTGAAGTCTAAGAGACCCAGATAAACTTGAATGAACTCTCTCTCTCAAACCTACGCTAGCTCTCAAAAAGAATGGAGTGAGATCTCTGAGAGCTAAGAGCTTTGGAAGGTTGAAATGGATGAGCTAGCTCTTGCTATTTTTCAGGTGACTAGAGCTTCAAGCTTTTCGAAGATTCAAGGGTTCAAAAAATCTAGCTATGTTGCATGGAGTCACCAGTCTTCTATTTATCTTCTGCGAATTATTTTGACTGTTGTAGTAGCCGTTCAGATGTCCGTTGTCACACAGCTTCATGTACATTAGAGAGACTGGTCCTAGGCATGGAGAGGCGAGCCTGCAGCCATATGTGCTTGGATTGATCCTTACACCTTCAGGGAAAGATTTTCTGAATCTTTTATCCTTTTGACAAGTTGACAGATCCATCTTTGACGTGATTTATTACAAAAGCCCTGCATGCAATAAACACTGATACCTAGATAACTTCTTTTTGTCTAGGTTGTCAGTCAACATTGGTAGTCGTGTAGTATGAAGGTATGCCAAATAGGAAAGGTTATTCTGACATCACACAAATAAAGACTCTATGTGACACATGAAGTAAGCAAGAATATTTCGTGTGGAAATATTATACTATCACAATAAATGATCAAGATGTTAGGATACAACAAGATGCGCGGGAAGGTTTTTGAAGTCCACAGAGTCTTAAGCATATGCATATTTAAGTATAATGAAAATAAGAAGATAAAGCAAGACTATACAAGAGCTATATAAAGAGCATTTGTATAGAAATGATATTGATATCAAATTGATGATATAATCATGTGAGAATGTAATCCATGTTGAAACCAAGTGATGTGAACATAATCCATGTATTAATATAATGAAATCAATGTTTTGCTGAAATCGATCATTAAAATGTTATTTGAATGAAATCCATCATGAAATCATTATTTCAATAATGAAATCGTTGTGAGACCAAAATTGTTGTGCAAGTGAAGACAAATCATTGTTTGTGACCAACTCGTTGTTTGTGATCAAATTATTGTTTAAATGAAGGCAAATCGTTGTTTTCAATCAAATCGTTGTAAGTACAAGCGAATCGTTGTTTTCGATCAAATTATTGATTAAGTACAAGCGAATCGTTGTTTTCGATCAAATCGTTGTTTAAGTACAAGCGAATCGTTGTTTTCAATCAAGTTGTTACATAAGTACAAGCGAATCATTGTTTTTGATCAAATTGTTGTTTTCGATCAAATCATTGTTTTTGAGCAAATCGTTGTTTAAGTCAAAGCGAATCGTTGTTTCCGATCAAATCGTTGTTTAACTTAAAGTAAATTGTTGTTTTCGAGTGAATCGTTGTTTAAGTTAAAGCGAATCGTTGTTTACGATCAAATCGTTGTTTAAGTTAAAGCAAATCGTTGTTTTCGATCAAATCATTGTTTTCGAGCAAATTGATGTTTAACTTAAAGCGAATCATTGTTTTCGATCAAATCATTGTTTAAGTTTAAGCGAATCATTGTTTTCGATCAAATCATTATTTTCGAGCAAATCATTGTTTAAGTGACTTATCGAATCGTTGCAGTGATCGAATCGTTGTTTCTATAAAGGAAATCGATGTGTACTTAGAAATATATGCAATGAACTTCAGATAACAGTAAGTGATGATAACTTACAAAAATTTCTAGAGTTATTTCCTGTGAGTGAACTTCAGAAAGAGTTGTTAGAAAACATTTTTTCAAGGTTTTGTTAATCACCAAAAATACTTAAAATAAAAGATAATTTATTTATGGAGATGGAGTGATCATCAATCCCCCCTTTTTGGTGATGACAAAACATAAAAGGATTGCATGTATAGAAAGAATAAGAATTGAAATTTGTTTTGCAAAAATTAAAAATTTGAATTTTAGGGTATGTCTTTCATAATACTTTCTCCCCCTTTTTGTCATTAAGCAAAAAGAATTAGATAAGCAGAAAAGAAAGTAGAGACAGACAAAGATAAATGGGAGCCAAAAGTATCAGATTTGATTACTTAATGGGGATCAGAAATGTAGAAAGTAGGAGACAAAAGAGAGGCATGTCGAGTAATGATCAGCTAAGCCTGGAGTTCCTACTCTTCAAATAGTTTTTAAAAGCACTCCAAGCCATAGTGTAGGAAGTTCTCATATCAGGAAGCATCCTCTAGATGTGCAGTTGCCTGTGAGCTTCAATGAAATTGGGATATTCATCCTTGCCAAATTAAGGAGGATCTGTACAAGCTAGTAGTGCCAAAACTAGCATGCTGCAGGAATTTGTCGATGGATATAGGGTAGAAAATCTTGTGCTGGTGCAGCTCCCTCTTTAGAGGTTTATAGACTTTGTATCTTTCAATCCAAAGGGCAAAAGGATCTTGAACCAAATTGATAGAGTTGAGGTCCAAGAATTCTTCGACAAAAAGAGAGGGTTTGCCTGATCTGAACAGAGATGAGTTCAAGGTGTCCAACTGCTGAGCAGCTTGATGATAATGCTTCTCCCATTCAGATGGTGAGAGCCTTTCACATTCAGACAGGAGGGGGGGGAAGGACATCAGACATGATAAAACCCCTGTGATACTCCCGAAAAAGAAGTTGGTGGAAGGCAAGAGGAGCACTCTGTTGAACAGTTATTCTGACCATCACTCTAGCAAATCTTTCAAAGATAGAGGGACCCACAATAGAGCCCATGAGCAAGGAATGAAGCTTGGGGAGGAAGAAAACCTTTGGAAACTGAAGGGTAGCAAAGTCCACCTAAAGAGAAGTGTTGACAGAGTTTTCAGTCCTGAGCTGTGCAATGGCTCCCCTGAACTGACCAAGCTGAATTTCTAGTAGTTTGTTGATAAACCTATAGTCTTGAAACATCTGGAGGTGCCGGATCAACTTGATTTCCCTCTAGATGAAGGGACCTCAAGTATTCCTATGGTGAATAACAAACCACTCAGACAGTATAAGTTGGTGGTCTGAGGGTGGAAACCTGTCAGATCTAGTACGCACAAAATTCCTGTAGAAAGACTGATGGCTCCGAGCCCACTGATCTTCAGTCTTAGATTCAGCTAGGGAGAAGATTTTGAACTGATCTGATTTGGATATTGGAGAGAGAGGAAGAACAATGGTTAGGTGTTCTGTGAGGTTAAGGTGGGGGAGGCAAAAAATTACAGCAAATGTACACTTCTGAAGATATTCACAATAAAGGGATCTCCTTCTATTTTCAACAGAAAGAGAGAACCAAAGGGGAGGGAATCTTGATTTAGAAGAGAGAGCAATTTCTTTAGAGACTTTTCTCTTTTTGGGGGCAGGACTGGAAGAACTAGTCCTGTGAACATGGGAGGACACAGACAGGACTGAACGAAGAATTACTTCTTCAAATTCATCTTTGATGTCTTGTATGATGTGACCTTGAACACGAGCACCCTCCAAAATGATGGTTATGAAGGATGGAGCAGTGGGTGGATGAAAAGAAGAGAAAAAAGTAGTAGGAGGAGGTACAGATGCTTGAGCAGTTGATGGTCCAGCAGATGAGGGATCAGCTGAGGATGATGCTAGAGGATCTTCAATTATGGAAGGAGGAGGAATAGCAGGAGAAGATGTGGGTGAAGAGGAGGTAGTAGGAAAAGGTGTAGGTGAGGAGATGGGCTTTGGAACTGGTTTTTTTGGAAGGTTCAGGTGCTGGTGGAGTAGAGAAGGATGGAGGAGGAGAAGAAGGAGCTGGAGTCTGAAAACTATAAGGAACATGTGGCTTTAGGGGTACAATAGCTTCTTCTACAGGTTCTTGAATTTTGACTTGATCTGCCTCTAGCTCCACTGGCCTCGACTCTCCAGCTGATGGCCCTGTCGGCCCAGACTCTTCCAAAGATGGCCCTGTCGGCCCAGACTTTTCCATAGATGGCCCTGGAGACCCTGACTCCTTAACTGTTGGCCCTGGTGGCCCTGATTCCTCAACAACTAGCCCTGATGGCCCAACTGTAGGCTCTTCTAATATTGGTTAAGTGGGAGCAGGAGAAGCAGGAGTGGATAAATGCACCCTCACAAAGTCTGATAGATCTGTTACTAATTGCTTCAAGCTTCCCAGCTCACCTCTCATTACCTGGAGCTCATTTTTCACTGCTCCAATCTCCTTGGCTTCAGTGCTTTGACTCAGAAAAATAGATTGAAATTTAGATTGTAGTGAGCACAGAATCTCCCGTGTGCATTTAATCTATTGATGACAGGCTTCATATGCACATGAATTCTCTTCTTCTTTGATCTGTGGTGTGCCTTCCTGGTGAGTAGGGGAATTCTTGAGGCAACACCCTTTCTCTTTCCACCGGAGCTGATAGAGGGCTCCACAACATCATCTGAAACATCTTCCACAATTCCTTCCTAGAATGGATCTGTAGGAGCACTAGCAGAAGGCTCCCCCTGAATTTTTGGCTCCCCCTAAGCTGGAGCATCTTCCATTTGAACATCTACTCTGTGGCCTGGTGCCACAACTTCTGGAATCACTTATTCTAAACTAACATCTCCAGCAACATGATTTCTTCATGAGTCTCTTCCTGCTCCCCTTCAATATGAGCAACAGTCGCCAAAGATTCTTCAATAATGGATGCAATGACTATTGAGGGGGTTTCAACTCCAGATGACTGCCCAACGTGCTCAATATGCTCAAGAGCTATTTCCTCTATCCTTCTTGCAACTGCAATAGGTTCTTCAACTCTGACTTCTGCTTCTTCCTCTTGGACAATTGGAATTTCAGGAGCTCCTCCAATGATTGCCTCTCCTTCGGCCACAGAGGTCTTGGTCCAAACATTTCCTACTAGAGAGAAACCACTTTTCTTTAAATTTCTAGACCGAAAAGGCTGGCCCATCTTCTCCATCACTTCTCCCTTCAGGTCAATGCCATAGTGCTTGAAAATCCTAGTCAGCAAATGGGCACAAGGAAGTGATACATTCAATTTATTCTTTTTGTCCCATATCATCTCTGTAGTAAATTTCATCCTCTCAATTAGAACTTGAGCCATATTGATATCCTGATTCTGGATGGCCCAAAACATCATGTCTGAATCTCCTTTTGTACAGGTTGAAAATGTGGCACTCCTTTTGGACAGGTTGAGAAGGTGGCGCTTCTTGAGAATTCTGTTGCATGCATTCAGCTGGTTGATATCAATCTTTCCATCTTTCAATTTGTACTCTGTTCCGATGATTCCTAACCCCATAACATGAATATCAACAGTGTCTACTCCAGTGCGACCAACTGTAGACACACCAAATAGCCTCTTCAATAGATCATAGGTGATATGAATGGGGGTACCTTTAACTGAGGAGGAGAGGGACCCATCTTCTTCTGTCTTCAGACAGGTGTAGAATGCCTTGGCTAGGTCTGGGTAGCTCGGCTCAGAAATAGTAACTAGCCTCGACCACTTCATCCTATCAATAGCTTCCAAAATACTATGCATCCCATGCTTCTCAAGATCTTCAATGTCCACTTCCTTGTTCCCACATAGCTTGATCTTGATAGCTGCAAACCGTTCCTACTGATCCGCAGTGAGGAAGGCGATGCTGTAACCACCTACGCTGCCAGAACTCCCAGAAGAGGCCATGGATTTGAACAAGGAGAGTTTCTGGAGGATTGTGGGGAAGAAAGGAACAGAAGCCCTCAAGAAATTTAAGTGGGAATAGAGAAATTCTTCAAAATCGCACTGAGGGGATTCTGGAATCGATGAGGGTTTATCGCACTAGGCAAATCGAAAGAGATAAGAGAGAGAGAGAGAGAGAGAGGAGAGAGAGAGAGAGAGAGAGAGGAGGAGAGAAGAGAGAGAGAGAGAGAGAGAGGAAATAGATGAGGCATGACTTATGGATTTAACGGCAGGTCATGAAGTCGCCTTTTTGAAATGGTAGAGTAATAAATGTGGATAACGACAAAAGAGAAGATAACACAAATAATAAAGAATTAAACTGAAACGCCGTAGCAATTTATGACGCAAGTAATAAAGGATTTGCTTAAATTTTAGCGGGAAGAGTAAGTGTTATTCTGAAATTTATCCAGTTACATGCAGACGTACCTGTTACAAATTGCACATGCCTAATTCCCTTCTAAGGGACGTAAATCTCTCTTCAGGTAAGGCCTTTGTAAAGATATCTGCTAACTGATTCAGAGTATCTATGAAAGAGATTTATATTACCATTACCTACATGATCTCTAATAAAATGATATCTGACCTCTATATGTTTCGTTCTAGAGTGTTGTACTAGATTTTTCGTGAGATTTATCGCACTTGTATTGTCACACAGCAATGGGATAGTCTTGATGTGTAGTCCATAGTCCTCAAGTTGTTGTTTTATGCATAGGAGTTGAGTGCAACAGCTCCCAGCAGCTACGTATTCTGCTTCAGCTGTTGATAGTGCTACTGAATTTTGCTTCTTTGAGGACCACGAAATCAGGCATCCTGCAAGAAATTGACAATTTCCACTGGTGCTTTTTCTGTCTACCTTGCATTGAGCATAGTCAGCATAAGAATATCCAATTAAACTAGTTTCACATGATTTTAAATACCATAGTCCTAGGTCATGAGTTTTAGCTAAATATCTAAAAATCCTTTTAATAGATATTAGATGTGATTCTTTAGGATCAGACTGATATCTAGCACACATACATACACTAAACAAGATGTCTGGTCTACTAGCTGTCAAGTAAAGGAATGACCCTTATACCTCTATAAAGTTTTTGATCAACTTTCTTACCTTCCTTATCACTATCTAACCTTGTGGACGTACTCATTGGAGTGGACAGTGGTTTAGCATTGTCGAATCCGAATTTCTTTAACAATTCTTTGGTGTACTTTGCTTGACAATATGTGTACCTTCTTGGCTTTGCTTGATTTGTAATCCAAGAAAATAGTTGAGCTCTCCCATCATGCTCATCTCAAATTCTCCCTGCATGAGCTTTTCAAAGTACTTGCACAAAGATTCATCAGTAGATCCAAATATAATGTCATCTACATAAATTTGCACAAGTAATATGTTCTTGGATTTTGATTTAATAAACAGTGTGCTATCTACCTGACCTCTAATAAAGTCATGATTTAGCAAGAATGCACTAAGTCTTTCATACCATGCTCTAGGTGCTTGCTTTAAACCATATAATACTTACGCAATTTAAAAACATGATTTAGAAATTCTAAATCATCAAAACCAGGAGGTTGTTCTACATAGACTTCCTTATTTATATAACCATTTAAAAATACAGATTTTACATCCATTTGGAAAAGTTTTAAATCCAATGCACATGCATAAGCAAGTAAAATTCTAATAGCCTCTAGTCTAGCCACTGGTACATATGTTTCATCGAAATCTATGCCTTCCTCTTGGGAATAACCTTGAGCAACCAGTCTTCCAATTTGTTCCTGAACACCCATTTGGTGCCAATCACAGGATGATATGATGGTCTTGAAACAAGGGACCAAACTTGATTTCTTCTGAACTAATTAAGTTCATCTTGCATGGCTAAAATCTAAGATTCATCAGACAGTGCTTCAATGACTATCTTTGGCTCAATTTGAGACACAAATGCTAGATAATCACAAGGAATAACATTACCTCTAGTTCTTACCCCAACATATGGATCTCCAATGATGTTGTCAGTAGGATGATCCTTTTTGTACCTCCATTCTTTTAGAAGATCATTATGGATAATATCTTTTTGTTGTAGTTCTTCCAAGGGTGGATCTTCACCATCTTCGATAGATGTTTCCTTCAGTTTCTTGGAGAGAATTTCTGCATTTTCATCATCACTATCGACTTCCTTCTTCAAGGAAGGGTTAGACTCATCAAAAATAACATGAACAGTTTGCTCAATTAAATCTTTTGTTGAAAACTCTATAGCATTTGGGTTTAGAAGTGTACCCCATAAAGATCCATTCATCGGATTCGGGATCCAGCTTACCTATGTCTCTTTTACCATTGTTGTGAATGAAGCATGGACATCCAAACATTCTGAAATGGTTGATCCTGGGCTTCCTTTGCTTAGAATTGGACTAATCATGACTCTATTTAAGATATAACATGTTGTATTTATAGCTTCTGCCCATAAGTATCTTGGTAGATTGTATTCGGATAGCATGGTTCTAGCCATATCCATCAAGGTTATGTTCTTCCTCTCAGCTACTCCATTTTGTTGTAGAGTTCTAGGTGCCGAGAAATTATGTTCTATACCATGATCATTACAGAATTCTACAAATCTGTCGTTCTGAAATTCTCCTACATGATCCGAATGAATGCCAATGATGCTAAACTTCTTATCCTTTTGAACTATTTTACTTAACTTCACAAAGCTTTTAAAAGTGTCATCTTTATGCTCTAAAAATGATATCCATATGAATCTTGAAAAATCATCGACTATTACAAATTCAAAGTTCTTTCCTCCCAGGCTGGTGGTTCTCATTGGTCCAAACAGATCCATATATAATAGTTCTAGAGGTTTGGAAGTAGTGACCACTGTCTTTGATTTGAAGGAGGATTTTGCATGCTTCCCTTTTGTACAAGGTTCACAAATGCTATCTAATCTTGTGTTTATCTTTGGCAGTCCTTCTACTAGATCATGTTTGACAAGCTTTCTTATTTCATCCAAACTGCAATGACCTAACCTTCTGTGCCATAACTCTGCATTCTGATCTTTGCTTGTTGCTAGACAAACATCTTGATCTTTGAGTTCTTCTAGATGTAGTACATATAGGTTCTTTTCTCTGCTGGCTTCGAAGACAATTGCACCATCCTTGATAATCAAACATTTTGATTCCTGAAACTTGATCTGGTGGCCCTTGTCGTACAGTTGACTAATGCTTATTAAGTTGGTCGCAGCTTTTGTGATCTTTTTCTTTTGTTTGTGATAGCTTGGCTTTAAGCATTTGTACCTACATTAAAAACATGTAAAGTTAGATATTATGAGTACATAGATAACCAAGTAGTATCAAGTTCTTTGTCATGTATCAAACCTCAATAAACTTATCTATCATCAAAACATGTTGTTAAAAATATTAGAATGAAAACCCAACAAATCTTTGACACATAGTACATCTTCTATGAAGATTTTATCTTGACTTCCAACAGATCCGCATCTAATTACTGACCCTTTTCCATTATCGCCATAGGTAACTGTGCCTTCTTCATCTTTGATATGAGAAAATAATTTCTTTTTACCTGTCATACCTTGAGCACCCGCTGTCAAGGTACCACTTTGATACTCTAAGGCTTTCCTACAATAAGTCAATAAGATTTAGGTACCTAAGTTCTTTTGGGTCTTGGTTGGTTAGTTTCTTCACAGTTTCGTTTGGGAATCCATTTTAGGTGTTTGGTTGTGTAGGTTATTTTGGTGTGACCTAATTTGTTACAGTGTGTGCAGCAAGGAATATTGTTTATTTTCCTATTTGACTTATGGTTTTTATTTTTATTTCTTTTATGATTAGGATTTTGTTTAGCTACGAATTTTGGAGTTGGATAAATTTTTGGATGAATTACAGTTTCTTCATTATCTGGTGGAGTGTATCCTAACCCATACTTTTTCTTACCTGATCTTCTTGCCCCTTTTAGTATTAGAGAGGATTTACCATTAGTAAAATTTTCAACTGTAGCCATCAGATATTCATTATCTTTTGTTAGTATGTTAATTTCACTTTTAAGTTTACTTATTATTTTCTGATCTTCTAAGTATAATATCTTTTCATTCTTAATTTTAACATCTTCACATAGCAGTTCATTTCTTCTTTTAAGTTCAAAAATTTATTTCTCTAACTGTTCAGTTTCAGATTTTAAATCTGAGTTGGTAATTTCCAAACATGCATAATTTTTCTTAGTTGTTTTTAGCAACTTACAAACATCTTTATATTTACTGTATAGTTCATTAAACCCATCTTCTAGACTATCTGAATCAGATTCATTATAGAAAGTAAAAGATGAGTCTGAAGTTACCTTTTCATCAACATTTGCCATGAAGGCTAGGTTGGCCATTTCTTCATCATCTTCGCTAGAGCTTGACTCACTGTCTGAGTCACTTTCGTTGCTCCATGCAACGGCCATGACTTTCTTCTTATATCTTTTGAACTTCTTTACGTTGTCCTTCTTCTTGAACTCAGTTTTCTTTAACTTTTGACACTCAGCTTTGATGTATCCTGGCTTCTTACACTCATAGCATATAGGTTCAGATTTCTTGACTTCTTTCCCTTCTGGTCTTTAGAAGTTTTTACCTTTCTTGAAATATCTTCTTCTTGATTGATACTTCTTTTTGGCCAGTATACGTTGCAGTCTTCTAGAAAGAAAAGCTTCTTCATCTTCACTACTCTCATTGCTCTTGTCACTTACTAACTCACCATCAGATGTGTCTTCTGTGGCATTGAGAGCGTTGCTATGCTTCTTTTTGCTGGAGGATTCTCCCAGTCTTTCCATATTTATTTCATGAGCCATTAAAGACCCAATGAGTTTCTCAAGTGACATTCTCCTGAGGTCGTTGGCTTCTTCTATGGCTGTCACTTTTGTAGTCCATGAGGCTGGTAGAGATCTTAATATTTTTCTCACCATGTCTCCGATCTCATAAGTTTTTCCAAGCCCAGCCAATCCATTGGTTATGTCTGTGAATCTGCTATACATTTGAGTGATAGACTCTCCAGATTGCATTTGAAATCTCTCATATTGAGTTACTAAAATATCTATCCTTGTTTCCTTTACCTTATTAGTTCCTTTGTATGTGAGCCTTAGCTTTTCCCACATTTCCATGGCTGACTTGCAAGCGAAAATTCTGTTGAATTCTTTCTTGCTGAGTGCACAGCACAGTATGCTTTTAGCTTTGCTGTTAAGAGATATCTTCTTCTTATCATCATCTGTCCAATCTTCTCTTTTGTTGAGTACCACGAGGTCTCCTTCTTCAATGATTTACCAAAGCTGGAAATCGAGACCTTGAAGGAAGAACTCCATTCAAGTCTTCCAATAGTTGTAATCTTCACCGTCAAATAGAGGAGGTCTGTTGATGGACTGACCTTTAGCATATCCTTGAGCTGCCATTTATCTTTGCTCTTAAGATCGTGAGATCAATTTTTGAAGAGACTTGGCTCTGATACCACTTGTTGCCTAGATAGCAAGCCCAGAGGGGGGGGGGATGAATGGATTGCTTAAAAAATCTTATAGTAGAAATTCCTGTAAATAAAATAAACTAGACAAAAAACACTAAGTTCGACAGTTAGAGTTAGTGATAATGAAGACACAAAAGCAATCACACAAACAACAGGAGATTTTTATTCTAGTTCGGACCTTATATCCCAAGGAGTCCTACGTCCAGTCCCCAAGTAACAACTTGAGCTTCCACTAAACAAGGGTATAGTCCCCCTTATGGACACTTAAACATCAGCAACCGCTGGCCTTCTCTTCTCTACCAGAAGAGAAATTACACCACCTGATTCAACAGGTCTTCTCTTCACACCTGAAGAGGAATGCCCACAAAGATTTTGTTGAAAAGAGGAGGGCCCCAAGATCAAGCTTATAGACAATGCTTGATCTGAGGCGACGTCTAAGAGACACCAGATAAACTTGAATGAACTCTCTCTCTCTCGGACCTACGGTAGCTCTCAAAAGGAATGGAGTGAGATCTCTGAGAGCTAAGAGCTTTGGAAGGTTGAAATGGACGAGTTGGCTCTTCCTATTTTTCAGGTGACTGGAGCTTCAACCTTTTCGAAGATTCAAGAGTTCAAAAAATCTAGCTATGTTGCATGGAGTCACCAGTCTTCTATTTATCTTCTGCGAATTATTTTGACCGTTGTAGCAGCCCTTCAGATGTTCGTTGTCACACAGCTTCATGTACGTTAGAGATGAAGGATCGGATGGGTGGATGGATCAGATCTAGAAGGGGGGGTTGAATAGATCTAACACCAATTACTGCGGAAGCTCAAGCAATTTAAAAATTACTTCGAATCAGAGATCAATTCACCCAAACAATTTACTGATCTGAAGTGTGATTAGTGTGTGTGAGCAAATCAATTAGTAGTGTGAACGAAATCCCTATGCATGCATCTAGCGTAATACAAAGTCAAATCACAATTCAAACCATTGCACAGAGGATTTTTAGGTGGTTCGGAAATCACCTCCAGTGACTCCTACGTCTACCCCTCACACAGTGAGGCCACACTACTCAAAACCTTGAGTACAACTCATACTGAAGCACGACGACTCCAAACAGCCTTGAGCACGACGACTCAAGAAACAACCGGAGCACGACGACTCCAAACCCTTTGAGTACAATGACTCAAAGAAAACCCAGGAGATAGGTACGATGACCTACTCCACAAACCACTTATGAGCACGACGACTCACAAGCACTTGAGCACAATGGCTCAACACCGGAGCACTATGGCTCCAAACCTTTGGACCACGAAAGATCCAAGTTCTGCTAGAACAAGCTCAGTTAGAGAATAGATCCTCTAGCCTGATCTATCTCAATACAAAGATAAAAATAGAATAAACAGAATTAAGTGATCTGTGTAGAACACATACACAGATCACACAATGAAAACCTGGATGAACACTCTAAGAAAATAAATGAAATAGATGTGACTTGGATGTTCCTTGATGATGAAGTCTTGCAGAAGCTTAGATTGAAGACGCTTGAAGGAATTCGTTGAAGATCTTCTTCAATCCACGATGCTCTGCTTTGATGGCATCTGAAATGCCAGAAGTTCTTCTTCTACTGCTCCTATTCAGTTGGATCTGCTCCCCATCTCAGCACAGTAAGCTTCTCTCTAGAGATTCTCCTTGATTCCCACGTCCTTCCTCTTAAAAGGATGGTCTGCAACTTCTGGAGATGGAGCAAGATCTGGAAACCCCCTTTCAGCTGCCAAAAAGGTTCTTCAGGAAGTGTGTGGGCTCTCTTGCCTTTGGGGTACAAAGAGCATGGGTATTTATAGCCCCATATGTCCATAAAGTGCCTTGGGGTGCATGGGCACGGAAACCTAGGTCAAATCCCTTGAACCCCAATCGGCCACGTGTCCAGATAAGTCCACGATTTTGAGTTTCAGCCGGAGTGTGACGACACTACTTCAGAGGGTGTCGACACACTGTCCCAAACTGGAAGAATTGGTTCTCTGGGAAGGGTCACTAGTGTCGACACTACTTCAGAATGCAAAACTGTTCTTCTGGGAATTGAGACTAGTGTCGACACTGCCTGGGACTGTGTCGACACACTGTCCCAGTCAGGCAATTGGGTCTTCTGGAATCTGGGACTAGTGTCGACACTGCCTGGGACTGTGTCGACATAGTCAACCCTGTTTTCATGAAATTGCTTCAGGGATTCTGACCCAGTGATGACACCCCCAAGGGGTGTGTCGACACCACCATGACAAAAGTTTGTGATCCTGAAAATATAACACATAAGCCATTAGTACCAGATATTATCATTAAAATATAAGATATTAAACATCAAAAACATGTTGTTTAAGCATTATTGTGATATGTATAAAATGTATAACATGTTCAAAATGTCATCATCAAAATCACAATATGTCATCATTAAAATCAAAGTATGAGTGATGTTCATTGGATATCGTTAAAATACAACTTTAGGAAATTCCAAAACACACTCAACCCAACAATCTTCCCCTTTTTGATGATGACAAAACATATGCACAATCTCTCAATATCTTGACTCCTTTGGCTACAAAAACTCCCCCTTTACCATATACACCCTTTGACCTTTCTCCTCCTAGAAACCTTTCTCCTTTAAAGAACTTTCTCCCCTTTAGAGACCTTTCTCCCCCTAAAGACCTTCTCTTTTAAAGAACTTTCTCCCCCTTTTTGAAGGCTTTTCTCCCCTTTTTTGAATGCCTTTTCTCCCCTTTTTGACAGCATCAAAAGGACAATGAGACAAAGTGATATTGACATATGAGAGACATGCTTGTGTTGTTGGTATTGTGCCACAAAGTTCAATCACAAAGACACACTCAACACAAGGTATTGCAAGATATAATGATCTGAATATGGTTAAAATAATGATGCAAATGGAAATAAGGTGACCTATTGAGTGAGCAGAAATATTAACAAGGATGTTAGGGAGCTTTAAGTTTAACACAATGTAAATAATAGGTCTAAACTTAGTATACATGAACTTTATGAAGGTCTTAAAATTTTTCATCTGTCAATTTGATTTTCTTTCATTTTTAACTGGGAAAGAATACAAGAATAAATTAGTTAAATATCACTTTTTAGTGTAAGAGATCACATTGATCAGATGCAAGATCTCCTGTTACTCAGTGGTTAAACTTTCATATTTCTACAGACAGCAACTTGAAAATTTTCCACTTTTTGACGTGAAACAAATCACTTTTTAGGTGAAATGAACCCGGTTACTCAGTGGTTCAAGAATTTGCATTGCGCTGTTTGTATCTTTCCAGATTGGTGATCATTTTGATCATTTTTCTTTGATGTTTTGCAGGAATATGTTTACTTTGACCGACAATCCATGACTATATTTAGATAAATTATTCTTAACACGTGGTAAAAATGAAGCTTAAACAAGCACATGTTAAATAGTAAAGTCCACTCATGTGCCTACAGGTTTTGCAAGTCATTTTAAAGACATTCAGTATAAAGATTGCTTAACCTTGAAATGATACTGAATCTTTGAAATTAAACTAAATGCATAATGAGTTTAGTTCAATGTTTAATTCTCTCATAAGAAAATAACATAAGGACTCAAAAATTCTGATGATTTTGGGGTTCAAAATAGACAAGTAAGATCAAGGAATGCAACAATGACTTCCCCCTTTTATGTAACTCCCCCTCACAAGGTGAATATGAAGATTATAGGAGGAATTCGTTGAAGATCTTCTTCAGTCCACGATGCTCTGCTTTGATGGCATCTGAAATGCCAGAAGTTCTTCTTCTACTGCTCCTCTTCAGTTGGATCTGCAACCTATCTCAGCACAGCAAGCTTCTCTCTAGAGATTCTCCTTGATTCCCACGTCCTTCCTCTTGAAAGGATGGTCTGCAACTTCTGGAGATGGAGCAAGATCTGGAAACCCCCTTTTAGCCGCCAAAAAGGTTCTTCAGGAAGTGTGTGGGCTCTCTTGCCTTTGGGGTACAAAGAGCATGGGTATTTATAGCCCCATATGTCCATAAAGTGCCTTGGGGTGCATGGGCACGGAAACCTAGGTCAAATCCCTTGAACCCGAACCGGCCACGTGTCCAAATAAATCCACGATTTTGAGTTTTAGCCGGAGTGTGTCGACACTACTTCAGAGTGTGTCGACACACTGTCTCAAACTGGCAGAATTGGTTCTCTGGGAAGGGTTACTAGTGTCGACACTACTTCAGGCAGTGTCGACACACTGTCCCATTTCTGTAAAACTGTTCTTCTAGGAACTGAGACTAGTGTCGACACTGCCTGGGACTGTGTCGACACACTGTCCCAGTCAGGCAACTGGGTCTTCTGGAATCTGAGACTAGTGTCGACACTGCCTGGGACTGTGTCAACACAGTGAACCCTGTTTTCATAAATTGCTTCAGGGATTCTGACCCAGTGTCGACACCACCAAGGGGTGTGTCGACACCACCATGACAAAAAGTGTGATCCTGAAAATATAACACTTAAGCCATTAGTACCAGATATTATCATTAAAATATAAGATATTAAACATAAAAAACATGTTGTTTAAGCATTATTGTGATATGTATAAAATGTATAACGTTCAAAATGTCATCATCAAAATCACAATATGTCATCATTAAAATCAAAGTATGAGTGATGTTCATTGGATATCAATAAAATACAACTTTAGGAAATTCCAAAATACAATCAACCCAACAATCTCCCCCTTTTTGATGATGACAAAACATATGCACAATCTCCCAATATCTTGACTCCCTTGACTACAAAAACTCCCCCTTTGACCATATACACCCTTTGACCTTTTTCCTCCTAGAGACCTTTCTCCTTTAAAGAACTTTCTCCCCTTTAGAGACCTTTCTCCCCCTAAAGACCTTTCTCTTTTAAAGAACTTTCTCCCCCTTTTTGAAGGCCTTTTCTCCCCCTTTTTTGAATGCCTTTTCTCCCCCATTTTGACAGCATCAAAAGGACAGATGAGAGAGATAAATAAAGAATAGTAGGAGATCAAGAAATGAAATGTAGGAAAGGAATGGTCAGAAATGATCAAAATAAATGAGACAAAGTGATATTGACATATGAGAGACATGATTGTGTTGTTGGTATTGTGCCACAAAGTTCAATCACAAAGACACACTCAACACAAGGTATTGCAAGATATAATGATCTGAATGTGGTTAAAATAATGATGCAAATGTGAAATAAGGTGACCTTTATGAGTGAGCAGAAATATTTAACAAGGATGTTAGGAGCTTTAAGTTTAACACAATGTAAAATAATAGGTCTAAACTCAGTATACATGAACTTTATGAAGGTCTTAAGCTTTTTCATCCTGTCAATTTGATTTTCTTTCATTTTTAACTGGGAAAGAATACAAGAATAAATTAGTTAAATATCACTTTTTAGTGTAAGAGATCACATTGATCAAATGCAAGATCTCCTGATTACTCAGTGGTTTAACTTTCATTATCTTATATAGAGTTGAAAACTTTAATTTCCACTTTTTGACGTGAAACAAATCACTTTTTAGGTGAAATGACATAGTTACTCGGTGGTTCAAGAATTTGCATTGCTTTGTTTGTATCTTTCCAGATTGTTGATCATTTTGATCATTTTCTTTTGATGTTTTGCAGGAATATGTTTGCTTTGACCAAACAAGTCATGACTATGAATTTAGATAAATTATTCTTAACACGTGGTAAAAATGAAGCTTAAACAATCACATGTTAAATAGTAAAGCCACTCATGTGCCTACAAGTGTTTTGCAAGTCATTTTAAAGACATTCAGTATTAAGATTGCTTAACCTTGAAATGATACTGAATCTTTGAAATTAAACTAAATACACAATGAGTTTAGTTACAATGTTTTAATTCTCTCATAAGAAAATAGCACAAGGACTCAAAAATTCTGATGATTTTGGGGTTCAAAATAGACAAGTAAGATCAAGGAATGCAACAATGACTTCCCCCTTTCATGTAACTCCCCCTCACAAGGTGAACATGAAGATTATAGGAGGAATTCGTTTAAGATCTTCTTCAATCCATGATGCTCTGCTTTGATGGCATCTAAAATGCCAGAAGTTCTTCTTCTACTACTCCTCTTCAGTTGGATCTGCTCCCTATCTCAGCACAGCAAGCTTCTCTCTAGAGATTCTCCTTGATTCCCACGTCCTTCCTCTTGAAAGGATGGTCTGCAACTTCTGGAGATGGAGCAAGATCTGGAAAGCCCCTTTAAGCCGCCAAAAAGGTTCTTCAGGAAGTGTGTGGGCTTTCTTGCCTTTGGGGTACAAAGAGCATGGGTATTTATAGCCCCATATATCCATAATGTGCCTTGGGGTGCATGGGCACGGAAACCTAGGTCAAATCCCTTGAACCCCAACCGGCCACGTGTCCAGATAAATCCACGATTTTGAGTTTCAGCCGGAGTGTGTCGACACTACTTCAGAGTGTGTCGACACACTGTCCCAAACTGGCAGAATTGGTTCTCTGGGAAGGGTCACTAGTGTCGACACTACTTCAGGCAGTGTCGACACACTGTCCCATTTCTGCAAAACTGTTCTTCTGGGAACTGAGACTAGTGTCGACACTGCTTGAGGCTGTGTCGACACACTGTCCCAGTCAGGCAACTGAATCTTCTGGAATCTGGGACTAGTGTCGACACTGCCTGGGACTGTGTCGACACAGTGAACCCTGTTTTCATGAAATTGCTTTAGGGATTTTGACCCAGTGTCGGCACCACCATGGGGTGTGTCGACTCCACCATGACAAAAGTGTGTGATCCTGAAAATATAACACATAAGCCATTAGTACCAGATATTATCAAAAATATAAGATATTAAACATCAAAAACATGTTGTTTAAGCATTATTGTGATATCTATAAAATGTATAACATGTTCAAAATGTCATCATCAAAATCACAATATGTCATCATTAAAATCAAAGTATGAGTGATGTTCATTGGATATCATTAAAATATAACTTTAGGAAATTCCAAAACACACTCAACCCAACAAGAGAGACTGGTCCTAGGCATGGAGAGGTGAGCCTGCAACCATAGGTGCTTGGATTGATCCTTACACCTTCAGGGAAAGATTTTCTGAATCTGTTTGTAAGGCCCTCGATATTTTTGTCCTTTTATTTTGTCGTGTGTGGATTCATGCTTGTGTATAGTATCATGTATAAACATGTAGATATTTATGTACATATTATCTTGGTGTACCTATGTATGTATGTGTTTGTTTAGTTCGTAAATGTTGTTAATTGGCATTGTGTAGGTAGTAGTTACATTATACTTCATAAATTGCATGTATATACATAAAGTAAATATGGTTTTCTGCATAATTTCATGACCTGGCCGAAGGGCAATTGACGGCAACATGAATGGACGTTCATGTGTAGTCGACATCTATATCGATGGACGCCAAAAATTTGTAGACAGCCATGTATGTGGACGTCTATTTCTCTAAAATTATGTGCACAGAAGATCCAGAAATCCCATGATTTGCCTTGCTCTCTGATTGGGGAGCTGTCTCCAACGGCTCTCCCATCCCATCTATGCAAACCCCAAAGGCCCAGCTTATAAAAATAGCCTCTTGAGACTTAAGAAGATCTCTTTGTCTCTTTGGCAAAGAAACCCTAGAGCTGTAAGAAAACCCAAAGTTTGTAGCATTTGATCTGAGGACTGGAGGCGTCTTCCGGCGATCTACCCCTACTGGAGGACTCCTTGAACATCGAGGAACACTTCCCCGACTCCAGTGTGCAGAGAGACTCACCATAGAGCCCGGAGCTGGGAGGTTTTGGAGGCTTCTTGGCACTGGCCGAGGAGAGCTTCCCCGACCTTTTAATCCCCTTGTTGATTTTTTCCAGAGGCAAGTAACCCATCCCCATTGTTCATACATATGTCTAGTAGGTCTTAGGCATTTTTATGGAATTTTATTCGAGTCATGGAACCCCAATTTCACCAAGTTTCTGGCGTTCAATCTGTGTTTTGCACAGATAGGAACTTAACGGCAGGATCCCCTGCCGTTAATATCCTAAGTTGGCGGCAGCCAATACTGCCGTTAACCTGTTTGAACGGCCAGACCCTTGCCGTTTAGTTCTTCAGGAAAGAACAATGAACTGTTCTTCCTTATATGACTATTATTCGGATTTCTACGCATGAGGATATACTGTAAATTGTATATGCTATGTAATTTAGATAGTGGATGGTGTTGTGAAATTTCTGTGAATTTTCGTTAACAATATTAATTATTGAATTTGTTTGAAATGCATGTTAAACAGGTTTTGAACATGGTATACCCCTGTTTACACAATCCATGTGGAATTTAAATGCCATAAAAATTTTAGACGATGTGGATGAGTGTCAGTTCATGTCATGAAAATTTGGGAATTTTCCCATGTCTACATAATTAGTTATAATTTCTGGATTTAAAATAGGGAGCATGAGTAGGTTGTTTTAAATTTCCAGTAAATCATGTGATGTATGTTAAATTCTGGGAAAAATTTTGTGATGATATGACTGTTAGACACAGGGCTATAAACTTCTAATTATGACCTTCATGATGTGAATCAAGGATGAACTGATTTATGGGTAATATGCAAATGGTTGTTCTATTTTTTGTAAATTCTGCATAGCTCAGAAAAATGTGAAAATTTATATGTATGATCTACAACATGTAACCAGCCGTTGGTTAAAATTTCATGTTGATTGGGAAAAAGTAAGTGATATTTATGCAAATTTCATGAAGAAATGATTAATTAAAGCATGCTTATTGTGATCATAGATTCGTTAAATAGTTTTAACGTGATTAGTGTAAATCCCTGAATGTTAAGTTTTATGAACAATAGTACTATGATAGGGGAAACTGAACCATGTGCATGAATGTGAAAATGGAAATGATGTGTTAATTAGTGAGAAATTGTGTGTGTGTTAAATTGGAAAATGTGTAAATTGTGCCATGTGTGACACTGCTTCCATAGAGTGCTGTGGAACCGTACTGTGGTAAAGTCCCCACGAGAAGGTTCAATGTGTTTGATATCCTATGGGCATTAGGATGAAATCCTGGAGGTGGACAAGTACCACTGGTTAGGGTGGAGAGTACTTCTCCCGGTCTGCGCAGTACCAAGATTCGTCACTGTGTTGCCTAGGTGGCGTCTATATGTTATGTGAGTGTGTTATATGTGTCCATCTAGTGGTGGTTTGGACTATGTGTCACGACATTTAAATGAGAATAATGTGATTGTGTATAAGTGAAAATGTGTAGTGTGTAAGTGAGTATGTGAACCCAATGTGATAGCATGTAGAATTGTGAAATATGATATATTGGAGTTAGATTCATGTCAAAACAGCAAGCTTAGTATGTTTACAAATGTGATATGCATGTGGAAAAGTACGTAGAATCCATGTTAGGAACGCTCTTCCTTTATGTGTAAAATTCCATGTCTCAATTGCTATCATGTTGCAACGTAGATGTAAATTTAGCTATCATGTGAGTAAATGTATAGAAAGCATGCGGTAGGTATATCATTGTGGAATGACATAAACCATGTATCATGTGTTATGAAATTGGTAGAAGTATCATGATAGGCATTCTTAAAGATTGTTCAAACCATGTTGCATGTATTGATTGACGTAATTAAGAGTAAAATGTGCGCATGATGTGTGTATGTATAATGTGTATGGATTACTTGTTGAGTCTTTTAGACTCACTCTTGCTTCGGCATATAGGTTTAGCAGGTGACCCTACTTCCTTGGAGGAGATCGTTGAGAGCGATTCTGAGCGAGGAGAGTAGATTGTTGTGGAGTCACCGACATTGTACCTTTTTTTCCATAGTATGAAATTTGAGACTTGTGTAATTGTGGAGAACAATGTAATTTGGATCTAGAATTTCATTATGTGGACTTTAGTTTCTTTTAAAATTGTTATATGGGCTATGTATGTCGAATGTGGGTGATGAAATAAAATTGACGGTTAGTTCTTTTACTTCTGCTGTTCTATGTCTATATTTGTGTACATCTCAATCTAGTGGTAGTGTTGGGTAAATGTCCCACTGTAACGATGTTCATTATATCGACGTGGATTGGTACAATCATACCGGTATAAGGAGGGTCGTCACACTTTTATCCTTCTGACAAGTTGACAGATCCATCTTTGACATGCTTTACTACAAAAGCCCTACATGGAATAAACACTGATACCTAGACAATTCCTTTTATATAGATTGTCAGTCAACATTGGTAGTCGTGCAGTATGAAGGTATGCCAAATAGGAAAGGTTATTCTGACATCACATAAATCAAGACTCTATGTGACACATGAAGTAAGCAAGAATATTCCGTGTGGAACTATTATACTATCAAAATAAATGATCAAGATCTTAGGATACAACAAGATGCTCGGGAAGGTTTTTGAAGTCTACAGAGTCTTAAGCATATGCATATTTAAGTATAATGAAAATAAGAAGATAAAGCAAGACTATACAAGAGCTATATAAAGAGCATTCTGTATAGGAATGATATTGATATCAAAGTGATGATATAATCATGTGAGAATGTAATCCATGTTGAAACCAAGTCGATGTGAACATAATCTATGTATTATTATAATGAAATTGATGTTTTGCTGAAATCGATCATTAAAATGTTATTTGAATGAAATCGATCATGAAATCATTGTTTCAATAATAAAATCGTTGTGATACCAAAATCGTTGTTCAAGTGAAGACAAATCGTTGTTTGCGACCAAATTGTTGTTTGTGATCAAATCGTTGTTTAAATGAAGGCAAATCGTTGTTTAAGTACAAGCGAGTCGTTGTTTTCGATCAAATCGTTGTTTAAGTACAAGCGAATCGTTGTTTTCGATCAAATCGTTGTTTAAGTACAAGCGAACTGTTGTTTTCAATCAAATCATTGTTTAAGTGCAAGTGAATCGTTGTTTTTGATCAAATCGTTGTTTTCGATCAAATCATTGTTTTTGAGCAAATCGTTGTTTAAGTCAAAGAGAATCGTTGTTTTCGATCAAATTGTTGTTTAACTTAAAGCAAATCGTTGTTTTCGAGTGAATCATTTTTTAAGTTAAAGCGAATCGTTGTTTTCGATCAAATCATTGTTTAAGTTAAAGAGAATCATTGTTTTCGATCAAATCGTTGTTTTCGACCAAATCATTGTTTAACTTAAAGCGAATCGTTGTTTTTTATCAAATCATTATTTAAGTTAAAGAGAATCGTTGTTTTCAATCAAATCGTTATTTAATTGACTTATCAAATCGTTGCGGTGATCAAATCGTTATTTCTATAAAGGAAATCGATGTGTACTTAGAAACATATGCAATGAAGTTTAGATAGCAGTAAGTGAGGATAACTTACAGAAATTTCTAGAGTTATTTCCTGTGAGTGAACTTCAGAAAGAGTTGTTAGAAAACATTTTTTCAAGGTTTTTTTAATCACCAAAAATACTTAAAATAAAAGATAATTTATTTATGGGGATGTATTGATCATCACGCATATCCTCTATCTCCTGGCGATCTCTGCTCCTCTCCTCATGTAGATCCTACACCTACTGCTGCAGCTGCTGCACCTGAGTGTGGTAGCTGCCTAAGGAGCTCAATCCCTCCCCTCTCCCATACCAATTGCCAAGCGTCTCAGCCTTACCCGCGCAACAAACATGACCAGTCCTATCTCGTCCCATGACAGCTATGAAGGCATCCTCGGCTGAAAAGGGAGCAACATCATCACTATGGAGGGTAGGAGCCGTCATCTATGTTATCCTCTCCTACATAAAAAAATCATTTCATTAATAAAAAAATCTTTAATTATAAACTAATTTATTAAGAATATTTTATGTAAAACAGATACACTTACAAAACATGAGCTGCTTTCATCATCAACCCATCGCTAGGTACCGTTAGGGACGTCTTTACATCTCCCCATCTTAAAAATCTCCATGCAGTCAGGCTCACGCTGATGAGTCTTCACTTGTTAAATTTAATTGTATAATCATGAAGTAAGATAAAATATTCAATAGAAATTATTAAAATTACATTCAGTAAAATGAAAAACCTACAAAGTCATCTCCTCTTTTTTGTAAGGATGGTCCTCAGGGCCTCAAACTAGGAGCACGCACCCTCCCCCAAAGGGGGAGAATGGACCCACTCCACTAGCAAAAACACCTGAGCCAAAAAATATATAAATAGAGTCAAAGATACAACTGCAAAGGGGCATACCCCCGTCAGACCATTCTTACATTCATAAGTCCAGAGCTATCCATTACAACCGGCCCCTTACAAGAATGCCGAAGACTATGAGCACCCCAGAAGACATCATTGTGCATGGAAACAATGGCATGATTGGAAAGCTTATCCGCCACCTGGTTAGTTTCCCGAAAGACATGAGAAACCTGACATAAGTTATTTTGAAGCATATTCCTCACAACCCACCACCACCTATAAGTATACCAAGATATACACCTATCCTACTAGAACGAGTTAACAAGAGATAAAGAGTCAGAATAAATAGTAGGAAGGCGGAAGCCTAAAGAACTCGCCAGACGTATGCCATCACATAAAGATCGAGTTTCAGCTAGCAGACTATTGCCAACACCATAGAAGTGTGCAAAAGCTACCTAAACATTACCATGTCTGTCCCAGATACAATGTCCACCACCACCACCACAGTTACCTGGATTGCCTTTAGAAGCCCCATCAACATTTAAGCAAAAATCCTCAATAGGCGGAATCCAACGGATAAGCTTCAGTTGCTTAGAAGAAAATTTAGGGACAAAACCATATTGATGAAGAATCTGCTGCTCTAAGGGTGTAGGAGCAATCTGGAAGGAGACTTTGCTCAGAGAAAAGGAAATATGAAACTTAATGTTTCTAATGATATAACCTACCCAATCATCTTGGCATCATACCTAGCTGCGCACCTGCCCTTCCAAAGTTCCCACAACATAAGCAGCAGGTAGTAAAGGGAGATGTGTTGGCCCTTTTGGTATGGCAACAAGCTAACCTAGAGGGGGGGGGGGGGGTGAATAGGTTTTCTGAAATCTGAAACAGAAACTTAAACACAAAAAATTATCACTTGAAAGTTTGGTTAGTTTAGTGTGATAAAGAGTAGCAGTGAAGAAGCAAATAAACAATCACACAAATAACACAAGGGATTTATCTTGGTTCAGCCCTTCCCACATGGAAGTCCTACATCCAGTCCCCAAGCAAACTCTTGGGATTTCACTAACTAAGGGTACAGTCCCCCTCAAGGACACTACAACACCCAGCACCCCAGCTGGTCTTCTTCTCTTTCCCGGGTAAGAAGGCAGCCCACTTCTTTTACAGGCTCAGAAGTAAACCTCCTGGTACAAACCCCAGTGCGGTTCTGCTAGACACAAACCCCTAGCTAGGTTCTACACTGTATACAGTCCTATAGCTAGACAGAAATCTTTCTTAGAAAAGAAAGATCAGACCGAGAGCTATTACAAAATGAACACTGAGAACTCTAGCTCACAGTCACAGACTCTCCCCCAAATTTACAATGAGCGCAGAGAGAGAATGAAGAGAGAAAAGAAAGCTTGAAGGCTTGAATGCTTCAGATGCTTGAACACTTCTTCTGGGCTCAGGCTCTTTCTCTCTTTTCCTTTGAGTGTATGTGGCGTTCAGGTTCCTTACTCGTTGTACACTCCTTCAAAGATTTTCAGGAAGGCTCTCGCTTATTCTTCAGCCATACTTCATCTTTTATATGAATAGCTTTTGAATGGATCCGTTGAAGAGATCCGTTGGAGTCTAGCCGTTGCTCTTCATTTGTCTTAATCGACCTCTGGTGGTCTTCGAGGTCTGTAAGCATAGAAGAGAGTGTTAGCACAAAAGAGTGTTTATGATAAACGGTGCATACCACTGTGTTTCTGCTAACATGCTGAAAATAGTAGTTCATATCTTTTTCTGACAAGACTCTGAAACATGCATGCAACTTTTTCTGTCAGAAGATATTTGACTTCTCATTAGATGCCAAAAAGCACTTAAATAAACTGTGTTTAAATTGAAGAAAATCGTTTTTTAAGTTACTTATCAAATTGTTATACTTATAAGACTTAACAAATCGATGTGAGAAGTAAATCGTTATGAATAGCAAATCGATGTGAGAAGCAAATCGTTATGAATCTTATCAAATCATTATGACTAGCAAATCGATGTGCAACTTATCAAATCGTTATGAGAATGAAATTGTTGTTCTCACTTATCAAATCGTTATGAGAACCAAATCGTTGTTCTCACTTATCAAATCGTTATGAGAACCAAATCAATATGTCGTTGTTCTCACTTATGAAATCGTTATGAGAACCAAATCGTTGTTCTCACTTATCAAATCGTTATGAGATCAAATCGATGTTTCACTTAACGAGTCGTTACACAATCAAATCGTTGTGTGACTTATCAAATCATTGTTAGTGAAATCGATGTGGCACTTTGAATAGAAATCGATGTATATTAAATGAACATCGACTTAGCATTTTAGTGCGCCAAAAATAATCATAAATACTGATGAAACAATTTAATCATAAATTTTGTTAGCACCAAAATATGAAGGTAATAAAGAGTGGTTCAACAGTCTCCCCCTTTTTGGTGATGACAAAATTTATGAGAATTTTATGACAAAAATACTTAAAGTATAGAAAGGTTCAACAATCTCCCCAAAAACACTTAAAGCATAGACAAATACAGAAAATTCATACAAACTCTCCCCCTTTTGTCACTAACCAAAAAGGAAGGATCTTACCATGCATTTCTCTCCCCCTTTGAGAGAATTTATTACCATAGAGGGGTTCAACAATGATAGTCGATAAAGAATAACTCCCCTTAATCTGTGCTCCCCCTGAATGTGAGACTCCCCCTTAATGTGAGGCAAGTCAGATCTTTGATGGTCTTGACCTTTCACATGTTGTTTGTCAAGTCTTCAAGATTTTTGCCTGCATTTATCTTAAAAAAAAACTTGCAAACATTGTTAGTAGAAAAATAAAAACTAAAACTAAAGGATGACTACTTCCTCTTCAGATTGGAATGAAGTGAAGAGTTGGTAGTCACCAATTAGATTTTTTTGAGCATCCACTAACCATACCCATTTGAATGCCTTTTTCTTTTGTTCATTAAGAGTAGATAGGCATTTTCTTCTTTAATATTGAAGCTACCTGAGGAGTTGCTCACTAAAGGTGTCTCCTAAGGAGATACTTGGATTTTATGAACCTTATCCTCAGCTTCTTCTTCATCAGAAGCTTCTTTAACGCTTGTTTCGCCAGAGGTATCCTTTTTGAAAAAGATATGAGGCTCCCTCTCAATATGAGGTTCCTCCTTTACATTTTCTTCTTCATGAGGAAGGATAACTTCCTGAGGTGCTTCCTGTTGCTCCCCTTGAATGGTGACAGTTGGAGAAGATGGAGTTATAGCTTCCTGTCTTGTTTCTTTAAACACTTGAGCATTAGGTATTTCAGCCGTAATGGGTATTCCTTCATTTGTGAGCTTCAATTTGTCCCACATATCTTTAGCAGATATACATGCAGATACTTTACTAAATTCAATTTTAGATAAAGCACAACATAAATAGTTCTTTGCTTTAAAGTTTAGAGATAATTTAATTTTATCAGCTATTGTAATGGAAGTAGTACCTTCAGCAGGAACAATAACAAAATCACCTACCTCAATACCTGCCACAGATCAAAGTCTGTGCCTCGAATGAAGCATTTCATTCGCATCTTCCAATATTGGTAGTCTTCTCCATCAAAGAATGGAGGTCTGGTGACTGATTGTCCTTCAGCATATCCTTGAGCTGCCATGGATCTTCTCTAAGATCGTTGTATCTTCTTGAATGATCAGAGAACTTGGCTCTGATACCACTTGTTGGCCCTTTTGGTACGGCAGCAAGCTAACCTAGAGGGGGGGAGGGTGAATAGGTTTTCTGAAATCTGAAACAGAAACTTAAACACAGAAAATTATCACTTGAAAGTTTGGTTAGTTTAGTGTGATAAAGAGTAGCAGTGCAGAAGCAAATAAACAATCACACAAATAACACAAGGGATTTATCCTGGTTCAGCCCTTCCCACATGGAAGTCCTACCTTCAGTCCCTAAGCAAACTCTTGGGATTTCACTAACCAAGGGTACAGTCCCCCTCAAGGACACTACAACACCCAGCACCCCAGTTGGTCTTCTTCTCTTTCCCGGGTAAGAAGGCAGCCCACTTCTTTTACAGGCTCAGAAGCAAACCTCCTGGTATAAACCCCAGTGAGGTTCTGCTAGACACAAACCCCTAGCTAGGTTCTACACTATATACAGTCCTATAGCTGGACAAAAATCTTTCTTAGAGAAGAAAGATCAGACCGAGAGCTATTACAAAATGAACATTGAGAACTCTAGCTCACAGTCACAGACTCTCCCCCAAATTTACAATGAGCGCAGAGAGAGAATGAAGAGAGAAAAGAAAGCTTGAAGGCTTGAATGCTTCAGATGCTTGAACACTTCTTCTGGGCTCAGGCTCTTTCTCTCTTTTCCTTTGAGTGTGTTGGATCGAAATGGCACTAAGAATGTCCTAGAGGGGGGTGAATAGGACTTCTTCCTTTTAAAATTTTTCTTCTGAAATTGCACAACACTAAATAAATTGTTAGAGCATAGTGTAGTGTGTGTGATTCAAGTGTAAACAAGGCAGAAACAATCACAAAATGAGTGCACAGGGATTTATCCTGGTTCGGCCCTTCCAACTAGGAAGTCCTACATCTAGTCCTCAAGCCAACCACTTGAGATTTCCACTATCTGCCAATAAATTGGCCTTCTCTCACCCTTGAGAGGAATTACAAACCCACTTGCTCCCAAGCAAGTCTTCCTTGAACAGGGGTACAACACTTGCCTTTCACAAGGCCTTCCCTTCACAGGAGGGGCAATGTAGAAACAGACTTCTACAGAAATTACACAAGAGAATAAAGAACTTGTGTGTTTGCCTCAGTATTGAGAACAAACATAGACCTCAGAAAGATTAAAAGATCAGAGATGAGACTTGAATTCTATCTGAAAATGCAAGGGTGGACTTGAAGAAAATAGGCAATTACAGTTGCCACCCAACATAGAACTTCAGAAGAACATTAGAGAATATTTTATGAAGTAAAGCTCTCAGACTTGTGGCTTGCAGGAAAGCTTGAGAAAACTTGAAGGATTCGAATGATGCTTTCAAGAAGAGTAAAGCCTTGTATGCGCTTCTTGTTGTTCTTTTCAAACTTGAGCTCCTTTTATAAACTTCAGAAAATAGCCGTTTAGAAATAGCCGTTGGAGCTTGTGGCCATTTGCAATATGTCTATTGAGAGATATCTAGGATCCTTTGGGTCTTGAAGTGTTTTTTATCCAGAAGTCTTTCAGTTTTGCTTCTTTCTAGGATCTTCAGAAGGAGGTGCAGTTTTCACAGCTAGAAGATAAGCTCTTTCTCTTCGGAGTGAACTGTGGAAGAGACATACCAAAAATGTGCTCCAATAAATGCCTGCACAGGGGACAAGACAAAAGAGAAGAGTATCTCCATACCATTGAGGTAGGTAAGTCAGAGAAGTACAGTGAAAGGTATGGAAACCTCGTATCACAGGCTTTCAGATAGAAGGAGTAGATAGACAGTTAGGCTAAAAAGGTAAAGCATGGGTCTGTCAGTGGTAGGTGAGTCTTGTATGATGCCATGCGCCTGAAAATACATAAATGCACGGTATCTATTGTATCTAGGAAAATCCAGAGAAAAGACATGAAGACCATGAGGCTAAACTAAAAAAAATATTTCAGAAGTAGTCTGCAGTCTGCACAAGATTTAGATAAATATTTTAAGTATAATGTTTCTTGTCCTGTCAGAGAAATAATAAAATAATGTCATTTTGATGGACTAATAAAATATCCAACAATGAAGATCTTAATAATAATTGTGTCCAAGATGATTAAGAACATGATTAGATTGGAGTTTATCAGACTTAAATTAAGTTTAAGTGTAGAACTGACAGAGAAGTCGAATTTATAAGAACATACAATTCGACTGAAAAAATAGGAGTGATTTGACTTTAGTAAAGAAAAGAAAAGAGCAAGTAATTCGACTTTTGAAAAAACAAGGCAATTCGACTTTAGCAGTCGAATACTATATAGATTGATTTTTGAGGCATTCGACCGTGGCAGTCGATGATAATAGTCGAATCAAGTATTGGATTTTGTAAGGCATTCAACTGTAACAATCAGAGTCATTAGTCGAATTACATATAAAGTTGTGAATTTAGAAGATTCTCAAGGTTGTTTGACTTCGATTCTGAAGGAGTCGGATTTGACAGTCGAAGTTACCAGTCGAATTCAGTAGGACAAAGAGAAAGTCTGTGGACTTAGGAAAATTTCTGTGATGGAGGTATTGTCCTGCAATATACCTATGTGATTTTTGTGATATGTAATTAATATATTTGCTTTGTAGAAAGTTTATTTTAAAGAGTTTTGTCATAGCAAAAACAATAGATATATTAATTTAAGAAAATTCTTAAATTCCTTAGGGGTAGTTGCTCAACAATTCTCCCCTTTTTGTTAATGACAAAAATCTTTAAATTGACAGTAAAAAGCATAAGTGAAGTGTGAATATGCGGCTATCTCTCCCCCTTTGTGGCATTAACATAAAGGAAATCATCACAAGATATTGAACACTCAATGTTGCATTCAGAAGTTGCAATCATTAAACATAAGATGTAAAGTTGAATAGAATTACATGACAAAGAGGTCAGAAACATAGCAGAAATTGTTTATAAACTACATAGTTCTCAAAATATAACAAAAGTTGTTCATGACTTAGACAGAGAGCTGGGTAAGTAAAGAGATCTGGGAATTTTAGCAAGGAAAGGTTGGATGAGATCCCAAAGCTTCTTCTCATTCTCATCAAAAAAATTGTCAAAGAGAGCTCCATCAATGTTGTAGGAAGGATTGGTGGAGAGTAACTTCCGATGGGATTTGATGTGGTGCCTCTGGAACCAAGTCATCCTACCATGATACTTGTCTCTATTGACCCTATACTTGAGGGGAACAAACTTCTTGGAGGCAGCAAGCAAGAGAAATTCATAAGCAGTGATATTCCAATGCAGTCCACTGGAAACAACAACATCTTTGGCTTGATAATAAATGAGGAGTCTCTGAGCCCATTTATGCCCCATGTTCTTCCTCAAGTCCTTAAGACTCTTGTAGTGAAAGTCATAGAGAGAAAGTTTCAGCCTTTCACAATCGGAATGATATGAAGGATATGCTGCTGCCCATTGATCTAGATTGAATCTTTCAGATTCAGCAAAACATAGTTGAAAGTCCAGAGGATGATGATAATGCTTGGATAGTTGCAGAAAGACAAATCTCTGGAAAGTTAATTTCAGTTTGTATTTGATTTTGAATCTTGTTGCAATGCGGATGTATCTATTGAAGATTGCCTCTGCAAAATCTCTTATGTAGGAAACCACTCCTATGAGGGGAGGATGCAAGCCAGAAGGTAAAGCCACAGTCATGGAGGGAACAATCTCTCTTTGGCCTCTTAAAAGATTTTCCCATTGACCCTTAGAGACATCAGGCAGACCCAGCTTGAATCTTTCAAAATTGAAGGTTTTCATTCTATTGTATTTGGCCTGTAAGTCCCGGAGAAGTAGTCCGAACATGTCATGAAACCTTAGAGATATGTGATGCAGGATTGTCAAAAATTGGTTTCTGACTGATTTTGCTGATATCTGGCAGCTTCATCAGGATAGAGATCAAGGAACTCCTTGGGAGTTAAGCAATGACTTTTCTGGGAGATAAATTGAAGTTCCTCTATAGAGATTTGGGTAGTCCTGAGAAGAGTAGATAGCCAATGTTCAAAGGTGAACCCTGGCATGTCATGAACTTCAAGAAAGGCTCGAATAGCCAGATATTCTCTAAACAGATTCATGTGATGTTCAGAGTGATTGACAAAAGCATACCAAAATGGTGGAAGGAGTTTTGAAGGACTGTCTCCCAAGTTAGGTCCACTGGTGGAAGAAAGCTGGATACTAGGAAGTATTTTTGCTAGATGAAGAAGGGTTTTCTTGGAATCAGTTTTGGAGGCTGTAGGAAGACAAGAAAAGTAATGAGGGGGTTGAGTGGAAAGGTTGAGAGAAGTTGCTTTGGGAGGCTTGAATTGATATTTAGTGGGATAGATGGAGAATTTGATATCTTGATAGAATAGATCCATAGGAATAGCTGCAAGTGGAGGAGGATCCGAAGAAGTAGATTGTGAAGGGGTTTCAGTGGTGGAAGGAGTGGGAGCTGTTGGTGCAGAGGGTTTAGGTCTAGCTGGCGCTGATCTTTTTGGCTCAGGAGGAGGCTTAACAAACGGAGCTGGAGTAGGATGAATTAGTCTAGAAGGAGGAGGAGGGAAGACTGGGTCACCATTTTTGACCAGTTTGCGCTTCACTTTCCTCTTGAAGGTTTGCAAATTAGGATTGGACTCCAGGGGTCTCTTAGCCATAGATTCCATCTGGGAAACCTGCCTGGGCTGGGAAGCCTCTACTGCTGCCACTGCCACTGACTGCTTTTCTAATACAGACTGTTGCTGTTGCTCCACTTGAGGTTGAAACACTACCATAGCTAATTGTGCTTCATGCTCTAAATCTTTCAGCTGCTCATGAGACTGTTCATCCACACTCTACTGCTTATCTTGTGGCTCAGACTCCTTATGCTGATCAGGAACTGGTTCAACATGTTCTTGAACTTGGGATTCTGGCTCCTGGTCCTGCTGCTACTCAGGTTGCTGCTCAACCTACTGGGATTGGTCTTGAGTTGACTGTTGTTCCTAAGCTGGTACTTCAGGTTCTGGTGCTTGATATTCTTGGACTTGAATAGGTTCTTCTTGCTGCTGATGGAAAGCAGGCCCTGATGGCCGAGAAGTGCCCTACTGGCACACTAACTGAAGCAGCAAATCTTTCATTTGCTTAACCTCATCAGACAGACTATCAAACTTGACAACAATAAACTCTATTTGCATTTGAAGGACTGACAGGTTTTCTTGTTGCTTGCTCAATAAATGCAAAATGGTATGAAGGCTATCTCTACTCTCCCCCTGAGACCTTGGCCGGGTCTCAAACTGAGAAGGGGAAAAGTGATGCTCTCTTTCTTCAAAATCAGCTTCTGTAGGAATGTCATCAGATGCAATACCTTTGCCTCTAATATCTCTTAACACTTCATTAATAGTTTCCTCAGGACCATCTGGTTCAGGAAATGAGGAGTAAACATGAACTTGATCTTGAGTCTGAATTAGAGCTTCAGTTCTAACTGGTTCTTGAGGCTCTATCTCTTGTTGAATCATTTGAGGAACTGAAGGAACACGAGGTTCATCAGAAAAAATTTCATGATCACATTCAGGTACTGAGTCTTTTAGCCAAAGATTTTTCTTCTTGTTGATCAAGGAATAATGGCTTCTTCTCAAGGTAGTGATCCCTATCTTCTCTTTAATTACGATAGAGATTTCTCCTGACAGATCTATTGAGTTCTTCTTAAAAATCAAGGTGAGCAAAGGTCCATAGGGAAATGATTCTTGCAAATTCTTAGCAGCTATCATTCTTTCCAAAATAATTTCAGTCGAATTCACTTTGTGTCTCTGAATAGCCCAAAATAGCAGATTTCCATCTCTAGAGGTGATAGATGAGTGGGTTCCTACTCTAGGGGTCACAATGTTGGATATCACATAATGAATTAATCTCTTCTCGGCTGACAGCTCATTTACAAACAGACCTTTCTTGCTAATAGAGGCCAAACTCCCAATAATCCCCAATTTCTACTTTTCCAAAGGTATAACTTCATTAAGCTTATGCCCGGAGTTTGGACACTCCAACATCTCAACCAGCAATTCCTCGGAAATAGAGATCTTGGTTCCTTTAACATAACCGAACACTGTATTTCCAGATGAGATTTCCATGGTGACATAAAAAGTTCTAACGACATTCTCAACAGTGGGTTCTGAAATCTGGCACAACTTGGTCCAACCCATGGCATTAAGGGTGTCCTTTACCCATGCTAGACTTCCAGTAAGATGGGAGAAATCTACAACCTTCCCTGGGCAAATGGGAATCTTAGCAAGTCTCACAAGTTGATCAGGGGTCATCTGGGTGGATTTCGGAGCCATAGATGAGTCCATCTAGAAAAGGAGAATGGAGATGGCTCAGGGGACAGACCAAGGAGAGATAGAAACACAGAGGAGAGTTTGGAGAACCTACCTTTCTTCAGGATGATGAAGTGCTTGGAAGTTCTCCGGAAGTTCTTCATCGAAAAACAGTGAGGGCGCGAAAGGACAGAAGAAGACAGGGAAGTCGAAGACAGATTTCGAAAGGGTGTCTTCTAAAAGAGACGAGGTTTTCTTTTATAAGGAAAGAGAAGATAGCTGCCTCTAGATTTCAGGATGAACGGTCGAGATTAAATGATTTGACCATTAAGACATGAAAGGATGCGTCTTAAGAGAGTGTCAGTTATATAATTTTAAATTACAAGCACCTTTTCACGATTTCATAATAAGTCGAATTATGTATTCGACTGCATCAGTCGAATGCAAGTATTATAACATGATTCGAATGCATAAGTCGAATGTCTGGGACTTAGAATTTTTCAGGATGGATTTCACAGACAGTTCAAACAGCAGTATCTTACCATACAATTCAAATGTCATTTTACTTTGGTAAATTAATCAGGATTACACATACCTATCTCTCTTTTAATTGATGTGAATCTATCCTCAGGAAAAGGTTTTGTAAAAATATCAGCAAGTTGATTTTCTGTAGAAACAAATTCAAGTAAAATATTGCCATTACTTACATGATCCCTGATGAAGTGATGTCTAACCTCAATATGCTTGGTTCTTGAGTGCTGGATAGGATTCTTAGTCAAGTTTATTGCACTTGTGTTGTCACATAGCATTGGAATTTCTTGGAGTTGATGACCATAGTGTTTCAATTGGTGTTTGATCCACAAGAGTTGAGTACAACAACTCCCTGCTGCAATGTATTCAGCTTCTGTGGTTGACAAAGCTACTGAGTTCTGCTTTCTGGAAGACCAAGATATCAAGCACCCAACAAGAATTTGACAAGTGCCACTGGTGCTTTTCATATCTATTTTGCATCCAGCATAGTTAGTATCACTGTATCCAATTAGCTTGAAATCTGAACATCTGGGATACCATAAGCCTAACTTACTGGTATTTATAAGATATCTAAATATTCTTTTAACTGCATGAACATGAGATTTTTTTGGATCAACTTGAAATCTTGCACATAAACAAACACTGAACATTGTATCTGGTCTGCTAGCAGTAAGATAGAGTAGTGATCCTATTATTCCTCTATAGATCTTCTGATCTACCTTCTTACCAAGAGGATCACTGTCTAACTTAATGCCTGAGCTCATGGGTGTTCCTAATGGCTTACACTTGTCAAAACCATATTTAGAAAGTAAATATGAAATATATTTGGTTTGACAAATGTGAGTTCCTTCCTTGGTCTGCTTTATTTGCAACCCAAGAAAATAATTAAGCTCACCCATCATGCTCATTTCAAACTCACTTTGCATCAGATTTTCAAAGAACTTATAAAGTGATTCATTAGTAGAACCAAAGATAATGTCATCAACATATATTTGCACAATTAAGATTCCATCTGAAATTTTCTTTATAAATAGTGTGCTATCTACTTTACCTCTTACAAAGTCATGTGATATAAGATAAGCACTTAATCTTTCATACCAAGCTCTTGGAGCTTGTTTCAGACCATATAGTACTTTCTTTAAACGGAAAACATGATTAGGATAAGTAGTATCTTCAAAACCTGGTGGTTGCTCAACATATACTTCTTCTTTAATAAAACCATTCAGAAATGCACTTTTAACATCCATTTGGAATAAATTAATATTAAGAGAACAAGCATATGCTAATAAAATTCTGATTGCATCTAATCTAGCTATTGGAGCATAGGTTTCATCAAAGTCTATGCCTTCCTCTTGGGAATATCCTTGAGCAACAAGTCTGACCTTGTTTCTAGTAATTGCCTCTAATTCATCCATCTTGTTTCTGAAAACCCATGTGGTTCCAATAATTGGATGATCAGAAGGTCTAGGTACAAGAGTCCAAACTTCACTGCGTTGGAACTGATTAAGTTCCTCTTGCATAACAAGGATCCAAGATTCATCACCCAGTGCATCATTGATTGTCTTAGGCTCAATTTGAGAAACTAAGATAGAAATATCACAAGGAATTTGCATACCTCTTGTTCTTACTCTATCTTGAGGATTACCTATGATGTTTTCTTTAGGATAGTCCCGGTGGTACCTCAATTCCCTAGGTAGTCCTTCTTGTGGTTCTTCTTGTTGTTGAAGATCTTCTAATGGGGGATCTTCCATTTCTTCATCTTTACCTTCTGCTTCAAGAGAAGTCTTTTCTAAATCCCTGCAAAGATCATCAACACATTCTTCTTCTTCTTCTTCTATCCTTTTGATAGAAGGGTTAGTCTCATCAAATAATATATGCACAGATTGTTCTATGGTTAATGTTCTTCTATTGAATACCTTATAACCTCTAGGTTTTGAAATATATCCTAACAGGAAACCTTCATCACTCTTAGCATCTAATTTTCCTAAATTGTCCTTACCATTATTTAAAATAAAGCACTTACAGCCAAAAGGTCGAAGATGACTGATGTTGGGCTTCTTTCCCTTGTAGAGTTCATAAGGAGTCTTCTTTAGAATGGGTCTGATCATGCACCTATTGATGATGTAGCAGGTTGTATTTACTGCCTCTGCCCAGAAGTATTTTGGAAAATTATACTCATTCAGCATTGTTTTGGTCATATCCAGGAGTGTCATATTCTTTCTTTCTGCTACCCATTCTGCTGAGGTGTTCTTGGTGCTGAGAAGTTATGCTCAATCCCATTTTCTTCACAGAACTTCATGAATTCTTCATTCTTGAATTCGCCTCCATGATCAGATATAATGCTTGTAATCTGAAATTTCTGATTTTTCTGAACTATTTTGCTGAACTTCAGAAATGCTTGAAATGCTTCTGATTTGGCTTCTAAAAAAGATACCCAAGTGTACCTTGAGTAGTCATCAACTAATACATAGCCATATATTTTTCTTCCAAGACTAACTGTCCTCATAGGTCCAAATAAATCCATGTGAATTACTCCAAAGGCTTGGATGTTGTAACAATTGTCTTGGACTGAAATGTGGTCTCAGTTTGTTTTCCTTTAGCACAAGCTGAACAAATTCCAATTTCTTGATTCTCATTTTGGGAAGACCTTCAACCAGATCATGTTTTATCAATTTCTTGATAATAGAAGTACTTGCATGACCTAGTCTTCTGTGCCACAACTTAGACTCTTCACTTTTGGTGATTGCAAGGCACAAGTTTACTTCTCTTAATTCTGCCAACTGCAAAGTGTACAGGTTCTTTACCCTTTGAGCTTCGAAACTATCTTGTTATCTTTCTGGATGATACACTTATCATTCTGAAAATTTACTGTATGCCCTTTATCACATAACTTGTTGGGGATCAAATAGGTGACTTTGATAGACGAACTACGAAATTGTGTGTATGGCAGTGGAATTAAAATACGTAAGACACACAATTCGATCAAATCCAAGTGTGGTGTGTGAATATAGTGAATGAGAATAGCAAACCACACATCAAACCACAGTGCACTGAAGATTTTAAGGTGGTTCGGAGAACACAACTTGTGTCTCCTACCTCCACCTCCTCACAACGGAGGAACCACTAGCACAAGTGCAGTACAAACTAGAGCACGGCGACTCTAACCTCTTTGAGTTCAACAACTCAAAGAAACCCAAGAGATAGGCACAACGACCTACTCCAAAGACCACTTGTGAATTCAGCAAATTCACAAGCCCTTGAGCACCACGGCTCAAGCACCAGAGCACAACGGCTCCAAAACAGAGTACAAAGTACTCAAACCTCTGGATCACAATATATTCAAGTTCTGCTAGACCAAGCACAATTAGAGAATAGATCCTCTAGCACGATCTATCTCAATACAATAGAAATGGTAGAGACAAATAGAATTGGGAGATCTGTGTAGAACACATACACTGATTCCCAAAGAAATTAAACACTCTAACCAAATACAGACTCGGCTGGATCTCCTTCTGGATCAACACTCCTACAATCACGAGCTTCTTCTCTTCTTTTCCTTCTTCTTATCCTTCTTCTCCTTCTTCTTCCCTTGGCGGCGCTGCTCTGCTCCTCTGGATGCAGATGCCACTTTCCCGCTCTTCTTCCCTTCTCCCAGAAAGCTCTTGGCTCTTGTCTTGCGTGGGATCCTTTGGAGTCCAAAAGGGATGGGTATTTATAGCCTCATATATCCATAAAGAGTCTTAGGGTACGTGGGCACAAAAACCTAGGTAGATCCCCTTGAACCCCAAGCAGCCACGTGTCTAGATAAAATCACGATTTTGAGTTTAAGCCGGAGTGTGTCGACCTGTCCAAGGAGTGTGTTGACACACTGTCCCAAACTGGTAGAATTTGTTCTCTGGGAAGGGTCACTAGTGTCGACACACACCTAGACTGTGTCGACACACTGTCCTAGTCTAGCAAACAGGTCCTCTAGGAACTGGATCTAGTGTCGACACCACTTGAGGCTGTGTCGACACACTATACAGACTTGTCAACTGGGTTCTCTGGGAGCTGGGTCTAGTGTCGACACCACTTGAGGCTGTGTCGACACACTTGACCTTTTCTTCATCATTTTTCCTTAGGGTTTGAAACCCTGTGTCGAGACCAGTAGTGAGTGTGTCGACACTACCATGACAAAATCTGTATACACTTGCAAATTTAACACATAAATCATTAGTACAAGATATTATCATTAAAATATGTGATATTAAACATCAAGAACATGTTGTTTAAGCATTATTGTGATATGTATAAAATGTATAACATGTTTAACATATCATCATCAAAATCATAATGTGTCATCATGAAAATCAAAGTATGAGTGATGTTCATTGGTCATCATTAAAATATAAATTTAGGAAATTCCAAAACACACTCAACCTCCCCCTTTTTGATGATGACAAAACATATGTACAATCTTCCAATAGCTTGACTAAAAACTCCCCTTTTTGAATTTTCTCCCAAAAGAAACTTTCTCCCCTTTAAAGAACTTTCTCCCCCTTTTTAAAGGCCTTTCTCCCCCTTTTTGACAGCATCAAAAAGATAGATAAGAGAGAAACAAGGATTATAGGAGTTCAAGAAATAAAAATGTGGGAAATGAATGGTCAGAAATGATCAAAATAAATGAGGCAAAGTGATATTTACGTATGAGAGAAATTATTGTGTTTTTGTTATTGTGCAACAAAGTTTAATTGCAAGGACACACTCAACACAAAGTATTGCAAGATATAATGATCTGAATGTGGTTAAAATAATGATGCAAATGTGAAATAAAGTGACCTATATGAGTGAGCAGAAATATTTAACAAGGATGTTAGGTGCTTTAAGTTTAACGCAATGTAAAATAATAAGTCTAAACTCAGTAAACATGAGCTTTGTTAAGGTCTTAAGCTTTTCCATCCTGACAATTTGATTTTATTTCATTTTTAACTGGGAAAGAATACAAGAATAAATTAGTTAAATCTCACTTTTCAGTGCAAGAGATCACATTGATTAGATGCAAGATCTCCTGATTACTCAGTGGTTTAACTTTCATTATCTTATACAGAGTTGAAAACTTTTATTTCCACTTTTTGACGTGAAACAAATCACTTATCAGGTGAAATGACCCAGTTACTCAGTGGTTCAAGAATTTGCATTGCTCTGTTTGTATCTTTCCAGATTGATCATTTTTTCTTTTGATATTTCTCTCTCTAAAATCTAGAGAGAGAAGCTCTGAGGATTTCGCAGACCTGGTCTTTCTCTGCCGGCCCTAGGGCCGGCCATGGCGGCGGTGGGGGCTCCCCCCCACCCTGCAGGTGGTGGTGGGCTCTCTTTTGCGCAGGTAGTAGCCGCTTCTCTCCAGCTTCCTCCGGTGGCAACTCAGGTCCATGAGCCAGCTTTTACGGATCAAGGAGAACCAGCAGTATTCTTCTCCAAGGAAGAGATGTGCGCCTCCCTCATCCCCTTCCAGTTCGCTGTGGTGGCCAAGACTGCCTTTGGCCGACCGGCAGTACCTGAGATCCGTTCCATCTTGGCAGCGAGATGCAGTCTTAAAGCGCCCTTCATGATCAGTGCTCTTGATAATTATCATCTCCTCTTCAGGTTCTCTTGCAATGATGATTTCTTAAGAGTTTTACTACGTGAATCTCTGTACGTCAAAGGTAAACTCTTTCGGTTCTTTAAATGGTCCCTACTTTCAAATTATCTGAAGACCCATCCATACTTCCTGTCTGGGTTGATCTCCCGGGCCTTCCAGTTCATCTGTACCAAAAAAACTTATTAACTTCGATTGCTACAAATATTGGTCCTGTTCTCCAAATCGCGCACGCCACGGATCTTCTATTGAATACCAAAGCGGCTAGGGTTTGTGTGGAGATGGATCTTCTCCAGGCTAGGCCAGAGAGGGTCTGGATCGGGATGGGGGAGTTTGGAGGTTTCTGGCAAGAAGTTGTTTACGTTAATATTCCAGATTATTGTTCTACTTGTCATCGCCTAGGTCACGTTCAGAACCGATGTCGTACAACTGGAAACGTCATGCTCAATATGCAGCCTAGGGTTGTTGCACCAGCCGCCACCAAAATTTGGAAACCTGTGACCACTGTCGTGCATGGGTCATCACCGGTTGATCAGGCTAGTCCTGATGAGGTTCTTCATGCAAAGGACGTGGAGGCGGGGCCCTCGATTCCTCCCATGCAAGCCGGAGAGCCCATGCAGGCGGAATCCCGCGATCCGCTTCCTCTAGGAGATCCTCTCCAATACTCGGATGTTAGAGACACCCTGCTTTCATCACCTGCTCCAGATATGCGTGCTATTCCTGCTTTGCTTCAGGAGGTTTCGTCCTCGCCAGATCCCGTTGGTTCCAAAGATGCAGGTATCATGACAGATGGTCAGATGATGGATCCAGGTAGCCCACACATAATAATGGAAAATCAGGATTATAATCCTCCTCAGGCACAAGCTTCAGATGAAGGGCTAGATCTGATTGCACTAGTAGATGCAGAAAATAATTTTATGCCCTTGAATACTATTATCAAAGATGGAAAACATCGTCGCGAGCGGGTGGTCACTAGAGCAAGGTCTCGATCGGAGGACAGAGGGAAGGCTCCTGATATTTAATGATTCCAATCTTATTCTGGAATATTAGGGGGATCGGGAATATTGCATCAAAACGTGGGCTAAAAAATTGGTGAATCAACATCATCCTTCGCTGGTGGCTATTATGGAACCGAAGCAGCCTTGGAGAAGGTGTCCAGAATTTCGGTTTCTCTTAAACTGGATAATTTTGTGGGTAACATGCAGACTGATTCTAAAATATGGGTGTTCTGGGATTCTTCTATTCCCCTTGATATCATTGATAATTCTGCTCAGCATATCACTATGGGTCTTCGCTCGGCTTCTGGTTACTCTTCATTTATTACTTGCATTTATGCTTCTTGTCATTTGGATCAGCGCCGTAATCTTTTTGATCATCTGTTACAATTTAGTCTCATGGTGGAGGTTCCGTGGCTAATTGGTGGAGATTTTAATTGCATTGCTCACCCCTCGGAAAAGTTGGGAGGTACTTTTGGCAACCTGTCTAGTATGATAGATTTCAATGCATTCATGGCTGCTTCTGGTTTGTTTGATGCTGGATATATGGGAACATCGTTCACATGGAATAATAATCGTGTTGGAGCTGCTAATATTCGTGCTCGGCTGGATCGTATCTTTATTAATGAGAAACTCCAAGATCTTTGGCCCAATTTTTCGGTGAAGCATTTAAGTAGGGGGTCTTCAGATCATTGCCCCTTGCTTCTCTCCTCGGATAGTGAGTCTCATGGTCCAAGCCGCTTTATCTTTCAAAATATGTGGACTACACATGAATCTTTCTTGCAGGGCGTCTCTTCTGTTTGGACTTCCTCTAGAGTATCTGATGTTAATCCCCTCATTCGCCTCCACCTAAAGCTTAAGGAGGTTAAATCTTTTCTTAAAAGTTGGAATAAGGATGTCTTTGGGAATGTGCAACAGATGGTTATTCTTGCATCAGATGAGGTGGCCAGACTTCAATTCGAATTTGACCTATCTCCATCTGCAGATAATCGTTCCAACTTATATGCTGCTAATGCCAGGCTGAATTCGGCTATGAATAGGGAAGAGATGTTCTGGAAACAAAAAGCGAGGGTGGATTGGCTTGCCAACGGAGATCGTAACACTTCCTTTTACCATGCCACTGTCAAATGCCACAGGAGAAAAAATTTTATTCACAGGCTTCAAATCCCTCCTTCGCATGATTGGTGCACGGACCAGAACCACCTTAAGGAGGAAGCTGCTATGTTTTTTCATAATCTTTTATCTTCTGAGCCCCATGAGGTTGATGTGGGTTTGCTGTCTTTAATCCCTTCTATTATTACCTCTGATCAGAATAATACTCTTTGCTTGTCGCCTAATGCGGAGGAAATTCGGAATACGGTTCTGGCCATGAATGGTAATAGCTCTCCTGGTCCTGATGGATTTTCTGGGGCGTTTTATACTCACTGCTGGGAGATTATTAAAGAAGATGTCATTGCTGCCGTTCAAGGTTTCTTTGCTGGTTTCTGTCCTCCCAGGGGTTTATCTTCCTCTATTATTACTCTTATTCCTAAAGTGGATATGCCCCGCTCTTTCAGTGACTTTCGCCCCATCACCTTGTTAAATTTTGCTTTCAAAATTATATCCCAGATTCTTTGTGCTCGGCTAACCCCTTTGCTCCCATTGATCATCTCGGAAAATCAGAGTGCATTTATCCAGGGAAGAGCTATTTTTGATAATGTGTCTTTGGCCCGGCATATTTTGAGGGATATCAATCGTAAGGTTCGAGGTCATAACATTATGTTCAAACTTGATATGGCTAAAGCCTATGATCATATGGAATGGGACTTTCTCTTGCTTGTTATGAAGAAGTTTGGCTTTTCCAATAGGTTCACCTCGCTGGTTGGTATGCTTCTTTCTAACTGCTGGTCATCTATCAGCTTTAATGGCAATATTTCTGGTTATTTCAAGTCTACCAGAGGCATCCGTCAAGGTGATCCATTGGCACCAATCCTGTTCATCATTGCCTCTGAGGTGCTGAGCCGAGGCCTTTCTCACTTGTTTAGCAACGGCCTTATCAATTATTTCAGAGGACCCAGAGGTGTTCCTCATGTGTCCCATCTTCTGTATGCGGATGATACTCTGATTTTTATGAACGCAGGGATTCAAGGGGTTAGACATTTGCTGCGTTTCCTGCAAACCTATGAATCTAGTTCGGGTCAAAGAGTTAATGCGAGCAAGAGCTCCTTTTATCTTCCTCATAAGGCGCCTTTGGCTTTAGCTTCCCGCATTACTGCTGTAACTGGGTATACTATTCAACACGGTACTATGAAATACCTGGGCATCCCTTTGAAGGCGGGCAGGCTGAAGGTTGAAGACTACAAGTTCTTGGTGGAATGTGTTACTAGAAAACTCTCTGGGTGGCGTGCCAAAATTTTGTCCCAGGCTGGACGGGCTGTGCTTATTCGTTCTGTGCTCTTGAGCATCCCGGTCTATTTGGCAAGTTCCATGACTATCCCTCAATCTATTATTCTTCAAGTGGAACACCTTTGTGCGAATTTCTTTTGGCAAGGAGGTGATGGTCATCATAGACGTCATTGGGTAGCCTGGTCTACGTTGCAAAAGCCGATTAATGAGGGTGGTCTGAATTTTCAAAATCTCAATACTCTACAAGTGGCAATGGCGGCTAAGCATCTTTGGAACATCCTTCATGGTCACTCTCTCTGGTCGTCTTATGCTAAATCTAGATTCCTCTCCCTTTCTCACCTTCAGGAGGTCCATTCTCCTTTTCCTTTTGGAATCTCTAAGAAAGTTTTTTTAAAGGCTAAAGAATTGCTCTTGGCTCATACAAGGTGGATTGGTGGGGATGGCAATACTGTGAAATTTTACCTTGATACTTGGATAGGCGAATCTAGTCTCTTACATCTCCTTCAGAATTTGAGTGCAATTACTAGTCCTCATGCTTCGATTAGAGATATCTTATTTGATGTTGATAACCCTGTTTGGTCTTCTCTCAGCTTATCTCCTCAACATGGGCAATCGCTTCTTTCGGACCAGCCTGATAAATTTATTTGGGATCCCAATCCCCATGGTGATTTTTCTGTGAAATCAGCTTATCTCTTAGCTTCAGCCTCTGGCGTGGGCCGTAGTGCATGGATGAAGCTGTGGTCTCACTTTATCCCTCCTCGTGTTGCCATGTTCGGTTGGAAACTGATCCATAGAGCGGTAGCAGTGGATTCGCGGATTGTGGAGTGTGGCATTCCCATCACTTCCAAGTGGGTGTGCTGTACCTCTCATGAGCAGGAAAGCCTAGATCACCTATTTGTCTCCAATATGATTGCCAAAGATCTTTGGTCCTGGGTGGCTCCTCTCCTATGCAACAAAATGTCCTGGAGTGATCATGTTTCCATCAGATTTTGGAGTATTGTTGTGGGTACTTCTATGAGCTCTCCTTTACAGGTTGTAGGATTATTGATGTCTATTACCATGCTATGGGAAATCTGGAAATTTAGATGTACGGCTCGTATGGAGGGTGTCTTTTCTCAGATTGAGTCTATTAAAAAGAAAATCCTTATGACCGTGCGGTCTTCTATAGCTTCTACTAAATTCTATGGTTCTATTCCTCATAGCCATGCAGCCATTCTCCAGATGTTCAATATTACTCTCGCTGTCAGCATCAAGCTTCCTTCCCTGGTCAGTTGGATCCCTCCTTTGAATGGCTACTATTTGAATGTTGATGGAGCTTCCAAAGGTAACCCAGGACCGAGTGGTGGTGGGGGTTGTATCAGAGATAAACATGGAGTTTTTCTATGTGGTTTCTCTTTTTACTATGGCATGGGTAGTAGTGCTGTTGCTGAAGTCCGAGCTATATATGATGGGCTACGATTAGCAAAGCAACGGAACTTGAACATCTCCATTTTGTACTCGGATTCTCATACAACTCTGCAAGCGATTTCAGCGGGTCGTTTTCCTCACTGGGCCGTCTTCCCTTGGTGGCGCGGACTGCTCCGTCTGGTTGATCTGATGAAGCCGCAGTTAGTGCATACTTATCGGGAAGGAAATCAAGCAGCGGACTCTTTAGCTAATCATGCATGCCAAACTGCTTCCAGCTCGGTGTTTTATGACTTATCTTCTCTTCCTCAGTCATCTCGAGGAGCTATACTGATTGATAAGGCGGGTTTACCTAGCTTCCGTTAGGTTTAATTGGATTTAGTGTGATCTTGTATGAGTTTGGTTTTGGATGGGTTGGTACTCGGGTTCCGCCTTTCTTGTATGGGTTCTCTGACAGGGGTATGCCCCAAAGGTTCTGTATCAACTATTATCTCATTTATAAAATTTTCAGGTTCCAGGAATTCGCACCAGGGGAGTGATCACACTATTCCCCGCTGGGGAGTAGTGCACTTAGCTGGTTCGCTGATCCTGTGACCTTTTATTAAAAAAAAAAAAATGTTTGCTTTGACCAGAAAAGTCGTGACCTTGAATTTAGAGGAATTATTTTTAACATGTGGTAAAAATGAAGCTTAAACATACACATGTGAAATATTAAAGCCACTCATGTGCCTATAATGGTATTTTGCAAATCATTTTAAAAACATTTAGTATTAAGATTGCTTAACCTTGAAATGATAATGAATCTTTGAAATTAAACTAAGTGCACAATAAGTTTAGGTTTAATGTCTTAATTCTCGCATAAGAAAATAGCACAATGACTCAAAAATTCTGATGATTGAGGCTCAGAATAGACAACAATTGTCAAGAAAAAAAATGAGTGAGAATAGACAATGACTCCCCCTCAACAAATACTACCCCTCAACAATTGCATAAAGAAATCTTGATACTTGGCGGAGACATATACTCACGCATAGTGAAAGTGTCTAGACAAGCCTAACTTGCCTTTCTTCAAATCACTATTTGATATATCAAGAATTTCAATGCAACTGAGAAGTAGGAAATATTTGCAAGAAAGAATGGCCTTTAGTTACACAAAGAATTGAGATGAAGATTTCAGACATGAGAAAACTTACATAAACCAAGTTCCCTTCTGAGAGAAGTGAATCTAGGTTCTGCAAGAGGCTTAGTGAAAATGTCTGCAATTTGTTTTTCTGTGTCAATGAAGTGGTTCAAAAGAATTCTTTGAGACTTCATCTCGAAGGAAATGATGCCGAATGTCAATGTGTTTTGTGCGGGAATGCTGAATAGGATTTTTTGACAGATTTATAGCACTTGTGTTGTCACAAAGAATAGGAATGCAACCTAATGTATGATTATAATCTAGAAGTTGATGTTTGACCCAAAGGACTTGGGTTCTACAGCTACCAGCGGCAACATACTCAGCTTCTGCAGTTGAAAGAGCTACAAAATGTTGCTTTTTGGAAGCCCAAGAAATAAGACACCCTCCTAGATATAAACACAACCCACTAGTGCCTTTTCTATCAAGCCTGCACTCGGCATAATCAGCATCACTATATGTAATCAAGTCCAATTTACACCCAGCAGGATACCAAAGACCCAAATCATATGAAGAAAGAAGATATTTGAAAATTCTTTTAACAGCAGACATGTGACTGTCTTTAGGATTTGCTTGAAATCTGGCGCACATGCAGACACTGAATTGAATATCTGGTCTAGAGGTAGTTAGATAAAGAAGAGATCCAATCATACCTCTGTAAAGTTTAGCATTAACAGGCTTACCAGAAGCATCACTCTCAAGTCTTACACTTGTGGCCATTGGTGTGTTGGATGGCTTGATGTTTTGGAAGTCAAACCTCTTGAGCAACTCCTTGACATATTTTGTTTGACTCAGAAAAATTCCTTCAGCAGTTTGATGTACTTGTAGACCTAAAAAGAATGTAAGTTCACCCATTAGACTCATTTCAAATTCAGATTGCATAAGATGGGCAAACTCATTGCAGAAATTATTATCTGTGGAGCCAAAAATGATATCATCAACATAAACCTGAACAACAATAAAATGATTTTTTGCAGTTTTTGTAAACAAAGTTTGTTCAATTTTTCCTCTTATGTAACCTTTATTTACAAGAAAGGAGCTCAACCGGTCATACCAAACTCTTGGAGCTTGCTTAAGACCATATAAAGCCTTATTGAGTTTAAAAACATGATTGAGAAATTTTTCATTTTCAAAACCAGGGGGTTGTTTGACAAAGACATTTTCTTTTATGAAACCATTCAAAAAAGCACTCTTGACATCCATTTGAAAAACTTTGAATTTCAAAGAAGCAGCAAATGCAAGGAATATTCTAACAGCTTCAAGTCTTGCTACAGGGGCATAAGATTCTTCAAAATCAATACCGAGTTCTTGGTTATACTCTTGAGCAACAAATCTAGCTTTATTTCTAACAATTTGACCAAATTCATTCAATTTATTTCTGAAAATCCATCTAGTTCCAATGACAGAAGTTAAATCTGAAGGTTTTGGTACTAAATCTCAAACTTGATTTCTTTCAAATTGATGAAGCTCTTCATGCATAGCATTTATCCAGTTTTCACAAGATAAAGCTTCATCAACATTTTTGGGTTCAATTTTGGAAAGTAGTGCCAAAGAATCTTCAACTATGATAGAATGAAAAGATGATCTGGTTCTTATTCCATCTTGCAAATTACCAATAATGCTTTCAAGTGGATGATCTCTTAAAAATCTGGGTTCAGAAATTACTTCAGGGTTTGCATGATTTTCAGGAACATGATTACCTGAATTACTTGAAGTTGGCATTTCAAGAACCTCATGTACATTTGGTACTTCTTGATCTTCAAGATTTGTAGATGGATGTTCAAGAAACTCATCTTCATCATCACATATTTGAGTTCTGCACAAATCAGAAATGTCAATCTTTTGCAAATTTTCATCAAAAATGACATGTGGAGATTCTTCCACAGTCTTATTTTTCAAGATATAAACTCTGTAAGCTCTTGAAGTTTTAGAATAACCTAAGAAGATTGATTCAAAACTTTTTGCATCAAATTTATCAAGATTTTCTTTGTTGTTATTGTGAACAAAATATTTACAACCAAATTTTTTGAAATATGACACACTTGGCTTTTTATTTTTGAACAACTCATAAGGGGTTTTTCTGATCTTTGGTCTTACTAATGCTCTATTCAAAATGAAATTAGCTGTATTTACAGCTTCTGCCCAAAAAGATTTAGACAGTTTACTTTCAATGAGCATAGTTCTAGCCATTTCCACAAGAGTTCTATTTTTCCTTTCTACAACTCCATTTTGTTCTGGAGTTCTAGGGGAAGAAAACTTATGGAGAATTTTCAGTTCAGTACAGAGATCAGAAAATGATTTGTTTTCAAATTCACCCCCATGATCTGTCAAAATGGAATTCAATTTGAAAGATAAACCCACTAAGGCAGAATTGTAAAATCTCCTGAATTCTGAACATGCATCACTTTTATGGGATAAGAATAAGACCTAAGTATATCTTATAAAGTCATCAATGATCACAAAGCCATATCTATTACCACTGATACTTTGAGTTCTGGTTGGACCAAAAAGATCCATATGAAGCAACTCAAGTGGTTTAGATGAAAGTACTTCATTGAACACTTTAAAAGATTTTCTTGTTTGTTTTCCTTGAGCACATATCCCACAAACAGGATTGTCAATGACTGGGAAGGATTCAGGAAGACCTTTTACAAGATTCATTCTTATGAGTTTACTAATGGTTGTGAAACTTGCATGACCCAACCTTTTGTGCCACAACCAAGCAGTGTCATTTTTATTTGCAATCAAGCAAACATCTAAAGAAGAAGTATCACACAAATCAATCATGTAGACATTATTTTCTCTTTTTCCAATCAATTTAATTTGCTCAGAAGAGGAGTCAATTATTTTGCATGAATCATGTTCAAAAAGAATCTTGTGACCATTGTCACACAATTGACTAATGCTAAAAAAGTTGTAATTCAAACCCTCAACTAAACAAACATCATCACTTAAGATAATGCAAGACTTACCAATTTTTCCTTTGCCAATTATTTTTTCTTTATTCTTACCTCCAAAGATGACTGATCCACCTTCCTTTTCAATCAAGCATGAAAATTTATTTCTGTCTCCTGTCATGTGCCGTGAGCAACCACTGTCAAGAATCCAGATGTTGTTGGAATTGGATGCACGGCTTTCCTGCACATAACACATTAGACAATAAAAGTTTTTGGTACCCACATGAGATTGGTACCAACATCCTGAGTGGAAAGAGATAACAAATTCTTTCTAACCCAAATTTGTGTATTTTTCTTCACAGTGGTTTTTGAAACAGAAGATTCAACTTTTTGTTTTTCAATTTTCTGAACATTATACCTCTTAGTTGATTTGTTCCACTGTGAAAAACTTGACATGTATTGCTGTTGATATGCAAGAAAGGATGAATGATAGAAATAAGGATTGAACCATTGGTTACCATTGTACCTTTGGTTCCAAGACTTATTCCATCTTGAATTGTAAGAGGAGAAAACATTCCAATTTCCATGAGAAAAATGATTATTGATTGGTTTGAAGTTTTTGTGATTTTTATAAGAAGGGTAGGCCGACCTCTGACTGGGATAGGTCGACCTGTGCATAGTGTGTGTCAACCTAGGTAGGGTATGTGTCGACCTCTCAGGTTCTTTTTGTTTTTGTATTTTTCCTTTATTTTCAGATGAGCTTGCCTTAACAAATTTTATTAAACGAGTTTTTGATGATTTTGTTTTCTTTGGAGATGATTCAGTTTTCTTTGAATTTTGTGGTTCAAAACCTAAGCCATGCTTATTTGAGTTCATCTTAACTCCAAGTAGAGCATTCAGATTGTCTTTCCCTTGAGTGAAGTTCTTGGTGATGTCTTCTTTTTCTTTGATGCAAAGATTGAGTTTTTCAATTTGATTCAAGTTTTCATGGTTTTCCTTTTCTTTTTCTTCAAATTTCTTAACAGAATTAATAAGTTCTTTGTTCAATGTTTGAAATTTCAATTTGAGATTATCAACAAAGATCAATAGTTCATCATTTTCTTTGATTTGATCTGAAACTTGAGCTTCCAATTCAGAAATCTTTTCAGATGATGAAGTATCATGAAGAATGCTTTCAATTTTTCTTTTCAAATATTTCTTTTCTTTTCTAACATCAGAAAGATTTTCAACTAAATTACCATATGCTTCTTGCCAATCATCAATGGTAAATAGCTCAAAGGATATATCTACCTATTCTTCACTACTTCCAGCCATGAAGCAGATTTCATTCCCTTCTGAACTTGAGGATTCTTCATTGCAGTCTGAGCTTTCATCATCTGACCATGTAGCCACCATGGCCTTGTTCTTCTTTTTGTGAAACTCCTTCTTGTGGGTTTTGTGTTTTTCCTTCTTACCTTCTGGACAATTAGCCTTCATATGTCCAGATTTGTTACACCTATAACACACAGGAATTTCATCAGTTTTCTTATGATCAACATGAGAGAAATGCTTCTTTTTACTAGACATAGCATTTTACTTATTATCAAAATTCTTCTTGTTTGATTTCAAAAATGCCTTAAATTGTCTAGTGATGAAAGCAAGATTATCATGATTAGATTCAGATTTCTCAGACTCAGAATTTTCTTTAGATTTTCCTTTATTACTTGATGAAGCTTTGAGAGCAATGGTTTTTGTTTTTAGCATTTGTTCTTCTGATCTCTTAAGGTTTAATTCATATGTCATTAATGATCCAATGAGTTCATCCAATGTGATTTTGGATAAATCCTTTGAATCTTCAATGATAGTTGCTTTAGTGTGCCATATAGGAGATAATGAGTGCAAGATTTTTCTTACCAAGTCTTCATTTGAATATTCCTTACCCAAGGCTCAAAGTCCATTTATAATAACCATGAACCTGACAAACATATCAGATATAGTTTCATTAGATTTCATGATAAACAATTCATAATCAAAAACTAACATGTTAGCCTTAGTCTCCCTGACCTGAGATGTGCCCTCATAAAGCAATTCTAATTTATCCCACATCTCCTTGGCAGACTTACACATGGAGATTCTGGAATATTCCTTTGGATGGATGGCACATTGCAGCATGTTCATGGTGTTGTAGTTCAGGGTGACCCTTCTGATCTGCTCCCTGGTCCATTGATCTTCATCTCTAGTGACTTCATTTGGTCCTTTTTCAACAATTCTCCATACTTCATAGTTATGTGCTCTAAGAAAAACCATCATCCTATTCTTCCAGTAAGGATAGTCAGTACCATCAAAAAATGGAGGCCTATTGATTGAATGACCTTCAGCAACAAAACCTCTAGAGTCCATGATAAAGACAATCAAACAAAAACACACAGCAACTTGAGCAAATAATCAAAATCTGAGATACAGAAAATTCACCAAAGCACCTCAAACTATAGAATTGACTCTGACCTACTCTGATACCAAATGTTGGGGATCGAATAGGTGACTTTGATAGACGAACTACGAAATTGTGTGTATGGCAGCAGAATTAAAATAAGTAAAACACACAATTCGATCAGATCCAAGTGTGGTGTGTGAATATAGTGAATGAGAACAGAAAACCACACATCAAACCACAGTGCACTGAAGATTTTAAGGTGGTTCGGAGAACACAACTTGTGTCTCCTACGTCCACCTCCTCACAATGGAGGAACCACTAGCACAAGTGCAGTACAAACTAGAGCACGCCGACTCTAACCTCTTTGAGTTCAACAACTCAAAGAAACCCAAGAGATAGGCACAACGACCTACTCCAAAGACCACTTGTGAATTCAGAAAATTCACAAGCCCTTGAGCACCACGGCTCAAGCACCAGAGCACAACGGCTCCAAAATAGAGTACAAAGTACTCAAACCTCTGGATCACAATAGATCCAAGTTCTCTTAGACCAAGCACACTTAGAGAATAGATCCTCTAGCACGATCTATCTCAATATAATAGAAAAGGTAGAGACAAATAGAATTGGGAGATCTGTGTAGAACACATACACAGATTCCCAAAGAAATTAAACACTCTGACCAAATACAAACTCGGCTGGATCTCCTTCTGGATTAGCACTCCTGCAATCACGAGCTTCTTCTCTTCTTCTCCTTCTTCTTCTCCTTCTACTCCTTCTTCTTCCCTTGGCGGCGCTGCTCTGCTCCTCTGGATGCAGATGCCTCTTTCCTGCTCTTCTTCCCTTCTTCCAGAAAGCTCTTGGCTCTAGTCTAGCGTGGGATCCTTTGGAGTCCAAAAACATTCTTCATATATGCAAAATTGTTGGATTTCTGTTTTTGTTTGTACACATGCTGATTTACCTTTTTGGTATTTTTGACTTCTTTTTTCTGCTACAGATTTGGGAGTTGGATACACTTGAGGATGAATAATGTTTTCTTCATTTTGTGGATGTGTGTATCCTAATCCATATTTCTTCTTTCCTATTCTAGAACCTTTTATGTGACGAACAAAGAAGTTTTGCAGTTAGAGATCTTTTCTATGGTGGCTTTTAGATAGTTGTTTTCCTCTAACAATTTTTTTTTTATTTTTGAGTTCCTTAAGATTTGATTCAATTTCCAAAATTTTGCTATTTTTATTTTTCAAATCTTCGCATAGTAGTTAATTAGTTCTTTTAGTTTCACTTAAACTTTTGTTTAACCTTTCTGTTTCATTTTTAAGAAAAGTGTTAGCCTTTTCTTGGTTCAGTAAATTTAGTTTAACTATTTTCATTTGTTTTACTACTGTCTTATATTTTTCATAAAGTTCATTGAAAGCATCTTCAAGGCTATCAGAATCGGATTCAGAACAGGAAGTGAATGAGGTTTCTGAGTTTACCTGTTCTAGTCTTGCCATGAGGGCTAGATTTGCCTTCTCTTCTTCTTCTGATTCTGAACTAGATGATTCTGAACTTGTTGCTTCTTCATTGTCCCATGTTGCTGCCATTTCCTTCTTCTTGAACTTTCTGAACTTCTTTTCCTTGCCTTTCTTCTTGTCGGATTTTTCTGCTTGATCCTTCTTCTTAAGCTTGGGACATTCAGATTTGTAATGTCCTGGCTGATTACACTCATAGCAAGTTGGCTCTTTCTTCTTTTCTTTCATGAAAAATCTTTTTGAGCCAAACTTCTTCTTCTTTGCAAGGATTCTCTACAGTTTTCTTGAAAGCATGGCCTCATCATCACTGTCATCTAACTTTTCCTTTGAGTCTTCAGATGAAGAGGAATCTGCAATCTTCAAAGCATTTGAAATTTTCCTTTTCGAGGAATTTTCAGAAAACCTTTCCATGTTAATTTCATGAGCCATAAGGGATCCTATTAATTTATCAATAGACAATTGTGTTAAGTCATGAGCTTCCTCTATGGCTGTAACTTTAGGAGTCCAGACATTAGTTTGAGATCTTAATATTTTTCTAACTGTTTCTTCATTAGTTAGGACTTTTCCTAAAGCACTCAGACCAACAATTATGTTTGAAAATCTATTATACATTTGGGTTATATTTTCATTAGGAAGCATTTTAAACTACTCATACTGTGATACAAGTATATCTATCTTTATTTGTTTAACCCTATCTGTACCTTCATAGGTTACCTGAAGCTTTTCCCACATTTCTTTAACTGTTTTACAAGCTGAAAGTCTATTAAATTCTCTTTTAGACAATGCATAGCAGAGGTAATTTTTTGCTTTGTAATTTAATGACATATTTCTCTTATCTGCTATGGAAAGACTAGAGGAAGAAGATTCTCCAAGGATTTGAAAGTCACCTTGTTCTATTACCCGCCATACGTCAAAGTCAGTACCTCTGATGAAGCATTCCATTCGCATCTTCCAGTATTGGTAATCTTCACCATCAAAGAATGGTGGCCTTGTAACTGATTGGCCTTCATAGTTGTGAGCTTCGGATGCCATATCTTCGCAAATCTTCTTGGATTCTTCTGAGAAGACCTCGCTCTAATACCACTTGTTGGATCGAAATGGCACTAAGAATGTCCTAGAGGGGGGTGAATAGGACTTCTTCCTTTTAAAATTTTTCTTCTGAAATTGCACAACACTAAATAAATTGTTAGAGCTTAGTGTAGTGTGTGTGATTCAAGTGTCAACAAGGCAGAAACAATCACACAATGAGTGCACAAGGAGTTATCCTGGTTCGGCCCTTCTAACTAGGAAGTCCTACATCCAGTTCTCAAGCCAACCACTTGAGATTTCCACTATCTGCCAATAGATTGGCCTTCTCTCACCCTTGAGAGGAATTACAAACCCACTTGCTCCCAAGCAAGTCTTCCCTGAACAGGGGTACAACAATTGCCTTTCACAAGGCCTTCCCTTCACAGGAGGGGCAATGCAGAAATAGACTTTTGCAGAAATTACACAAGAGAATAAAGAACTTGTGTGTTTGCCTCAGTATTGAGAACAAACACAGACCTTAGAAGAATTAAAAGATCAGAGATGAGACTTGAATCCTATCTGAAAATGCAAGGGTGGACTTGAAGAAAATAGGCAATTACAGTTGCCACCCAACACAGAACTTCAGAAGAACTTCAGAGAATATTTTCTGAAGTAAAGCTCTCAGACTTATGGCTTGCAGGAAAGCTTGAGAAAACATGAAGGATTCGAATGATGCTTTCAAGAAGAGTAAAGCCTTGTATGTGCTTCTTGTTGTTCTTTTCAAACTTGAGCTCCTTTTATAAAATTCAGAAAAATAGTCGTTTAGAAAATAGCCGTTGGAGCTTGTGGCTGTTTGCAATATGTCTATTTGAAGAGATCTCTAGGATCCTTTGGGTCTTGAAGTGTTTGTTATCCAAAAGTCTTTCAATTTTGCTTCTTTCCAGGATCTTCAGAAGGAGGTGCAGTTTTCACAGCTAGAAGATAAGCTCTTTCTCTTCGGAGTGAACTGTGGAAGAAACATGCTAAAAACGTGCTCCAATAAATGCCTGCACAGGGGACAAGACAAAAGAGAGAAGAGTATCTCCATACCTTTGAGGTAGGTAAGTCAGAGAAGTACAGAGAAAGGTATGGAAACCTCGTATCACAGGCTTTTAGATAGAAGGAGTAGACAGGCAGTTCGGCTAAAAAGGTAAAGCATGGGTCTGTCAGTGGTAGGTGAGTCTCTTGTCAGATGCCATGCGCATGAAAATACATAAATGCACTGTATCTATTGTATCCAGGAAAATCCGGAGCAAAGACATGAAGACCATGAGGCTAAACTAAAAAAAATATTTCAGAAGTAGTCTGCAGTCTGCACAAGATTTAGATAAATATTTTAAGTATAATGTTTCTTGTCCTGTCAGAGAAATAATAAAATAATGTCATTTTTGATAGACTAATAAAAAATCCACAATGAAGATCTTAATAATAATTGTGTCCAAGATGATTAAGAACATGATTAGATTGGAGTTTATCAGACTTAAATTAAGGTTTAAGTTCAAAACTGACAAAGAAGTTGAATTTATAAGAACATACAATTCGACTGAGAAAATAGGAGTGATTCGACTTTGAAAAAACAAGGCAATTCGACTTTAGCAGTCGAATACTATATAGATTGATTTATGAGGCATTCGACTGTGGCAGTCGAAGATAACAGTCGAATCAAGTATTGGATTTTGTAAGGCATCCGACTGTAACAGTCGGAGTCATCAGTCGAATTACATATCAAGTTGTGAACTTAGAAGATTCGCAAGGTTGTTTGACTTCGATTCTGAAGGAGTCGGATTTGACAGTCGAAGTTACCAGTCAAATTTAGTAGGACAAAGAGATAGTCTGTGGACTTAGGAAAATTTCTGTGATGGAGGTATTGTCCTGCAATATATCTATGTGATTTTTGTGATATGTAATTAATATATTTGCTTTGTAGAAAGTTTATTTAAAGAGTTTTGTCATAGCAAAAATAATAGATATATTAATTGAAGAAAATTCTTAAATTCCTTAGGGGTAGTTGCTCAACAATTCTCCCCCTTTTTGTTAATGACAAAAATCTTTAAATTGACAGTAAAAAGCATAAGTGAAGTGTGAATATGCAGCTGTCTCTCCCCCTTTATGGCATTAACATAAAGGAAATCATCACAAGATATTGAACACTCAATGTTGCATTCAGAAGTTGCAATCATTAAACACAAGATGTAAAATAGAATAGAATTACATGACAAAGAGGTCAGAAACATAGCAGAAATTGTTTATAAACTACATAGTTCTCAGCATATAACAAAAGTTATTCATGACTTAGATAGAGAGCTGGGTAAGTAAAGAGATCTGAGAATTTTAGCAAGGAAAGGTTGGATGAGATCCCAGAGCTTCTTCTCATTCTCATCAAAAAAATTGTCAAAGAGAGCTCCATCAATGTTGTAGGAAGGATTGGTGGAGGGTAACTTCTGATGGGATTTGATGTGGCGCCTCCGGAACCAAGTCATCCTACCATGATACTTGTCTCTATTGACCCAATACTTGAGGGGAACAAACTTCTTGGAGGCAGCAAGCAAGAGAAATTCATGAGCAGTGATATTCCAATGCAGTCCACTGGAAACAACAACGTTTTTGGCTTGATAATAAATGAGGAGTCTCTGAGCCCATTTATGCCCAATGTTCTTCCTCAAGTCCTTAAGACTCTTGTAGTGAAAGTCATGGAGATAAAGTTTCAGCCTTTCACAATCGGAATGATATGAAGGATATGCTGCTGCCCATTGATCTAGATCGAATCTTTCAGATTCAACAAAACATAGTTGAAAGTCCAGAAGATGATGATGATGCTTGGATAGTTGCAGAAAGACAAATCTCTGGAAAGATAATTTCAGTTTGTATTTGATTTTGAATCTTGTTGCAATCCGGATGTATCTGTTGAAGACTGCCTCTGCAAAATCTCTTCTGTAGGAAACTGCTCCTATGAGGGGAGGATGCAAGCAAGAAGGTAAAGCCACAGTCATGGAGGGAACAATCTCTCTTTGGCCTCTTAAAAGATTTTCCCATTGGCCCTTAGAGACATCATGTAGACCCAGCTAGAATCTTTCAAAATTGAAGGTGTGACGACCCTCATTATACCGGTACGGTTATACCAACCCACATCGGTATAGTGAACGTTATCACAGTGGGGCATTTACCTAAACAATAACATATGATTGAGATGCTCATAAATATAAATACAGAGTAGCGGAAGCAAAAGAACTACTTGTCTTCATTTCATCATCCACATTAACATACATGATTCAAACAACATTTAAAGATAACTAAAGTCCACGTAAATAAAGTGCAAAAAACAGATTACATAGCTTGTCCACAATTACATAATAGTTTCATTACAATGCCTCAATTACATACAATGAAAGCAAAATGTCACGATGACGACTCCACCAGGCTACTCGCCACGCTCGGAGTCACTCTCCACGGTCTCCTCTAACGATGTAGGGTCACCAACTAAACCTGTACGCCGAAGCAAGGAATGAGTCTAAAAGACTCAGCAAATAACACCACACACCTCATACATGCATATATCACAGTAGGTTTTTCATTTCAATTTACAAAGCAAAACATATAGCATGCTAGGACATTGATAAAAGACAACCTATCATGACAATTCTACAAATTTAAAACACATGGTACATGATTTAAGCCATTCCAAAATAAATATCCTAACACATGCTTTCTACTCATTCAATCACATGAAAGCTATATTTCAATCAAGCTACAGCATGGAAGCAACCACACATGGGATTCTTGCCTACATAAAAGGAAACATTCCTATCATGGTTTCTACACATTCTTGCACATGCAATTTATCATTTCATACACATTAAGGTTGCTGTTTTGACATACTTTAGCAATTCACATCCTATTGCATGAGAGCAACAATTCCAATTAATTACAACACGATAGCAATTAAACATGGAATTGTTCACGCATATGCAAGAAATGCTCGTAGCATGGATTCTACGCATTTTTACACACATAAAACATTCTTATAAAACTGTTATAACATAATTTCACATTAACATATCATGGACCATAATTTCACAATTTAACATAATGGGTTCACATGTACACAATTACTTATTAACATAGTTCCTTTTTTACACATTGCACATTTACACATATTCACACTACACAATTTACACATAATCACATTCATATTTCACAATTTAGTGCCGTGACACATAGTCCAAACCACCATTAGAAGAACACATCACATAACACATACACATAGACGTCACCTAGGCAATACAGTGACGACTCTTGGACTGCGAAGACCGGGAGAACAAGTCTCCACCCTAACCAGTGGTACTTGTCCACCTCCAGGATTTCATCCTAATGCCCTTAGAATCTTAACACATTGAACCTTCTCATAGGGACTTTTCCATGGTACGGTTCCATGGCCCTCTATGGAAGCAGTGTCACACATGGCATAGTCTTACACATTACACAATCCGATTTTGAACACATATATTTCACATGTCTTTACATTCTCTCACTTACACATATGGCTCTATTTTCCCAATCATGATACTACTGTTGACATAATTCAAAGATTCAGTAGCTCACTTTAATCAGGTTGGCAAAAACATCATCAAATCACATTCATGATTGCATGTATTTAACACATGTTTTCACATGGAAATTTCATAATACACTTTACAGTTATCCAATCATCATGAGATTTTAACCACACACTAGTTGCAGGTTCATGACCTCACATACAAATTTTCATATTTTTTTGAGTCATATTGCATTTACAGAAATTAAAACATTCAGTTACATGCCATTCATAATTCGATTTGTCATGGAACATAACATGAATATCTAGTTTGACAGTTCACAACCCTGAACCTAACATAGACATCATTACAAAAATTTTCTCTGAATTTATTGCACAACACACAATTTACTGTAAATTGTGAATAACCTACTCATGCTTTCTATTTCCATTGCAGAATTTACAGTAAATCACATGAACATGAACAAATTCTCAAATTTGCAGGGTATGGACTGGCACACACATGGTATAAAAAATTTGGGGCATTTAATTCCTCAGGAATCATGTAGACAATAGGTGAACATGCATAATCCATTTTCCCAACATGTATTTCAATAAATCTAATAATTTATGCCATCCACAGAAAAACACAGAAATTTCCACACACATCACATTATCTATTTTACATAACATATAAAAATTACACTATATCCTCATGCGTCAAAGTCGGAAAATAATTATTTAAGGCAGAACAGTTTACTGTTCTGCACTAAAAACTTAACGGCAGTGTCTGGCCGTTCAAAGAGATGGACGGCAAGATTGCTAGCCGCTGACTGGAGATCTTAGTGGCAAGAGGACTTGACGTCAAGTTCCTGTCTGTGCAAGAACACAGACCGAGCTCCAAATAATAGAGGAATGTGAGGATCTAGGACACGATAAAATCTCATAAAAATGGTAGAAAGCTCCTAGACACATACATGGACGAAGTGGGTAGGTTACTTGCCTCTCACAAAACCTCCAAAGGGGTCAAATGTGTCGTTGAAGCTCTCCTTGGGCAGTCCACAGAAGTCTCCAAAACACCACTCCTCCGGGTTCTTGATCGACCTCCTCAGCAAGCTGGGGTCGGGGAAGCCTTCTCCTTGGTCCACTCTGGCCTCCAGTTGTAAGGGATCGCCGGATGAAGCTCCAAGTTGTCGGATCAGAGCATACAAAGTCTGGTTTTTCTCACAAAAGCTAGGGTTTCTTTCTTCTCCTTGCAAAGAGCCAAAGAGAACTCTTCTGGTGCAGAAGGGGGGTTTGGTTTATAGGAGAGGGGTTTGGGGAACCCCAGAGAGTGTGATGGGATGCCTGATAGCCGTTGGGGACATCTCCCATGGCTGGGATTGCTTGCCCCCGGAATTTCGGAGTCTGCAACGCATGCAGGTCAGAGATATTAATGTCCACATACATGGTCGTTTATGTAAGTCTTGGTGTCCATCGAGGTGGACGCTGACTCATCATGGACGTCCATCCATGTTGACGCCAATTTGGCCCTTCGGCCAGAACTTAAAACATGCATAAACCATGCTTAACTTATACATATATATATACATGCCATATATATACTATCATGTAACACTACCACCATGCAATTCATACACTATTTACAACTAATTATACACATGCACACATAAGTATAACTAGTTAACATAGGTAGATATGTACATTCTATGCATACACAAGCATGAATTATTTACACGTAAAAAGTAATAAAAAACAAATTCGAGGGCCTTACACCTTCTCCCCCTTAAGAAACTTCGTCCTCGAAGTTTAAAGAAAACTACTCAAACAAACGGGGATACTTCTTCTTCATCGCATCCTCAAGCTCCCAAGTAGCCTCCTCTCGCGAGAAGTTCCGCCATAGAACTTCACCGACGCAATACCCTTGTTCCGGAGATGCTGAACCTTCTGGTCAAGAATAGCTACTGGTTGCTCCACATACGATAAATCTGGCTAAATCTCCACTGGCTCATGACTAATCACATGAGAGATCTCAGACATACTTCTGAGCATAGAAACGTGGAAAACAGGATGAACACTAGCTAAAGCTGGGGGTAAAGTTAGCTCATATGCACGCTGCCCAATCGTCTGAGAATCTCATACGAGCCAATGAATCTAGTGCTCAACTTACTATGCCTGCCAAATCTGACGACACTACGAGTAGGTGATATCTTCAAGAAGACATGTTCACCCACCTCGAACTCCAAATCCTTCCTCCTGTTGTCGGCATAGCTCTTCTGCCTATCCTGCGCCGCAACAAGTCTCTTCCTGATAAGCTGGACCTTATCCGAAGTCTCCTAAACTAACTCCGGACCGATCAGCTGCTTATCACCGGTCTCCTCCCAACATAAAGGAGATCTGCAAGGCCTTCCATACAACGCCTCAAAGGAGCCATACCAATACTCGCATGAAAGTTGTTTTGTATGCGAACTCCACTAGAGGTAGATGACGCTCCCAATCATCCTTCCAATCCAGTACACATGCTCTCATATCCTCGAGCGTCTGGATAGTTCTCTCGGAGTGTCCATCTGTCTGGGGATGAAATGCCGAACTGAGCTTCACTCCGAACCTAACGCATGCTGAAGACCCTTCCACAGCCTCGAAGTAAATCTCGGATCTCGATCCGAAATGATCGACTTCGGCACACCATGCAATCTAACCACACTACTAACATACAATCTAGCTAAACTCTCACCGACTGCTTCTTCTTCATAGGTAAGAAATGCGCAGTCTTTGAGAATCTATCTACAACTACCCAAATCGAGTCATTGCCCTTCTAGATCGAGGCAAACCCGAAACAAAGTCCATCGTGACAGCCTCCCACTTCCATACTGGGATCTCCATCCTTTGCATGAGGCCCGATGGTCACTGTCACTCGGCCTTCACCTACTGGCATACTAAACACGGGATACATAGTCTGCCACATCCCTCTTCATGCCGGACCACCAAAAGGACCTCTTCAATCTTGGTACATCTTAGTGTTACCCGGATGAATAGAGAATCTCGACCTGTGAGCTTCCACTAACACATGCTCACGGACATCTACCAAATCAGGGACATAAACACGGTGATGGAATCTAATCACACCGTCCTCATCACGAGCAATGCCTGCCTTGCCCACTAACTCTAAGAGTCTAGGGTCGGCTTTCTGTTGCTCGATCACCTCATCCAAAACCGAGGACCTAAGGGATAACTGAGCTACGAAAGCCTGACATAGTGATGGCTCTAACTCAGACAACGCGCAAGCCGCATCCTCCAACATCTTCCAGTCCTGCTGGAGAGATGGTTTCTTCCTGCTCAGAGCATCTGCTACGACGTTCGTCTTCCCAGGATGATACTGATGGTCAAAGTCATAGTCCTTCAAGAACTCAATCCATCTTCTCTGCCTCAGGTTTAATTCCTTTTGGGGGAAAAGATACTTCAAGCTCTTGTGGTCGATAAACACCTCAAATCTGAGACCATAAAGATAGTGCCTCCAGATCTTTAGTGCATGAACCACTGCTGCGAGCTCCAGATCATGAGTCGGATAGTTCTTCTCATGTTCCTTCAATCGACGAGAAGCATAAGCCACTACCCTTCCTTGATGCATTAGCACACAGCCTAAGCCAATCCGAGACGCATCCGTGTAGATAGAAAAACCCTCTACACCGCTCGACAAGACTAACACCGGAGCTGACGTGAGCTTAGTCTTCAACAATTGAAAACTACTCTCACACTTCTCGGAGCAGACAAACTTCACTCCCTTCTGGTGAGCTGAGTCAATGGGGCGGCGATGGATGAAAATCCCTCAATGAATCGCCGATAGTAACCAGCCAAACCAGAAAACTACGAATCTCCGAAGGGGTCTTGGGAGTCTCCCAATCCATAACTTCCTGAACCTTTGCTGGATCAACTGAAACACCGCACCGGAGATAACATGCTTGAGGAATGAACCTCGCGCAACCAGAAATCGCACTTGCTGAACTTAGCATACAGCTTGTGCTCACAGAGAACCTCTAATACTACCCTCAAATGCTGACGGTGTGTGGCCTCGTCCGGAGAGTAGACCAGCACATCATCAATAACACTACAACAAAACTATCTAGATACGGCCTAAACACCCTGTTCATGAGATCCATGAACGCTGTAGGGGCGTTGGTCAATCCGAAAGGAAGGACCAAAAACTCATAATGTCCATAACGGTATCTGAATGCCATCTTGGACACATCCTCACTCCGAATCCTCAACTGATGATAACCAGATCGCAAATCAATCTTAGAAAAGACTGATGCATCTTGCAACTGGTCAAACAAATCATCAATACGAGGTAAGGGATACATGTTCTTCACAGTCACTTGGTTCAGCTTTCTGTAGTCAATGCATAACCTAAGTGACCCGTCTTTCTTTTTGACGAACAATACAGGTGCGCCCCAAGGGGAAACACTAGGGCGAATAAATCCCTTATCTAGCAACTCTTGCAACTCCCTGCTCAACTCAGCTAACTCCGCAGGTGCCATCCGATATGGAGCCTTCGATATAGGAGAGGTGCCCGGAAGCAACTCTATGGTGAACTCTATCTCTCTATCCGGTGGCAAACAGACAAATCATCAGGAAAAACGTCTGGAAAATCCTGCACTACTTCGATCTCTGCAAGAGTAGGTGACTCATCAGCCTCTAATACTAACACCACGCTGGCAAGAAAAGCGTCACAACCCTTGTTTACCATGCACATCGCCTTCATGGCAGAGATGACCAACTTTCCTGCCAAGTTTCTTGGCAAGGGATGAGAGAACTCGTCCTCACCAGGAATGCAGAAAACAATCCTCTTCCCACGACAATCTCTATCTAGCCAATCCAGACCAAGAATAGCATCATAGTCCTTCATCTTTAGCAAGAAAAAACACCCTTCTAGGATTCTATCCTCAATGCACACAGGTAACGACGGAATGCACTTTCTAGTCGATACCGTATCCGCAGGGGTGTGCACAGACAAAGGGACCTCTAAATCCTCAGACTCTATGCCTGACTCTAGGGCTAACTGCCTAGCAAACCGCTCGGAAATGAACGAGTGAGTAGCACCCGTATCAAACAAAACCCGAGCGTGCACACCTAGAAGTAAAACCGAACCTTTGGTGACATGCTCCGCCTGCTCGGCGTGCTCGCACGCTAAAGCAAACACTCGAGCTGGGGCTCGAGGCCTTCCTGGTCTTCCTGTAGCTGGCGCTGCTGCTGCTACCACTGCTGGGGCTGGCGCTCCGCGCTGGACTCCCTGCTGAAGTCTCGGATAATCCTTGATCTTGTGGTCGCTACTTCCTCACTTCAAGCACTTTCCCGCAACCATCCAACATTCGGAACCACCATGTGTCTTCCCATAATGGGGACACTCTTTCTTCACACCAGGGGAACGTACAGAAGGTACCTGAGTACTGTCGACTGCTACCGATCGCTGCTGTGTCTGGTACACCGCTTTCTTCTTGTCCTGTCACTGGAACGTAGTTACAGGTCTCTTCTGCGAAGCCTTCTTCTCTTCAAGGTATTGCTCCATCTCACCCTCCTGCCTACAGGCAGCGCTAAGGGCCTCGTCCAAGGTGCGATGGTCAAACGCCACTAGCCTCGTCCTCAGTGATGGTTTGAGTCACATCACAAACTTCTTCGCCTTTATGCGCTCATCAGCCACAACGTGAGGTGCATACTTAGATAGTTCTGCAAACCTTGCCTCATACTCTAGCACGGTCATGGAGCCTTGAGTCAAAGAGGGGAACTCCTGCTCCATCCGATCTTGAATATGCTCGAGGACGAACTTGGCCCGAAAGAGCCTCACGAACTCGTCCCAAGCAACATCAACCGTGCCGTCCTCAAACTGTGTACATAGTAATGAAGCCCACCATACATCAGCTCTTTCATGCAGTACACCGTTCATAAGCACCATCTAAACAAATCTAACTTAACAGAACATACAAACATACAAAACTAACACATACCTGAAGCATATAGGTGGCTAAAGTAACCTTATCCTCATCCGCACACCTAATAGCTTGGAAGATCTTTTCAATCTCCCTCATCCAACTCTCAGCTAGTAACGGATTGCTCTCCCCCTTAAAAGAGGGTGGCAGCATCCTCTTGAATCTTTCCATGATGGAAGGTCCACCATGGTCCTGAGCTGGAACTTGAGCCTGCTACATCCAACAACAATTAATACACATTCAACATAACATCATAAAATTAATAAAACAGACTACTCTTGAATTAATTATGCTAACCTGAGCCTCCAACTGAGCCTGGAGTGCAGCCTGGGTGTGGGCCTGCGTCTGCATGGCCTGCACCAAACCTTGCATGAACACTCCATAATCCACAGGCAGTGTGGGGGAAGTACAGGACCCTGCGGTGCTGGGACCTGCTGCTCCGCCCGCTCCTCACGTCTCGGCTCATCCTCACGGGCCGGCGCTCCGCCACGCCTACCTCTCGAAGCCATGGTTGCAATAAATTTCAGCCACCATTAGAGCTACGTTAATTTATTTCCTAACCATTTCCTTATCTATATTTTCATTCATTATTAATCAATTCTACACATGTGGACATTCCTATGTAGACTTAGCATGAAATGGGGATGATGACTTATATATATTCATGTGCAATCTCAACCGGTCGCTCTGATACCAATCCCTGTGACGACCCTCATTATACCGGTACGGTTATACCAACCCACGTTGGTATAGTGAACGTTATCACAGTGGGGCATTTACCCAAACAATAACATATGATTGAGATGCTCATAAATATAAATACAGAGTAGCGGAAGCAAAAGAACTACTTGCCTTTATTTCATCATCCACATTAACATACATGATTTAAACAACAATTTAAAGATAACTAAAGTCCACGTAAATAAAGTGCAAAAATCAGATTACATAGCTTGTCCACAATTACATAATAGTTTCATTACAATGCCTCAATTACATACAATGAAAGCTAAATGTCACGATGATGACTCCACCAGGCTACTCGCCACGCTCGGAGTCACTCTCCACGGTCTCCTCTAACGATGTAGGGTCACCAACTAAACTTGTACGCCGAAGCATGGAATGAGTCTAAAAGACTCAGTAAATAACACCACACACCTCATACATGCATATATCACAGTAGGTTTTTCATTTCAATTTACAAAGCAAAACATATAGCATGCTAGGACATTGATAAAAGACAACCTATCATGACAATTCTACAAAATTTAAAACACATGGTACATGATTTAAGCCATTCCAAAATAAATATCCTAACACATGCTTTCTACTCATTCAATCACATGAAAGCTATATTTCAATCAAGCTACAGCATGGAAGCAACCACACATGGGATTCTTGCCTACATAAAAGGAAACATTCCTATCATGGTTTCTACACATTCTTGCACATGCAATTTATCATTTCATACACATTAAGGTTGCTGTTTTGACATACATTAGCAATTCACATCCTATTGCATGAGAGCTACAATTCCAATTAATTACAACACGATAGCAATTAAACATGGAATTGTTCACACATATGCAAGAAATGCTACTAGCATGGATTCTACGCATTTTACACACAAAACATTCTTATAAACACCTTTAGGTTGCTGTTATAACATAATTTCACATTAACATATCATGGACCACAATTTCACAATTTAACATAATGGGTTCACATGTTTACACAATTACTTATTCACATAGTTCCCTTTTTACACATTGCACATTTACACATATTCACACTACACAATTTACACATAATCACATTCACATTTTACAATTTAGTGCCGTGACACATAGTCCAAACCACCATTAGAAGGACACATCACATAACACATACACATAGACGTCACCTAGGCAATACAGTGACGACTCTTGGACTACGCAGACCGGGAGAACAAGTCTCCACCCTAACCAGTGGTACTTGTCCACCTCCAGGATTTCATCCTAATGCCCTTAGGATCTTAACACATTGAACCTTCCCATGGGGACTTTTCCATGGTACGGTTCCACAACCCTCTATGGAAGTAGCATCACACATGGCACAGTCTTACACATTACACATTCCGATTTTGAACACATATATTTCACGTCTTTACATTCTCTCACTTACACACATGGCTCGTTTTCCTAATCATGATACTACTGTTGACAGAATTCAAACATTCAGTAGCTCACATTAATCAGGTTGGCAAACACATCATCAAATCACATTCATGATAGCATGCATTTATCACATATTTTCACATGGAAATTTCATAATACACTTTACAGTTATCCAATCATCATGAAATTCTAACCACACACTAATTTCAGGTTCATGACCTCACATACAAATTTCCAGATTTTTCTGAGTCATATTGCATTTACAGAAATTAAAACATTCAGTTGCATGCCATTCATAATTCGATTTGTCATGGAACATAACATGAATATCCAGTTTGACAGTTCACAGCCCTGAACCTAACATACACATCATTACAGAAATTTTCTCCGAATTTATTGCACAACACACAATTTACTGTAAATTTCGAATAACCTACTCATACTTTCTATTTACATTGCAGAATTTACAGTAAATCACATGAACTCGAACAAATTCTCAAATTTGTAGGGTATGGACTGGCACATGTACACATGGTATAGAAAAATTTGGGGCATTTAATTCCTCAGGAATCATGTAGACAGTAGGTGAACATGCATAATCCATTTTCCCAACATGTATTTCAATAAATCTAATAATTTATGCCATCCACAAAAAAACACCGAAATTTCCACACACATCACATTATCTATTTTACATAACATATAAAAATTACACTATATCCTCATGCGTCAAAGTCTGGAAAATAATTATTTAAGGCAGAACAGTTTACTGTTCTGCACTGAAGAACTTAACGGCAGTGTCTGGCCGTTCAAAGAGATGGACGGCAAGATCGCTGGCCGCTGACTGGAGATCTTGGCGGCAAGAAGACTTGATGTCAAGTTCCTGTCTGTGCAAGAACATAGACCGAGCTCAAAATAACAAAGGAATGTGAGGATCTAGGACACGATAAAATCTCATAAAAATGGTAGAAACCTCCTAGACACATACATGGACGAAGTGAGTAGGTTACTTGCCTCTCACAAAACCTCCAAAGGGGTCAAATGTGTCGTTGAAGCTCTCCTTGGGCAGTCCCAAGAAGTCTCCAAAACACCACTCCTCCGGGTTCTTGGTCGACCTCTCCTCAGCAAGCTGGGGTCGGAGCGGATCAGAGCATGCAAAGTCTGATTTTTCTCATAGAAGCTAGGGTTTCTTTCTTCTCCTTGCAAAGAGCCAAAGAGAACTCTTCTGGTGCAGAAGGGGGGTTTGGTTTATAGGAGAGGGGTTTGGGGAACCCCGAAGAGTGTGATGGGATGCCTGATAGCCGTTGGGGACATCTCCCATGGCTGGGCTTGCTTGCCCCCGGAATTCCAGAGTCTGCAACGCATGCAGGTCAGAGATATTAACGTCCACATACATGGCCGTTTATGTAAGTCTTGGCATCCATCGAGGTGGATGCTGACTCATCATGGAAGTCCATCCATGTTGACGCCAATTTGGCCCTTCGGCCATAACTTAAAACATGCAGAAACCATGCTTAACTTATAATACATATATATATACATGCCATATATATACTATTATGTGCACACTACCACCATGCAATTCATACACTGTTTACGACTAATTATACACATGCACACATAAGTATAACTAGTTAATACATAGGTAGATATGTACATTCTATGCATACACAAGCATGAATTATTTACACGTAATAAAGTAATACAACAAAATTCGAGGGCCTTACAGAAGGTTTTCATTCTATTGTATTTGGCCTGTAAGTCCTGGAGAGGTAGTCCAAACATGTCATGAAACCTTAGAGATATGTGATGCAGGACTGTCAAAAACTTGTTTCTGGACTGATTTTGCTGATATCTGACAGCTTCATCAGGATAGAGATCAAGGAACTCCTTGGGAGTTAAGCAATGACTTTTCCGGGAGATAAATTGAAGTTCCTCTATAGAGATTTGGGTAGTCCTGAGAAGAGTAGGTAGCCAATGTTCAAAGGTGAACCCTGGCATGTCATGAACTTCAAGAAATGCTCAAATAGCCAGATATTCTTTGAACAGATTCATGTGATGTTCAGAGTGATTAACAAAAGCCAGATATTTGACTTCTCATTAGGCACCAAAAAGCACTTAAACAAACTGTGTTTAAATTGAAGTAAATCATTGTTTAAGTTACTTATCAAATCGTTATACTTTTAAGACTTAACAAATTGATGTGAGAAGCAAATCGATGTGAGAAGAAAATCGTTATGAATCTTATCAAATCGTTATGACTAGCAAATCGATGTGCAACTTATCAAATCGTTGTGAGAACGAAATCGTTGTTCTCACTTATCAAATCGTTATGAGAACTTATCAAATTGTTATGAGATCAAATCGATGTTCCACTTAACGAGTCGTTACACAATCAAATCCTTGTGTGACTTATCAAATCGTTGTTAGTGAAATCGATGTGGCACTTTAAATAGAAATCGATGTATATTGAATGAACATCGACTTAGCATTTTTGTGCGCCAAAAATAATCATAAATACTGATGAAACAATTTAATCATAAATTTTGTTAGCACCAAAATATGAAGGTAATAAGGAGTGGTTCAACAGGATGAAGCCAAAAGGAGAGCGAATGTTGGAATGCAATATAAAACCCCATAGTCTAGCAGTAATGTGATTGTGAAGATGGATCCTAGTGCTAATGAGCGGCTGGAACCAGCACCAAAGCTTAACTGCTATATCACTATTAATAAACAAATGATTGAGGTCTTCAAACTGAGGAGATGTACAACAAGAGCACCTAGAGACATAGGAATACCACTGTCTGAAATTCTACTGTCAACAGGAACCGCTCTGTTCAAAATCTTCCAATAAAACAATGATGCTCTAGGATAAAAGGAATGCTGCCATAACTTCAGAAGAGCAGGTCTCCGAACCCCAACATCCCTGACCATGTTGTAGGCTGGGCTAGTAGTAAAAGAGCCGCTAGAAGCAGCAGCCCAAACACACTTATCCTCCTCATCAATCAGCTGCAGACCTTGAAGAATCACACTGAGTTCTCATAGGATGAGAAACATCTTGAACCACCTCCTGCAAAGAAATACCATCTCCCTCAAAAGAACCCTGGAGCATACCAGACAAAGGTTGATCACCCATCCAAATGTCCTTCAATATGTCAATGTTGTCACCCTTACCATGGATCCATCTGTATTCTTCAGAATAATCATGTTTGCAGCCATGCAAACATGCTTAGGCATCCCAAGAAGATGATCATAACAGGTAGATTGGAATCGCCTTCTAGCATAAGAAGCCCATAAGGAGCTGCCATGACGGATATTCCACAACTGCTTCACAGCCAGGGAGATCTGAACATGATGCAAGTTACGAACACTGAGACCACCTTCATCTTTAGGACGTTATATAATATGCCAGGCAACCCAATGGCGACGACGAGAGCCATCCGAACCATTCCAGAAGAAAGCCGCTGAAGACTTCTTAATGTAAGAAATTACTGACTTAGGAATACAAAGTCATCTCTTAATTGATATATACTCATTCGCCCCCGCCGATATGTCATATTTTGATGGGCGCGATTCTACCTGTTACGCTCGGCAATATCCTATTAAGAGGAAGACAATACATATATTTGATGAAATATCAAATAGAAAATCATAAATACTATATACAATTAAATCATATTATTTTACCTGTTCTTCCCTTGTGTTCCATTTTTCACACATTGTTCGTCTATCTGACGGATCAACACTAGGTGGAACAGATTTAACATCATCCTCAAAAGTCTTGCCCTTATAATGCTACAAAATGATAATTACAAAGTTAACAAATTTGTTCATTATCAAGATACAACAAAAGAAATTTCAATCACACATTACTTTTGAAAAATCAGTTACTTTCGACTTCAACATCCCACGTCAGCCTTTCTGCATGGCTGTCATATGCTGTAACATCTCCTTATCTATCCGTGGAGTTCATCGGTAGCACATCTACACATATATTACAAATCCAATTTGAATATCTCACAAATACACAATATCCACTTTAAATATTAATCTATTTACCTCAAGATCTCAAAATATTTGATTCTTTGTCTCTTCAGGCAGTTTTGAAAAAACTTTACGTCATATTTTGCAATACAACTTGATGACAATGCCCATATGGCTTATAATGTTTGTCCCTTGCTCACCTACACCGTATCCACCAATCACTCTTATGTTTCACTTATGCCCAGGCTCTATCCTACTCTCTGTGGCACCTCTAGAGAGACCCTGGCAACTGGTCCCTCGACCTCACGACAGTGTTTCTATGTAAAGATATATACATCAAGAAAAGGATTAGATTTTATGAAACTAAAATAAATATAAATTGTAATGCTACTAAATGTGAACATTTACCTGTTACAGAAGAAGATGCAGATGCATAGAAGATGCCCCCTTGAGTGGTGGGAATAAGGGCTTGAGTAGGAACCGAATGATGTCTATTAACGAAGTCTTGAGATGAAGGACCTGGCGCACGTCATCTACAGTCCGTGATCTCCGAATCCGTGATCCACTGTGTGAATGTATATCTAAAAAAATTGATATTACTAAACAGTGTATAATTTATAAAAAAATTTGATAACATCTTCTCTATATCAAGAGCATATCCACACCTATAAAAAATATGTAGTTGTTCTCCCAGCAACCCCATATGAGGTTTAACCAGTTTCGTATATGCTGAGGTAGCTCTATTAGCACCCGCAGAGCCTTTTTTTATTTTAATTTTAAAAAGGAGAAGATTTGAGAGGTGGGTTTGCTTGTATTGCCATTAAATTATAGTACGGACACATCATATCTCCATTGATATGTCACTACAAGAAAAACAACATATGTCAACAGCTGTAAGTTGTTGACAAAAATAAAATACCTGTTGACAAAGATATATGTCATCGGCTTTAGTCCGTTGACAAAGCCGTTGACATCTTGGTCGTCGACTTATCATATGTCAACAAAAAAAAAAGCCGTTGACAAAAAAGGCATTTATCAACGGCTATAGCCCGTTCACTACAACAAAATATACTATACTTACAGCAAAAAACCGTAAGTGTTAAGTGGAATTTCGTAAGTAAAGACATATACTTACGAAATTACTTACGATCATAAAGTGATAGCGTAGCAACTGATGCTATAGATCTAGCTACGGTTTGTCAATTGTAAGTGTTACCATCGATTTTAAACCGTAAGTGTAAAATTTATACTTACACAAAATAACCGTAAATAAATGTAATATAAAACTATAATTATTCATTCTTTTTTTATTTACAATTGTTACACTTTTGAACTGTAAGAATTTAACCATAGCAATTTTTTATTACAATAACAATATCTATAAATATTTCATAGCTATAGTGATAAATCTATTTTCTTTTACTATCAATTTTCATCCGTCTCACAAAATATATTTTAAAATAATACATAATTTTATGTGATTCGCCGACATTATATCCAATCATACATCCATCATTGATCCACATATACATGCATCACTTATCAACCACAAGAAAAGACAATACATGATAATCATGATTCGATCGATTGCATAAGAAAAATTCACAAAAGTTTTTGTCGTATGTACAAAAAACATTGTTCATCAATCATTTGGTCAAGTTGATATATTGCCAACAAAAATGATTTGATCTCAAAATGAGTTTCAAAATGCTGGCAGTGTAGCAGCTGAACAGTTGATTTCCTTCCCGAAAGGTGTGCCGCGGCCAAGCCCTTGATGATCCTTCACTGCGGTGTCCAAAGCATGCTCTCACCACCCTTCTGACATATACTGAAACTCTAATACCATTAGAAATAATGTGTGATCATAACATGAAAAAGACATATTACTTCTACTGCATCCATATGTAATTAATTACAGAAAGAAGAATGCTATTGGTAAGAACAGAGATGGGAAATAATGCCATCTAACAATGTGCCTACTGTCAGAAAATATTTAATTACTTTTGCTTGTTGTTATCCTTTGATGATGCTATTTTTTCTCTGGACTTGAATGCCAACTATCCTTGCTTCGAGGCATCATGTTCCTCAACTAGCCCAAGCAATCATAAGATTTCAAAAGCTGACTGGGGAATTAATCTGAAAGGTTACATGGTATGAATCTATGCCTGCTATTTTCTCTTCAGGGAGACCTTTTTAGGAGAAAAAGAATAGAGGTACCCATTTAACATTTTCTGTTTACTGTATCTTGCGCTGCAGTTGCTTCTAATTCATGGGAAGCTTATAGGCACTAAATCCCATACTTATCACTAAGTCATGGTGAACAAGTTACATAGGGTTTTGATATAATTTTTTTAATATCAATATATTTTTTAAAAATATAATTTCCTATTTGTACAAATACCTGAATACAAACACAACAAGAAAACAAGCATACAACTAAAATAAATCCACATCATACTCAATTCATACAACATCAAAGTCTCTAAATACTCAATTCATACAACATCAAAGTCTCTAAATTAATGTCATCAAAATATCTATCTATCAATCATCATCATCATAGTCATCTCCCTCCGCATCAGTATCTACGTGGTCATCCTCTGGTGCTCTCGGTGGAGCTGATGCAATAAATCTCTGACTAGTCTGAAACTGAGTCATGAATGTGCTCATCTTCAGCATCTGTCTACGTATGTCATCCATCCCAGACTCTCGTTTACGCAGCTGCTCCAACTCCTTCCGCATTTCATCCATCTCTGACTCCTGTCTACGCGCCTCTGTGCGCAGCTCCTCAACCTCCATTCTGAGAGTGTTTTCAATGTTGCTGATCTGTTGCTGATAGCGAGAGGAGCTCGGCCCTGCTCCTGTCCCATACCATGTGCAACGTGTCTCTCGACTACCTCCGCAATGAATGCGACCAGATCGGTCCTTCCGTATAACTGAAACGAAAGCCTCCTCAGCGGAAATGGGAGTACTCCCACTCTCACTATCTAGTGAAGTAGCAGACAACTGAATCATCCTCTCCTGCATAAAAAAATTAAAAAAAAAATTTACAATAAAAAATATCATGTAAACAATAATTCTAAACTTTAAAAATATACTTACATATCGACTCCTACTCTCGTCATCTACCCACTACTCAGTACCATCAGGTAACTCTTTGCATCTGCCAATTTTAAAGATCTCACACGATTGGGTTCACGATCATGAGCAAGGCGCTATTCACATGTGTTAAAGAGAGTAAGAACTAATTAAATATTAAATTGACATTAAATATTAACTAAATATTTAACTTACAAAATCATCCTTCAATTGATAATGACTCTTCTTGCCCTTTCTATATGGCATAGATTGATGAGACCGATTTGCCTTATTACGATCAACGATATTCTGTCAACAAATATTTTAAATGTTAAAATAAAAAATGAAGATGTACTATAAAACTTTATTATTACATGCTCATTCGAAGTTGTAGCACCCTGAAAATTCAGTGATTTAAAAATTATAAATAAATAGAAATAAATAGTTTCTGTATTATCGGAATGGTAGAACATACGTACCACTATCGTACGTGCAAGAACACATCGGAAAATTCCGTAAAAATTATAAATCAACCATTAACATTATTCCTAAGTGTTCCACGAAGAAATTCGTGCAATAAAAAATCCGACTGGCCAAGTGTACATCACAATGTGACTAATTATCCAAATTAGAAAACTAAGTCAAAAATTACTAACACAGAAATATAACATGATCACAAATTAAATAAACATGTTGGAGAGACTTACAACATCATGTATTGATGACTCATTATCGGAATTGGGCCAATGGATCACTTTTGGCCCAAGAATACAATGGAGCAAGAAAAATACCCAGAAATTTGTAACCTTAATTAAGCTGAAATTAGAAAGAGGCAATTAGGGTAAAACTTGAGGTAATTATTCACACATAGCAACCCAATTTTGTGCCTAGCCTTACTAGAGGATTTCCTAAAGCCTCACACACTCTAATGGGGTGAGAAATTATCAAAATATGGAAGGTGAGAGGCCAAAACCACAACCCTTCCTTCCTACACCCAATGGAATTCTAAAAACCCTAGATGCATATATACTTGTCATGAAACCCTAGGGGACGAATTTACACATTGTTGGGGTCATGGGAGCTGTTCTTAAGCACTAGAGGTGGAGGAAAAGAGGGTCGAGTCTAGCTTCTAATGGCACTGGTTTGCCTATTTTCATTCAGTAGATCGGGTGTATTAAGCATTCTCCTCCAAGCGGTCTAAATGAGGGCTTTCTGGCGGATGTGACTTCTTCAACCCAAAAGGTAGGTGATCTTGGGCCAAATCTAAATAAATCCTATAGTAATGTGTAGAGCATCGAGTCTACTTTCATGTGCAAGTTATTTCATCGATTTTCATTTAGTACATCTTGAGTACTAAGTGTTTTTCCAAAGTCGCGCATGTCTGAGGTTTTTTATGTTCATATTGATTTCTCACACATCCCGAGGCCAATTTTCATGAAACCAAAATCGTAGATCCCTTATATCCCATGTTCTCAACAAGTCTCATGTTCACACTTTTGCCCCATGAGTCCTAGATTAGGAGTTATAAGCATTGCATGCATCATGCGTCTGTTTTCTACATTTTCGGGGAAGAACCCAAAATGCGACGGGACCAGACGTCGCGTTCTTGCATGCAGGAATGTACGTCGCGTTCCTCTGAAATGCGACTGCATGGTAAGTTGCGATTTCGACCATGATGTGACCGTTCTGATGCGTTAAACTGTGCGATGTGTGGGTTTTAGTGCCATACATGAATGTGACATAGGAGGACGTCGCGATTTACATCGTTTTCCTGCTCATGGTTCCGTCCTATTTTTATATTATTATTTTGAATGCATCTCTTGAATGCGACGGATCGAACCGTCGCGATTCAAGGATGTTGGCGACACACTTCCTGTCGCGTTATTAATGCGACATGGTGGTCCGTCGTGATTTAATCATGAAGGCGACGGTATAGTCCGTCGTGATTTAGGTCTTTACATAATACGCCTGTTTTCAACTATACACTATTTTATGAAAAGCGACGACTGTGTCCATCACGGATTTCAAGACCTACCCGAGACCTATTTTACATGGTATAGAGTTTATGATTTGCTAGTCTTGGTTCTGGTCAATGCATGAGGTCTATTCAATGGTTTAAAAGCAGTCAACCCATGAGAAAGCTATAACTACATGAATGTTATTCTAATTGCTCTTTAATGATGTGACCTATTCATGCAACTAGTGATTTGTTCATCTTACTGTTCTATCTTGCTAAAATGATAATTGTTATCATAAAACGTTGTAAACCATGTATAGTTAAATGCATAGTTCATCTCATGCTATCATGTTAATTGTTTTCTGCAAGTTTGAAACCGATGGATTATGGATTGAGATACGTGTTCACTATACACTTCCGCATGGTGCTTTTGTCTAGGGGCGTAATATCTTAGATAATGTGTGCATTGACCGTCAATTCATAGCAGATCTAAACAAGAAGATGTGTGGTCACAATGCGCTATTCAAACTGAACATGGCCAAAGCTTATGATCGCATGGAGTGGGATTTCATCTTTGTTGTCATGCGGAGGTTTGGTTTTAGCAATCGTTTTATCTCTTTAATTGGCGACTTAGTCTCTAATTGTTTGTTCTCTGTCAGTTTTAATGGGACGGTTGCTGGTTTCTTTAAGTCTTCCAGGGGACTTCGCTAGGGTGACCTGCTTGCACCTATTCTATTTATTATTGCTTCAGAGGTTCTCAGTAGAGGTTTAGATCGGTTATTCCAGCAGAAGCAAGTTAAACATTTCTCTGGCAGAAGGGGATGCATTCCTATCTCTCATTTACTTTATGCTGATGACACATTAATTTTTATGAATGGTCACTCTGCGGGCATCACCTCCTTGCTTCGTTTCATTAAACTTTATGAAACTAGCTCTGGTCAACGAGTTAATGAAGGTAAAAGCTCTTTTATGATCTCTAAAAAAGCTCCTGCTGGCCACATTCTTCACATCCGTAATCTGACTGGTTACAAACTCCAAGTGGGCTGTATGCACTACTTAGGTGTTCCTCTCAAGTGTGGAAGACTGCTAACTTCTGATTTTAAGTTCATTATTGACAAGGCTAATGCTAGACTGGCGGGTTGGAGCTCAAAAATCCTGTCTCAAGCGGGCAGAGCTATTCTTATTCATGTGGTCTTATGCAGCCTTCCTATCTATTTAGCTTATTCTGTCAACATTCCAAAAAAAATATGTGCGATGCTGGACAGACTTTGTGCCAACTTTTTTTGGCAAGGTTCAGATGGCCATAGGAAGAGTCATTGGATTTCATGGAAGTAGATGCAAAAGCCAGTTATGGAGGGCGGCCTTGGTTTTAGGAGTTTGGAGCACATTCAGATTTCCCTAACTGCTAAACAGCTCTGGAATATCCTCCATGGGAACACCCTCTAGTCTAGGTACTAAGAACTGATTTCTGAAAAAGCATCTTTCTCAAATCAATAAACCCTTTCCTACAGGTGTTTCTCGCTCAACTTTCAGAATGGCAAAAGAAGCTGTGTTGTCAAACTCCAGGTGGATTGTTGGAAATGGCTCCAATATTGACTTTTTAAATGATGTTTGGATTGGCGATAGACCGCTGGTACATTACTTAAATTAGGTTCACAGCAACATGTCGATGTAATCACGGGATTGTGCTCCCCAAAAAGGTGTATGTATGAAGGATAGGAAAACGTACTGTGATCGCTACCAATGTAGTTGCCAAAGGATGTATGGATGAAGAGGCGGCTGACTACTTTGGAAAAGGAAAAGAGGAAAGAGGGCGTACCTTCTTCTGGGAAGGCGACAAGATGGTGGTTGCCTCCCTCTTACCTGAACGCGACGTGAAGAGCGGCACCTTCTTGGTCGTGACAGCCTTGTGGTCGCCTTCTTCTTCAGTGGATGGAAGTTGCAGGTTCTTTCTTCTTCCTCCTCAGCTGGCCAAGGGGCAAGAGCCTCACGCTTTCCTTGTCTTCAGGTACCTGCCAAGATCATGCAAACAGAGAAAAAAACCATTAGAAATTCATGCATGTAGTATCTATTCAAAAGAAAAACAAGTAAACATGCACTATCATGAAAAGAACTCACGTGGGTGGGGTTTTAACCCCTTTGGGTGATTAAAGAAGGTGGGTGGTGTGTGTTCTAATGCAAATCTACAAAAAGAAAGGACCTATGCATGCATGAAAGAAGAGAAATAATGAAGAGAAAGGGAGAGAGAAAGTGTAGCCGGGGAGAAAACGCCATGGGGGGCAGTTCCTAGTCGTCTGGAGAGGGAGCTCTCTTCTTCGGAGTTCGAGCTCTCTTGCAGGGGAAGAAGCAGACGCCGGCCTTGCCTCAAAAGATGGAGTATTGAGATAGTTATAGGTGATTACTTGGAAGGGCTGTGAGAGGAATAACGGGCAAGAGTCCGGGTTTGGGTATGTATGGCCGTGCATCGGCGATTGGAACTCGGAAAGGAGGCTTTAAGGAAGGTCTCCACGAGTTTTGGTGGGATTTGAACTCGCTTTGGACGACCAAAAGAGGGAATATCCATGTATGGCATGTGTCCAAGTCATGCTTGGAAAGGATTCCCTGCATAGGATCCAGAACGCGACGGCCATCTGGTCGCTATCAGGGTGGCGACGCCTCGATACGTCGCCTTCCTTACATGGAAGGTGACTTTAAGTCATTTCTGGCGATTTTTCAGGAATTAAAATGCCTATTTATGAACGCGACATATCGAGGTGTCGTCTTCTTGAACGCGACAGGGGGGCTGTCGCCTTCAGGGCCTTTTAGTATGCGGCCATGCAATGTGTCCGATCCCCAGCGCGGCCATCAGAATGACGTGCAGTTTGAAACGCTGGACTCTTGACTCAGAGAGCTACAAGATGATGATGAAGAGGATTGACTTTGACCAGGAAGACCCCACCAGGTCGATGAACTGATGAAAAGGATGTCATGATCGGAGAAAGCCAGCTTGATGATGATGAGCCAACGTGGGGCATCGATGATATGACAAAACAATTGCTCGACTTATGGGTCAGAAATGGGTGTCTACAGATTGCCCCTCCTTGATGCTTGCTTTGCAAGGGAGTGGAGCGATAGTGGAGCGAAGAAGACATGAAATGACGATGTAGCGGAATGAAGCGAAATGAGCTGAAAAGCGGGCATCAAGGTAAAGAGACACCCATTCTGAACGAATAAGCAGCGAGAACTCTCTGGCTAACTTTGAACATGGCTAGGGACATAATGCGAGGATGGTTCCAATTTGGGATGAATAAAGGTCAAAAGAAAAGAAATGATCAACCTCTTGATTCAAGAGGTACCCTGGCTATCTTTAGCATGCAAGTTTCATTCATTAGGGGATTGGGGCTGCCCGGCAGGTCAATTCGACTCTGGCCTTCGAGCGATTCACGACTAATGAGTGGATCGGGGGGGTAAAGGGATGACTGTTATAACGAATGGGGATGAGAGGAATCCTGAATAGGAACCATACTCATAAACTGGACCGAGCAGCTAGCTCAAGGAAAACATTCAAATTTGGAATGGAATGAAATTCTTGTCTTAGGGAATGAGGATCTGAGTTAAAACATCATTGGGAAGCTGGCCTTGACAAATCATGAAGCATGAAGCTCAAAGTCCTGCATGATGCATGCTGGGCTAAAAGAAAAGAAATCATAAAATGAATGCAAAAAAAGGAGAAAATAACAAATACTCAAGGATAATATTGCTAGACAATACGAGCAAGGGTCAAGATACTTCGCAACCCCGGCGTGCGATAGAATCCATTGTCCTCGAGTCATACCACCCAACGGCCTATCTAGCGATTAGCAGTGTGCACCTAGATCATCCTTATTTTTGGTGAAGGGGAACTCAGATCCCAGAACACACTGGGAACCATCCGGTCCTTGAGGTGATATAATAGCGTAGATATCATATAGTAATGCAGAGGGATCAAGGTTAGAAATACCTACCTGTACTTACCTGGCGAGCCGTCTCTTTTGATTTTCTGATTTTTTGTATTTTTATGGATTTTCAAATAATCAGCACGATAAAAATTGAAATGCACCAAGTGAAAAGCATTAAAGCATAAGTGCAGTAGAGAAGCAATCAACAATGACTTGAAAGAAATGGGTGGGAGACTGCATACTGGTCAGAACGCGACAGAAGGTAGGTCGCTACCCTTTTGGCCAGAAGACGATGCTTCCTGTGTCGCCACCTGAAGGCGACATGTCGATGTCTCGCGACCACAAGATTTGCGGCCAGAGTTCCAACAGCAACCCGAAACTGGCCTTTTTGACTCCCACTTGGACTCTTAGTGCTCTCTAATCAATGTCCCACTCCTATTAGTTCTTCTCTACCCTTTCCAACCATGAATAGGAGTCCTATGACTCTATAAATAGGGGATGAGAGGCTCCAAATTCATAGCTCACTCTCTCTCTCTTCTTCTCTTCAAGTTTTGAAGCTTTCATGGCCATGAAGAGAGCTCCAAGTGCTCTCATGGGGAGGAGGCGGCTTATGAAGGTCCAAAGCACGCTCGGATGATCTATGGCGCTCTTACGAGGTTGACGGACGTCCCCAACCACCTGAGCAAGAAAAGGATGTGAGAGAGGTAAGTAGATTGTTTTTTCCAATTTTTCATGAATTTTCACTCCGAATTTCTTCATTAATTCTTTGTTCTTCTTCTTCTCCTCTCTTTTCCTTTTTTTTCTTCTTCTCTAACTCTTCCCCAGCTCCTGCCATTATTCCAAACTCACGTGGATAACCCCTATGATCAAGGCCTTACCCATGTTTGTGATCCGATTCTTAAGAGAGTGGGGTTTGGGGGGCGTTTTGATAGCGGCCCACAACTACCACAAGATTTCTTTTAATTGGCATAGTATTACGGCCTTAGTTGAGCTTTGGCACCCGCAAACCCATACCTTTATTTTCCCCAAATTTGAGGCGACCGTCCTTCTTGAGGAGGTCGAGGCTTTCTTAGCTCTCCCTAAGACCAAGCGGGGGGAAGAGCAAAACATAAGCTATACTGTGGTGCCTATCAACCCGAAGCTTGTTCTAGGTAAATTCATGATGGATCCCGTTGACGTGCACACCATGATTAGCCCTCAATTCGTTCACCTTGTGCCGTTGTCTAAATGGGTCATATCTCAATGTAAGAACAAGAGCGTGGACCACCGAGAAATTGCTAAGGCCGTAGCCATTTGCTTGTATGGGGTGGTACTCTTCCCGTCCGGAGATCACCTCATAGACTACGCGAGCTTGAGTGCTATAAGCGGGGTATGGCGTGGTCTTTCCCTCTCCCATGCGGTTTTGGCTTACCTATATGCGGGTCTTACCTCGGCCTCTACGGGGGGTTTTCTTTATGGCTCTATGATCCTTTTGGAGTGTTGGATGGGAGTGAGGATAAAGTTTAAGCCTATAGACAACCCCACTACCGATAGTCGGATCTTCGGATGCCATCCACTATGCTTTATTGGCGGGGCGGCCAAATTCCCCGATAGAGTTATGTGCAGGACAGCGGATAAGAAGACAAGGAGTGTATGGCGGCACTATTTCAGCACCCTCCCAGTGGAGCACTTCACTTTGGACATCGCGGCACTGCGTGAAGCGGAAGTCCGACTTCCAGTTGGACGTGGATTGGACCTACAACTTGTGGGGAACATGGCGACTATGCTCTCCCACAACAGTGCTACCTTTAGGTTGGGAAACCATGGACCAAGGTACTCTCGCCGTCTCACTTGCCTCCGATGAAGAAGCGGCGCTTGGGAGATCCGGAGGACGAGTAGGCCGTGCGGAGTGCTTTGGCCTCATGGCGGGCATGCGCCACCCATGCACTACCACCGACACTGCAGGAGGAGAGGGAGACGTACCAGGTGTACCTTCGAGAGCATGAGAAGCTTCGGCCGCTTGGGGGGCCATGAGCTTGAGAGAGAGAGTTGATTGTATTTCTGAGAGTTTTGGAGGGACTTGATGTAGTGAAAGTGAGAGACATGTTGCTTTTTCTTCCTTATGGCCTTTATTTGATGTAAGCATTGGAAATTTATGATGGAAATTGAATTTTCTAAGGGTTCTGTGCACAGACTGAGAAGGCGACATAGGGGGTGTCGCTACCTTGAACATGACAGGTCAACAGGCGCAACCTCTGAAGTGAATTCGACACAGAGGGTGTCGCGACCTGATAAGAAGGTGACAAGCCCCTTGTCGCATTGACAGGGCCGAGAGGGGTTTGAATTTGGGGCCCAGCACCCCTTCTCTCTTCACGCTTTCTCCTCTTCCCTTCTTTGTTCCTTCTCCGGTGATGATTTCCCCCTTTCCAGCTCTCTCCTCCGTCTGGCCTCCTTCCCTCCGGCGATCGCCGGCGACAGCGGTGGCGGCGGCCCCCTCCTACCTCTTCCCCCCGTTTCCTTCTCTCTTCTCCCCTCTCTTTCCCGGTGGTGCGGCGATGGAAGGTGGTGAAGGCGGGAAAGGTGGAGACGACAGTGGCGGAGGCGATGCACGAAGAAGACCATATGGCGTCGCCAAGCGGACGGGGCTCAAGAGGACCCCTCGGCCGTGTCGATGGAAGACAGACATCACGGCGGCGGCGAGACAGATTCCCTATCACCTTTAGAAGACGACAGTCGACCTGTCGCCACTAAGATTCTGAATGCGACGGGCTTCCCGTCGCCTTTAGAAGGCCACAGAGACCCCGTCGCTATAACAGGACTAAGACCCTTTTTGGCGATTTTTGGCTGATTTCTGATGCCTTTTGGTGTTTGTTTTGCAGAGCGAGTTGCGGTCCAGGCTGGGATGGGCAGTCGTCCGGGCGATCTACCGGGGTCTGCCAGACTTCCAGAGGGCACGACTAGAGGAGATGGGGTTCGGCCCCTTCCTCCGATTGGACGAGTTGACGCCCGACGTGGCGCTCATTCAGGCATTAAAGGAGAGGTGGGACCCTGAGTGCCACACATTCCTCTTTCCGTGGGGTCATATGATCCCTACGTTAGAGGACGTGGCACGGATCACTGGCCTACGGGTGGACGGCCAGACAGTGACCGGGGTCACCTACACGAGCTACTAGGAGTTGGCGGAGAGGCTCCTTGGGTTGGAGGTGACGAGGGAGAGATCCTCCCTAGTAGCGAGGACGAGGCTGCAGGTGAGCCTCAGGGTGGCGGACGCGTGCCACCAGACTGGAGAGGGCCCGGCGGAGTATATGGCTCGGCTGACAGCGGACGCAAGAGCAGCGCTGGCGGAGGAGGGAGCGGCAGCGGACCGCGACCTGAGGTGCCTCCTGATCCTTGTGATCGGGAAGTTGATTCTGGGGACGAGAGGGACCCAGTCAGCTGCAGATGCCTGCCCCTGCTGGAGGACTTGTCCAGCGTAGGCAGTTACGCATGGGGTGCGGCCCTCCTGGCCCACCTCTTCGACAGTCTGGGCACCTCCAGTAGGGAGACGGGGTAGCCGGGTTCTTCCCACTCCTTCAGGTACGCTTCTTTTCCTTACCCTTTTCTGCTTTTCTTCTGCTTATTTTGATTAATTGTGGTACCGACTGAGTTGTTTTGCAGGTGTGGGCATACTACCACCTCCCCTCCTTGGGTCGCGGTGTACCGAGGCGACCCGGCGCTGTGCCCCTTCTACAGCACTGGCGGTTCTGCCGAGATGAGCAGTCATTGCGCCGGCAGGTGACGCTGATTCATGATGCACTGGACACGGTTCCCTTTGGCCATGTAAGTACTTCTAGCCTTAGCACCTTTTCCTTTGCTTATTTGACAAACGATTGACAGATCTTTTTGCTTGCGGTGTGCAGGTTGAGTGGACTCCCTATGTCGGGGAGGATGACGCCGCCCATTCGTGGGTGGAGCGGGGCCGTCCCTACTTCGGTAGGGACATTTGGCTACATACATTTAACACATGGTGGTGCCGCTCCACCACCGGCTAGTTGCGCGCACACTGGGACTGCACCAAGCGGGGTGGTGGAGTTCCCGACTCGACAGAGGCCATGGGAGAGACTGGGCCGGAGCTTCCGCGGGATCCAGCAGAAGACTGACTGGACGGTTCGGGTCCGCGAGCAGCTCACGGACTAGGAGCAGCGGGGGAGAGAGGTGGCTTTAGAGGCCACGAGCGATGAGGATTACTTCCGTGCCTATGCACAGAGGTACGGGGCCCAAGTTTATAAGGGGTCTCGACGACCGATGAGTTTTACTGCTTTCAGTCTCTTTTAAGTTCTCAATTAATTGATTGCACAATTGACTTGACTTGTGTTTGCAGTTTGATCCTGAGGGGCAGATTGCCTCGCTCGAGGGCGTCCTCCACTCTACCATTCAGCAGAGGGATGACCTCCAGGCGATCGTGACCCAGCAGGTGAGTACTTCATACTCTACCCCTTCTATTTCTAGCTTTGGTTGACTGACTCTTCTTGTTTTCCTTTGCAGCGAGAGGAGATGGATAGGGCTCAGCAGATGGTGGGAGGCGCTTCTTCCTCCTGAGAGGACCCTGGCCGCTCCGTGTTGGAGGGCCAGTTGGCGGCGACAGTGGCCCGAGCAGAGGATGCTCTCACTCAGGTGTAGGAGTGGGTAAGTTATCAACTAGATGCCCCTTGACTCCTTGTTTCTTTTGGTGTTTTGACAAGATATTTGATGTTGCAGGAGGCGGAGCTGAGAGACTCTCTAGCGCGGACGACCACGCTAGAGGCGGAGATGGCGGAGCTGCGCCTACGCCCAGAGGCAGTGGAGGTGTCGAGGTGGCACCAGGAGGCTGAGGAGGCGACGAGGTGGCGCACCGAGGCGGGCGACCTTCGCACCCAGTTGGGAGAGGAGAGGCACCACTGCAAGCTACTGCAGTCCGAGATGAAGGGCCTTGAGAGGGCTCTAGCTTTGGTTGGATGCAGCCGCTCGTCGGCTAGCAGGAGCGGCATTCCGAGCGGGTCTGTCGGGCATTACTTGACTGGTTCCTCTGGACGGCGGAGGAACGAGGAGGAGGCACGACGGCGCGAGAGGGCACCTGAGGGGAGTGAGACAGGACCGAGGGTCATGGCCCCACCATCTCCCCGCCCGCCTGAGGGTACTGGGGAGAGTAGCTGAGGGCTTGTACTTTTGCCCCTTATGTACATGTATGATATGGAATGGAATGGATCTTTTTATTTTAGATTTGCGACTGAGTGAGGGTGACGAGTGAGGTACAAGTGCCGCTTTCTTTCGCACCTGCACACTTAGACAAACACGAAACAGGTTAGATTCGTCTTAGGCGTAGCCCCTGCCTTAAAAATGCGACGATTGATCAACCTTGTGAGAGGGCTCTAGCTTTGGTTGGATGCAGCCGCTCGTCGGCTAGCAGGAGCGGATTCCGAGCGGGTCTGTCGGGCATTACTTGACTAGTTCCTTGGACGGCGGAGGAACGAGGAGGAAGGCACGACGGCGCGAGAGGGACCTGAGGGGAGTGAGACAGGACCGAGGGTCATGGCCCCACAATCTCCCCGCCCGCCTGAGGGTACTGGGGAGAGTAGTGAGGGCTTGTACTTTTGCCTTATGTACATGTATGATATGGAATGGAATGGATCTTTTATTTTGTGATTTGCGACTGAGTGAGGGTGACGAGTGAGGTATAAGTGCCGCTTTCCTTCGCACCCTGCACACTTAGACAAACACGAAACAGGTTAGATTCGTTCTTAGGAGTAGCCCATTGCCTTAAAATGCGACGATTGATCAACCTGATAAATGGTCAAGGGGCTAAGCCTATTAAATAGGCAAAAGACATAAATAAATAACATGCATGAGCAGGTGAGTGGAGTGGTTGAAAACATTTTTGGAAGTTTAGAATATTGAATTTTTTGTTTTTGTTTTGTTTATTTTTTTTTTGGAGTTTTTGAAATATTCGGTTTTTTGGAGTTTGAAATATTTGATTTTTTGAGTTTTGAAATATTTTGATTTTTTAGAGTTTTGAAATATTTGATTTTTGGAGTTTTGAAAATATTTGATTTTTTTAGTTTTGAAATAGTTGATTTTTTGGGAGTTTGAAATATTTGATTTTTTAGAGTTTTGAAAATTTGGATTTTTTGGAGTTTTGAAATATTTGATTTTGGAGTTTTGAAATATTTGATTTTGTTTTGGAGTTTGAAAGATGCATAAAGCCGGCGTTAGCCCTTCTGAAATAAGACGCGCGAGACGAAAGGTACTGCCCCTTGGGCCACAACACTTAGACGGTTCGCCGCTGGTTTTGGAGTCTTGATCACCTCTAGTTCTCGCCCCGGACCTCACTAGGCTAGGACGTGCGTCGAGGGGTGACATTGCCTCCGTAGACCACCCTTAGTGACGATGCGACTAGTTAAACCATACCTAAGAGATGACTCGGTCTTAGAGGGAGAGATGGAAGACTATTTAAGGAAAGTCTCTATGGGTTCAAGGATTGGGTTGGCTACTTCCTACAGCATACCTTTCAGAGATGGGTCTTTTGTGAAGGGACTTTATGGTCTTTTCTTATGGGCTGCATTGTTTGGGGCATGCGTACGACGGGCTCATGAGCGTCCTCGGGACTTTGCCACTCTTTGCCATGCCCCTATCATGTTATGAACTTTCGTTTCTTTTCCTTTTCTTTGCTTCTTTGCCCCTTTTATTTTGACCGTCTCTGTTTGAGACTTCCTCTTATCAGGATATGCTTTAGGTTATGACCTCGCCCTTTCGATCCTTGCCCCTACACTTCGACCGTTAGAAGAGAATGACCGACGCATCGGTAGAGTAGGACCCCATAGTTGCGACATCTACCAAGTTGCAGCTACCGGGCTTGCCGTGTGTGTTGTTAATCCTAACTTAGAGCGACCTTGACGATTAGGGAGGGACTTTAGACTCTCAACACGGGGTTATTCCCGATTAGGTGTTGTGGCCTCACACTATAGGCCTAAGGATAGAATCGTTTGAGGTAAAACCCATTCACGGATGCGACAATTCAACGCCCTCAGCATTAGTTAAGCGATAAGCATTTATGGGGTACACTTCCCTCACAACGTACGAACCCTCCAAAATAGGTTGCAGTTGGACCTAGGACCTCCGGGTTGATAAAAATACGTTTCAAGACCATATCACCCTCTTGGAATTTTCGCTCAATTACCTTCTTTCGAAAGACCTTGAGATTCACCTTTGATAAGAGAGCACATGGTCGGTTGCCATAAGCCGCCTTTCATCAAAGAGTTCCAATTGGACTAGCAACGCCTCTCGACGTTCGTCAAGATTAAGTTCTTTGTCTAATTGGACTCTTAGTGAAGGGATTAGGATCTCGTATGGAAATACCGCCTCCACCATAGGTGAGGGCATACGGGTTTGTCCTGTGGGAGTACGGACGGAGGTACGATAGGCCCATAGAGCCTCTATTAGCTTCTTGGCAATCGGCGAACTTGTGCGACTCATAGTTTTCTTCAAGATTTTAAGAAGGGTTTTATTTGTTGCTTCAGCTTGGCCATTGCCTTGTGGGTAATAGGGAGATGAATGATGCAGAGTGATGTTATATTTCTTACAGAGGTCCTGATGTTCTTGCGAGATGAACTGTGGTCGTTGTCCGTGACGATGCTGCTTGGCACTCCGAACGCGAGATGATTTCCTCATGATGCGACACACTGTGGATGCTTTGATTTGTGTGAATGCTTCAGCTTCTGCCCACTTGGTGTAATACTCAGTCGCTGTTAGGATAAATGATTTCTGTTGGTTGAGCATTAGGGTCACTAAGAGGGCCACAACATATCGAAAGCCCACATGGAGAATGGCCAAGGTGTGGATAGTGGATGAAGTGAGGAGGAAGGAGCAGGATCTTATCAGCATGGAGTTGACACTTGACACACCTACGGACGTAGATGACACAGTCTTCCTCTAGGGTTGGCCAGTAATACCCTGCCTAATGATCTTCTTTGCGAGCATTTGACTGTTGACATGCCCTCCGCATTCACTAGCATGGGCTCCTTCCACCACTCCAAGCTTCATCGTCGCTCAGACATCTTAAGAGAACTAATGAGAGCCCGCCTGTACAAGACTTCTCCAACGAATGTAACCTTAAGGCGGCTCTTCTTATGGCCTTGCGATCTTCCGCGCTTGCCCCTTCGGGATATGTCCCATCCTTGCAGTATTGCTCGATCTCAAAATACCAGGCAGCTCCTCTTCATCTAGGATTTCCTCAAGCTCAGTTAGCATGACTTGCTGCGCTCCTCTCTTCTTAGCCCTCTCTTCTAAGGTTGTCCTAAGGTTGTTGAACCAAGGATCCTGGATAGATGGAACATTGAGTCGTTGGATGACGATTGTCTCGGTCCGACGACTCAGAGGGAAGGATAGAGAGGAAGCTAGCAATGCCAAAGCGTCTGCCAGGATGTTTTGCGAGCGAGGAGTATGGTATAGATAAGCTGCGGAACTGCCTTGCAATAGCATGACCAGGTCTTGATAGGCTTGAGCTTTGGGTCACGGATGCGGTAAGTTGAGAGCACCTGCCGTAGAACAAGCTGAGTCTCCGATGATTCTGAGGTGGGATGCACCTAAGATAAGCGTGCTTGAGACCAGCGAGGGAGTTTCGTACTCAGACATGTTGTTAGTGGCGGGGAAGGTGAGTTGATAGGCAATGGGGATGGTAATGCCTACGGGGTAAGCAGCATGGCTCCAATGCTCCGTCCCTGAGAGTTGAGTGCGCCATCGAAATGGAGGGACCAGAAGGGGTCTTTGATGATGACTGAGAGTTCCTCGTCAGGGAACTCTTCTGGACAGAGTGTTGTGAGGGAGTGGAAGATGGGAAAGATGCTCGGCGATGGCATATCCTTTGATAGCCTTTGGACCGAAGGAAATGTCGAATGGAGAGAAAAGCTCTGCCAACATGCGAGCGATTAGAGGGACAGGCTCTCTAGAAGGTATCGGAGTGGGTCCATCCTTGAGATCAACTTGACCTCTTGGGCAGGGAGTTGCTTGAGCTTTTGGACTACCCACACGAGCGCGGCACAGGTCTTGTCCGCGGTGGTGTACTTCGATTCAGTGGTGTTTAAGAGCCTAGAGAGGTAGTATGCTGCCTTTCTTTCCAGATTCATCGTGTTGTGCAAGGACAGCACCTAGGGAGTCCTCAATGACCGAGAGAATAGGATAAGCGGTTTCCGAGTACAGGAGGCTGCAGAACTGGGGGATTCATGAGATAGCTCTTCAAATATCGAAGGCTGCTCGACATTTATCATTCCATTCGAATTTTGCCCCCCATTCAAGAGATCATAGAACGGGCGGCATCTTTGTAAATGCGGGGATATGAATCTTCTGATGAATTGCAAATGCCCTATTAATCCTCTTAGCTGCGAGATGTTCTTCGGAGGTGGCATTTCTGCTATAGTCTTGGCCTTATTTGGAGCAATCTCAATACCCCGCTTGCTGACTATGAAGCCTAGCAACTCCCTGATGATACCCCGAACACGCATTTCTTTGGGTTCATTCTCAGTTGATACTCCTTGACCTCTGCAACACCTGGCGAGGATTTCAGGGTGCTCTCTCCTGGTTCTTGACTTCACCAAGATGTCGTCCACGTATACTTCTACATAGGCATGTATCATATCGTGGAAGGATGGCATCATCCCTCTGATAGGTAGCGCCGGCATTCTTAGCCCAAACGGCATGACTACATAACAGTATGTTCCCCAGGCGTGGTGAAGGATGTCTCTCTTGATCCTCAGGAGCTAGACGGATTTGGTTGTAACTGAGTACCATCCATGAATGAGAGGGTCTCGTACCCAACAGTGTTATCAATCAGCACATCAATATGAGGAAGCGGGAAGTCGTCCTTCGGACATGCTTGTTCAAGTCCCTGAAGTCGATATAGATTCTGACTTTACCATCCTTCTTCATAACAGGGACTATGTTTGCCACCCAGTTCGGAAAAGCACTACCCTGATGAATCTACCCTTATGGAGTTTGTCTACTTCTCCTCATCTCAGGGCATGAGTGGGCGAATCTTCTAAGCTTCTTTTTTTGGCCTTTGCCCCTTCTTCAAACATGAGTCGGGCTCCAATAGTGAGGGTCTAGACAGGCATGTCCTCATATGACCAGACGAATGTGTCTTGTACTCCCTTAGAATTTGCAACCAATTCCTCTTCTTCATCAGGAGGGAGGTATGCTGAAATATCACAATCCTAGGATCTTCTTCTGTTCGGGTGACTCCTTAGAGGTTCATCCACTGCCGTGGTAGGCTCGTTCGAATCTCCTTATGCCACTGGCGTACTTTTCGGCAGCTCATCTACTTCGCTATCCTCTTAGTCGATTGGGTCCGTGTCATTCATGATTTCGTAGATGCCAATCTGTCGTCTATGAGCACCCCATCCTACACAAATTCTTCTTCTAGCACCAGCGTCTTTTTGTGAACTCCTCTATCAGCAGTAATGCTTAACACCGCCGAGCTAGCTCTTGAAGGTATCTCTGGGAATAACCTTGCCCCGTTGCTTCTAGGGCGAGGCTGGACTTGGTGGGCGCTGGGTTGCCCTGACTCTCTACCTAGGCCTATCTAACTAAGACTAGACTCTCTACTCTAGACTCTTCTAGGCTAGATGACTCTACGGGACTGGTGGAGGACATGGCGTCCTCGAAGAGAATGGCTCCTAGTGAAGGAGCGGGAGGGGAAGCCCCAGTCGAGGGGTGCCCTGATCAGAAGGGTGAAGGAAGTATGCCGGCTCCTCGACCTCAACGTGCATTTGAAGGTTGGCGTTTTTTTTATTGGAGATTAGTGGAGAGCATGCAGTAGGAGAGAGTGACCTCGTGGTCGCCCGGATCAGTGTGCAAGGCAGAGAGGATCGCAGGTGGGAGCTCAGGAGTGAGGAGGCTGTGTGCAGCTGCCAGGAGTTGGTGAGTTAGCTGAAATGATCAGAGGAGGAGAGGAAGGAACGAGGCTGGGAAGCAGGGAGTCCAGAATGGAAGGGTGAAGGCTAGGCAGGTGCCCCTCCAGAGTTCATCTACCCTCCTTCCCTCTTCGTAGGGGATGTTCGGTTCTCCTATGTCTATGGTCTCGTTCATGAGTTGCCTTTGGAGGTGATGGATGTGGGGGAATCGAGCAACTCGTAACAGGCGGCCAGGTTCTTTATTCCCCCAGAACAGGCGGCTGAAGGCTATGGTGATGTCTTCTATGTCAAAACAGTGGTACCACTCAGCCTCTGGGTCCCCAGTTTTCATCCTTTGTTTGGGCGGAGCGCTTCTAGAGCTCTATAGGTCAGGAGGTGCCATGTGCCGAGAGAAGTTTCGGCCAATGTACCTCATGCTGGGATAGTTCTACCTCGACTACACGGTGTTGTATCCAGGTTGGGTAGGCCCCCTATGAAATGACACCAAAGTGTCCAAGTAAGCGGCTGGCGGTCGGCCTGAGAGTGGGATGTGTGGGATGACCATGGCTTGGATTTTTTCTGTAACCCAGTCCCATGGCTCTTTTACAATGTCTGAGGATGGATTTGACTATGCCCTGCAGCTCTGCCCCTAACCCTTGCCTTCTTCGTACCCCAGCTTTATCATGATTTCCCATCCTTGGTGTTCAGTGGGTCCTTTCTCTTGAATGCATTGACTTGTGCTAGGTTGACCTCTAGGTTTGGACTGGAACGAGTAGCTCCAGGGGTAGTTGATGTCTAGCACGGAGACCACAGGTTTGTTGGCGGGCAACATGGCTGGGAGGGGGTGGCAGGGATGGCATCTACGGACGTGGACAGTGGCTATGCTCTTGACCTTAATGATTCGCCTTGGAAGGGGAAATTAAGGCATTGGTGTGCGGTGGACGGCACGGCTCGAGTGCTTCTAGCCATGGACGCCCCAGGATAGCCTTAACATGGGATCAATATCGAGGACATAGAAATCCACCGTGACGGCGAGCGGTCCCAGTTCAGCTTGCACAGTCACCATGCATGACAAGATCTTCTAGAATTGTCGTAGGCGGCTATGGTGGTTGGGGTTGGCCTTAGCATCCTTTGACAGTCAGGCTCTCAGGGTACTCAGCGGGCAGACATTGATTGATCCTCGTGTCGACCAGGGCTGCTCCTACTGCTGCATGGTTGATGATAACAGTTACGCAGAGTGGGAGTCTCCTGGATTCTGGGGGTGCTAGTTCACTTTTTGCAAAGGTTATTGCCGGCCACGAGTCACCGTGGCTAGTGCATTCGGCAGTTTGTCGGCCAGCATGTCTCATCCCACTACTTTCTGCAGGAAATTCCTCAAGGCCTCCTAGTGCTCTTTGGACTTCTGATCAACTCCAGTATGGAGATCTAGCTGCACGTGGTCGAGGTGCTGAGGATGTCATAGTGGGTTCCCGGTACGGCTCGATCACCCCCTCGTCTTGTGGTTGCTGGTGAGCTTGCTGTTGAGGCAGTTGCAGGACCTGCTTGGGGTTGCTCTAGCTGGTGGAGGTGGTGGAGATAGGCGGGGATACGGACAGCGGAGAATCGCCCACTCCGCAGGGTGGTTGGTGGGTGGCTGGCTGCACGGCAGAGGATAGTGTGGCGGCGGAAGGTTGGTCCGGCCCAGGTGTGGTAGGATAATGGTGAGGGAGCGGATATGGCGGGTGATAGTGGTATGGAGACAGGTGGAGCGAAGGGTAGGATGATGGGTGGACTAGAGACTGGTGCAGATGTTGAACTGCGGGGCAGTATGATGGCGTTGGCCACGGAAACTAAGGGAGGGATAAACTGAGGAGCGTGTTGGGGTGTATTGTTTAGGATTGGAGGGGATACTGGTGGTTAATGGCACATCTTGCTGGACATCGAGCTCATCATCATACGTCCAGTTTGCTTGAGGAGGAGGGTGGTGGACGATGGGATTTACCTGGGCTGGTTGCTGTGGGGGTTGGAGCTGGTGGATGGTTGGTAGGGGGTTGTGGACGATACCGAGGTCTGCAACGGTGTTGTTGTTGTTGAGGGGGGTGGTGGGCGCTGCTTCCTTTGCTGTTGTTGCTGCCGTTGCCTTCTTTTGATGTCTCGTCACTTGCCGGGGGCTGCCAATCTATTATGTTCTGCTTATGTAAGTCATATACCAAGTCCTGAATGTAAAGCATTGGTCGATTATGACCGGGGTGCCAGTGGAAGACACAGTATCGAGTTTGGTCCACACTAGGGTTCAATGGCCTTTCTGGAGGGAGTCTAATGGTGTGTGGAGAGCAAGGCCAAGAATATGTCGGAGAGTGTCTTCGGGAGTGGCGGGGTAGTGAGTTTTCTTGGTCCTAAAGGACGCATCTGCTGAGAGCCATCGGGAGGTGGCACTTGGTTGTACTGGCGCTGCTGTTGCCCTTGTGGTGGATTGGTAGGGTTCTGACCCTGGGCAGTGAAGGTTGGCGGTTCTGGTTCTGGCCAGCAGGGTTGAACGCGCTCACTTGCTCGTCACTTGGACTCCTTCGGTGGACTGGCCCCTGAGGCTTTCTCTGGAACCGGGACTTCTGGGGTTCGAACATAGAATGGATGGAGAATCTTTGAGCTGAGTCAGGATAAACCGGGCCTGGCTGTAGAGTTGATGCGTAGTGGTGGTGATGTCATTCATCGCCAGGATGTTTCTTAGGCAGGGAGTTGGTTGGCAATGATGATCTTCACCTTCTCTCCCTCCGGAAGGTACCCCGAGACCCGTGTGGCCATCTGCCTCCACCTATCGGTGTATGCGGCAAAATCCTCATCCGACTTCATCTTTTCGGCCATGGGGCTGTGAGAGAGTATTCGGGCCCAACACTGTCTTGGAATTGTTCGAGGAATTTGGCCTTCACAATGGCGAAGTCCTCCACATCCTCGGGTAACAGGGAGTAGAACCAATCCAAAGCGTGCCCGTCCAGCGACCGGCGGAATAGGTAGGCCATTAGGCGGCGATCATGCTGGTAGGGTGCGGACTCATAGATGAAGTCTTTGGCATGGATATATGGGTTGCCTGAGCCATTGTACTTGCAGTACTTTGGTAGCTCGGATGGAGAGGGGACCCATAGGCCATGGAAGTTCGGCATGTGCACATCGTGGTGCTGCCTATGGTCGACTTGCTTGCGGAGCTCTTGGAGCTCCTTTTTGATGGACGCCCATTTGGACATCATGTCCGGAGCGGAAGACGGTTGAGCATATAGAGTGGAGGTGCGGGACGGTAGGGCGAATAGCATGGATGGTATGTGGGGGACTGGGGTTTCGGCTCTCGTTGATGGTAATGATCGGATTCAAAGGGAGTGAACCGAATGGCCCGCGGCCGGATGGGGGTGTTGTCGGCTTGTCCCATGGTGACATGGGGGCCGGAGGTAGCTGCTATGGGGCATGACACACCTGCTCTGGGTGAGGGTGAAGAAGTGGCCTTTCCTTTGAGGGCCGTCATGAGGGTTTGGATTTGGGACTAATCAAGCTAGGGAATTAAGTGCAGGAGTTGAGTGGCTTGATCGTCCGACTGAGGGGGGTGGATGGTTTGAGATGGGCCACCATCGTCGGGATGGTGGTTCTCGGTAGCGTGGACTGCGGCGACCAGGGGTGGGTCGACTCCCCAAAGAGATCATGAGGAAGGGATTCCTCGTAGTCCTGGGAGGTGTAGAAGGCAGGGTCTGATTCTCATCATAGATGGGGGTAGATATGCCTCCATATTGGCAGGTGGGTATGCCCAAAATGAGGAAAGCCTGTCCAGACTTAAGAGACAACCTAACTTGACAGACGCCTAGTTTCCTAAACAGACAATCCTATGCAACAAAAGGAAAAAGAAAATGTCTCACCCAAAGCAAGCAGTTGGCAATGATGATGGTTTCTTTTATTTGGTTCAAGTTGCCTTTTAATGAGTGATTCTTTTAGCAAGTTCTCTCTAGAAGGAAGGTTTCCTAATGGGAGAAGGCTTCCAACTTCGGGTGTGACTAGGATTTCTCAATCTACCAAGAAATTAGGCCGACTTGATCTCAGAAGCAGAAGGCGACCGGTAACCCGTCACGACCAAGATCACGACAGGAGGCCAGTCGCGTTCCTCTTTGTAGTGGACAGAGAGCAGGATAGACCTAATTATGCACAGAAATCAAAGCAAACCTATAGCAAACAAGACTGACAGACTCTCAAGAGCATGGAGCAGGCATGATATGACTTGAAACACAGATGGAGTATGTAAAATGAACCCAAATTTTAAAGAAGAGCAAAAATCAAGAATACTGACCTGGTCGCGATGCCCTCCCAGTCGCCTCCTTTATCGCGACAATAGCAGCGTCGCTTTCTCAACAGACACACAGGAATAATGAAAACAAGTGTACGGGTAGAAGATGCACCTGGTCGTGACGCGTTTCCCGTCGTCTCCTTTCTCGCGACACTTTGGACGTCGCTTTTTCTCACAGCACCACAGAACGCAAGAAAGGAACAAGGAGGGCACTGTGTACTAACCTGATCGTGACTTGCTCCTCGTCGCTACTTTGATCGCGACTCCTGGGTTGTCGCCTTCTCATGCAGAACAACAGAACTCAAAAACTCAAAGAAAGTGAATGAAAAAATAGAAAACTAAAAGAACACACACACATAAACGAAGAGGAAAGGCAGGGAAAGACAAGAACAAGCGTGATGGGCACTAGATGTCCCACCGTGATCGCCAAAAGGTGTAATCACAGGATTGTTCTCCCCAAAAAGGTTGTATGTATGAAGGATAGGAAAACATATCGTGATCGCCACCAATGTAGTCGCCAAAGGATGTATGGATGAAGAGGAGGGACTACTTTGGAAAAGGAAAAAGAGGAAAGAGAGCGTGCCTTCTTCTGGGAAGGCGACAAGATGGTGGTCGCCTCCCTCTTACCTGAACGCGACGTGAAGAGCGGCACCTTCCTGGTCGTGATAGCCTTGTGGTCGCCTTCTTCTTCAGTGGATGGAAGTTGCTGGTTCTTTCTTCTTGCTCCTCAACCGGCCAAGGGGCAAGAGCCTCACGCTTTCCTTGTCTTCAGGTACCTGCCAAGATCATGCAAACAGAGAAAAAAACCATTAGAAATTCGTGCATGTAGTATCTATTCAAAAGAAAAACAAGTAAACATGTACTATCATGAAAAGAACTCACGTGGGGGGGTTTTTAACCCCTTTTGGGTGATTAAAGAAGGTGGGTGGTGTGTTCTAATGCAAATCTACGAAAAGAAAGGACCTATGCATGCATGAAAGAAGAGAAATAATGAAGAGAAGAGGAGAGAGAAAGTGTAGCCGGGGAGAAAATGCCCTGGGGGGCAGTTCCTGTCGTCTGGAGAGGGAGCTCTCTTCTTCAGAGTTCGAGCTCTCTTGGAAGAGAAAGGAGAGAGAAAGTGTAGCCGGGGAGGAAAATGCCCTGGGGGGCAGTTCCTGGTCGTCTGGAGAGGGAGCTCTCTTCTTCAGAGTTCGAGCTCTCTTGCAGGGAAGAAGCAGACGCCGACCTTGCCTCAAAAAGATGGAGTATTGAGATAGTTATAGGTGATTATTCCTGGAAGGGCTGTGAGAGGAATAAGGGCAAGAGTCTGGGTTTGGGTATGTATGGCCGGCATCGGCGATTGGAACTCGGAAAGGAGGCTTTAAGGAAGGTCTCCACGAGTTTTGTGGGATTTGGACGTGATTTGAATGATCAAAAGAGGGAATATCCATGTATGGCATGTGTCCAAGTCATGCTCGGAAAGGATTCCCTACATGGGATCCAGAACGCGACGGCCATCTGGTCACTATCAGGGTGGCGACGCTCGATACGTCACCTTCCTTACATGGAAGGTGACTTTAAGTCATTTCTGGCGACTTTTCAGGGAATTAAAATGCCTATTTATGACGCGACATATCGAGGTGTCGTCTTCTTGAACGCGACAGGGGGGCTGTCGCCTTCAGGGCCTTTTTAGTATGCGGCCATGCAAGTGTTCGATCCACAGGCGTGGCCATCAGAATGACGTGCGGTTGAAACGCCGAACTCTTGACTCAGAGAGTTACAAGATAATGATGAAGAGGATTGACTTTGACCAGGAAGACCCACCAGGGGGATGGATGAACTGATGAAAGGATGTAATGATCAGAGAAAGCCACCTGACGATGATGAGCCAACGTGGGGCATCGATGATATGACAAGAAATTTGCTCGACTTATGGGTCAGAAATGGGTGTCTACAGTCGCCTTCCTCCGGCAAGATTTGATGAATAATGAGGATCATGATTTGGCATTCTCTTAATATAAATGTGGATTGCTTGAGGATTAATCTATCTGAAGAATGTGACACCTATGTTTGAACACCCAACCCAAAGGGTGATTTCTGTGGGATCTGCCTACTCCATTATTTCTCTAGAGGCTTTCAGTGCTCAGAGTGGTATAAACTCTGGCATCAGGCCATTTCTCCTAAGCTTTCAATCTTATATGGAAGTTGATTCACAGATCTGTGCCAGCTGATAGTAGGATTGTGGAATGTGGTGTTCTATCGTCTCCAAAGTGTCTGTTGCACTAGCCATCATCAGGAGGATCTTAATCATTTGTTTTGGAAAGTGATTGGCCATGGAATTATGGAGGTGGATATCCCCTTAATTTCAATAAAGTCAATCTCAGCAACCAGATCACTATTAGATGTTGGAGTTTTATATCAGTCAACAACTTCCAATCCGCTTTTCATTTTGTTGGTGCTTATGCTTTCTTTCTCATGATGTGGGAAATTGGAGGGCTAGATGCAATCTATATTTTGATGGTGTTCAATACAGCAAGCATCGGATGATGTACAACATTATCTATTCTATAAACGTTGCCCTCCGGAAAATTGAGTTCAAACGATCAATTTCGTTTGCACATGGCCAGATCTTAACTTCTTACAATATCAAACCCATAGTTAAGCTTAAAAAACCAATCCTGGTTCAATGGTGTCCGCCTCCAAGTCATTTCTTTCTTAATGTTGATGGTGCATCTAAAGGAAATCCTGGCCCTTGTGGTGATGGCAGCAGTATCAGAGATGACAGGGGTAATTTCAAAATGGGGTTTGCAGTTTTTATGGTGTGGTAACAACATTATTGCTGAAACAAGAGCCCTCCATGATAGTTTGTGCTTTTCTAAAGAAAACGGTTTCATTCTATCTGTTGTGTTTCAGATTCCACAACTCTGGGACTTGCATCAAGTGCAATGCACCCCCTTCTTGGTCTGTCCTTCCCTGGTGGGATAACAGGATGAAGTTGATTGAAGATATGAATGGTCAAGTGTCTCATATTATAGAGAAGGCAATAAGGTTGCAGACTCTTTAGCCTCTCATGCTTGCAATTTTCTAAGAAGCCCAGTTTCTTACATGTTTCTGATCTCCCGCCCACAGCTAGAGGCGCTTTCGTGTTGGACAAGGCTGGTTTTCCTAGCTTCAGAAACTTTCATTAATTGTCTTTCTGGTTTTGGGGTGTGTTTCGGTCCTCATCATTATTTAGTGTAAAGGGGTTGTTATTTCCGGGTATGCCCCAGTGGTTTTTGTACTTTCATTATCCTTATAATATATTGGCACAGGTCGAAGCTCAGGGGAGTGGTAACATACCCTCTGCTGGGGGGTAGTGCACTTAGCTGGTTCAGCCGGCCCTGTGACCTCTTTTATTAAAAAAAAAAAAAAACTACACACTTGACACATATAGGCAGCCCTTTCTTGGGGGATTGAAAGCTCTCTGTCGGTCATTCTGTACTGGCAGACTAGCGACCTTTCTGCTAAGACCTCCGTAAATCTCCGTACTCCGTAGATTCCCTCATGGAGACCGAGTTGGTTGTACCAATGAAGTACTCGGAAGATAGAATGGACCTCTCTTCTTATCTTCTTCTCATGAGAGTGATTTGATAATGTTGAAATGAAGCCATTAAATGTAAAGATTGAACTAATAAGAATAAGCCGTTATGGTGCTGAAATTAATCTAGATTATGTCCCCTTGCATTGTTCTCTATCATCATTGACATGACCATTAGTTCATCATTGCCCATTACTTGGAAAATCACGTTGGCCATAAATGAATGAATGGAGTTACCAGAAACTATTGGAACTTGGTTCACAACTATGCCAGTGCAAATAGGACCCAGTCTGGTCCTGAGAGGAGCACCCGAAATACTTATAGATCGCGAGAGTATATAATCCATTGAGGTGTCTGGCAATCACCTAATTGAATGCAAAATTGATCTGGGTAATTTCCACACTGTTATTGAATGATTGATTGACTGTTATATGTTAAATGGCCAATTCTATCGTACATGTCATCGTTATTAAATCCTACATGCCATTGTCCATTGGAATTGTATGGAATTCAACTTGAGATATCTAATGTACATGCAACATGCTATTGAATCTCCCTACATGTTAAGTGATTGAACTGTCATCTATCTCATTGATAATCGTCCCGTCCTTCATGAGAATCGTTATCGAACCATCCTCGTACATGTTATAGTTTAGATTTGTCACTATGTTATTGTCATGAGCATTGCATGATAGTATTGCCAATGTTAACTTGTTAACTACGTAAAGCATGCACACACCATAAGATGTAAATCCTATTGGGTGCTAGTGCGCTCACACCTGCTTTCCTTAATATTTTAGGTGATGAATATGAAGAACTGGAAAATGATGGGACCGGGGACGAGTGATGAGCTGCTCAACTACACCCGTCTATATAGCTAGTCAGCCGAGGAGATTAGCATTGATGAGTCTGTAATAGTTAGTTTCCTTTTTATTGAGTCTGATGTACTAGAGATACAATATTGGGCCCTGTTATTGGCTCTTATGATGTAAGGTTTTAAATTAGTTGAATGGAAATGAAATAAAGGTTATTTGGCTGGCAATCTTATTGTCTCACGTCTTGTGTTATATTTAGTTGCTACTCTGAATTACTCGACTATGATACACACACTTGTATCGCTCACGCTCTCGACGTTTATTTTCCGCTGCTAAATGTCGGGGCGTGATAGTTGGTATCAGAGCCTAGGCTTTCCCTTAAGTTCTAGGCAAACAGGAAATTGTTAGGCTTAGTCAAAACTAAACCATGTGTCAACTTGTCAAAACCAACAGTGTGATTGGGGTAGAAATGTGGGCTATGTCATTTAGATTGAATTAAGTGTGATGAAGTTAATATCTAATAAACATAAGGTGGTTATCTTGAAGGATTGCAATGGCCACTGCACGTGAAAGAGACCTGCAGAGGACGATCAGTACTTTGACCCGGGCATTACTGCAAGCTACTTAGGGTAGAGCGGAGACTCAGGGAGATCTCCACCGGAACTTCCAGAGCATGAACCCACCTAGGTTCGGGGGTAGCACTGACCGGACGAAGCTGAGCACTGGCTCAAGGAAGTTGAACGTGCGTTCCGTGTGATGGGATGCACCGATGAGAACAAGGTTACTCTAGCTACGTATCAGTTGGAGAGAGAAGCCCGTACCTAGTGGGAGTCAATTAAGGCTACACTGGGAGATGCCCAGGCAACATGGGAGCAGTTTAAGGCGTACTTCAACAAAAGTACTTATCTGATAGGGTACAAGAACGGAAGGCGGTGGAGTTTGGCAATCTGAAGCAATGGAGTCTGTTTATGGCTGAGTACGAGGCCCAATTCTCTAAACTGGTTCGTTATGCTCCACACTTGGTCCAAACCGAGCGGTTGAAGGCCAAGAGTTTCATGAGTGGTCTGAGGCCCCAGTACATCACACAACTGGGACCGATGGATCTGCAGACTTATTCAGAGATGGTGAGGAAGGCACTGTTACTGGAGGATTCTCTAGCTATAGCGAAGAACATCAAGAATAGCATGATCAAGAGAGAGCAGGGAACTGTATCAAAGAGGCCACCAGCTGTGGTCGGGACAAATAGGTCGACGGGCCAAGCTAGAAACCAGCAGGTGAAGAAGTTCAAGGATGGAGGTTATCAAGAAGCCCCCATCAACCAGGAACCATGCAAGCATTGTGACAAGACTAGTCACAAGTTAGAAGATTGCTGGAAAGCACTGGGGAGGTGTTTGCACTATGGTAGCCAGACTCACAAGATCTCGCCATGTACACGCATGATGAATCAAACTCAGGCAACACAGGGAGGCTAGAAGCACCAGGGTAGGCTGCAGGCGGTACAAGAACCAACTACATTGGAGGAAGGTGGTGTGGTTGAAGCTACACTTACTATTTTATCCGTTCTGCATTTGTTCTATTTGATAGGGGAGCTACTCATTCTTTCATATCCCAAACCTTTGTTGATACCTTATCTGTAAAGCCCGTTCCAATGAAATCTGGGATAGTTGTGTCAACCCCTATTGGTCTAGACACTAAACTTAGAAACCATTTTCCATCTAGTAAAGTGTTGATTGAAACTCAAAATCTACCTGCAAATTTAATATGCATGGACATAGAGGGTTATGATGTGATCCTAGGAGAAGATTGGTTGTCTTAACATGGGGCTAGTGTCAACTGGAAGAGAAGCCGGATTACATTTAGTCAACACCCAAAGCTAGTGTTCTCGGGAGATAGGAACCGTAGGAAACTGTCCCTCATTTCTGCACTACAAGTGTCACGCCCCGACGCGGAATATTGGAGCGCGAAGCCAGTTGCAAGAAAAGGGTATAGAGTGAGTACTAGACATCAAACCATTGCACCTTGAATAACACTAAAGAAAATCTTTCTCATTAATAACTTTTCAAATGTCCAGTTACAACCACTAATATCAGAGCCATTCTATAGGGCCCAATTACATTGCAATAAAAAGGAAATAACTAACTACAACTCTAAGATAACATAATGACTCGAGGGTACTCCTGGCTTCACTCTTGGTCATTCCCTTCCTCGTGAGTGTATGTGTCATCCTCGGTCTCACCTGAGAATACAACATCAAATAACGTAGGGTGAGCGATAACGCCCAGTAGGACTTAAATCTCAGGCTCAAGCAGGCTTAAAATAATTAACGCATTTAATGGTAGAGTATCTAAAGATAGCAGGTACAAGAGAGTCAAAATATAGCAAGGGATAGCACAACAGGTACGAGTATAGTACGAATAGCAGGATGGCCATAGCACAACTAGCACAAGTAAAATAATAGCACGACGAGTATAGCACTTGTTTGTCATTCTAGACATCGAGAGAGTATAGCATGTTTTGTGTTTTGATTGTCATATAGATAGTCGAGATAGATAGCACTTGAGTGTAATGCCAAACACTCTGATCATTTAACTCCCATGGGCACTAGCACTTTCGGGCGCACATCCCAGGACCAAATCGGGCCCTTTATATATTGACAGGCATTGGTTATATTGTATTTTTAGACAATCAGTCAATGGCAATATAGAGTACCAAGAATAGTTAAGAGCACTAGATGAGTAGACGAGATAGTAGAGTGAACGTGAATAGACGAGCGAGTAGAGTACAGACGAGAGCTAGTGGACATTGCACGTAATGCGACGAGTAAACAGGCAATAGTAACAGTTGCACAACACGCGCACTTGGTGTTGGCAGTCAGGTGGAACTCACGATCTTCCCGCTGGGCATGTTGTGCACAAGTCCAGAGGTCCGACGTGATTCAAGGTAAGAGCGAACTTCTAATAGCCGTTTGGATCATATCGATCCCTAAAGGTGTAATGGGTGTTAGGGTACAACCGGCTCGTCGACCATGTGGGAATCCATGATCAGAGGAGACTTACGGAGGCCTTGTGCAAGGGTTCACTAGTCCGGCGAAAGGAATATCCGACGGAGAGTTCACCACAAGCCAAGTAAAGTGTGTATATAAAAACAGGTGCTCGACGTTCTAGAGGAATTCAAGAACAGTGGAGCGTCGATATCGGTATATAAACAACGCAAGAAACGAATACAAGTCCGTTAAAATAGGGCAGTTTATATACTTTATTGCAATAAATTACCAGATACATTATGAGATATTTTATGCCAGATTTCAGCCATATATGGATGGTTCATGTGTGTGCATGTGTAAGAGAAATCATAGATAGAAATAAGTCGTGAATATGTATTTTAAATCATTCAATGTAGCTCTATTTTTAAAACAAGTTTTTATTGGGGTATAACTGTAAAAAGGTGTAAGAATTATTTAGAAAGCGACAGAAATAATTTTATGGGTTTTCATCAAAAACCTGTGAACGCGACATAGGCCAATGAGGGTCGCGACAGGTACTAGGCAGATCGCGACAGGAGTATGTAAGGATTGCGACAGGGCTTGCGAATCAGGTACTGGAAACGCGACGGCTTACCTGTCACCGTCTTGGTCGCGACGGGTAGGCTGTCGCAATCGGACCCCAGAAGGCGACATATCGAGCAGTCGCGATCTGGTGGTCTGCGCCTGACTCTGACAGGAGTCAGACCAGACATTGGATTGCAGACCAGAACATTTAAATTTTGATACAGGGTCGTTTAGAAAATCATAACTAATTATATACATGATGAAAAATCACGAAATCAGTGGCAAATGGAACTAGACATGCGAGAGTACTTCCAGTAAATAGGAATTAGAGAGAGAGCATGGATTGAACATGGTTTGATCATGAACAATAACGAGTAACAGAGAACTTGATACAGAGAGCAAGATTGATTTAATTCGAGCAACGTGCTCAACAAAAATTAGTGCTTTCAGGGGCAAAATATCCCTAACAACATGAAGTATCTATAGTAAAAATTTCGTAGCATGGGATGAAGTATAAATAGAGTTTAGAATTAAACATGATGTCTCAGGGTTATTATGTTTGCAGATCTTATAAAATCAAGAACAAAAGATTGGCTCGATGGAAAATTATGAAACAAGAGGGCTTTTGTTCCTGGTGATTGAACTACCTACAAACGAGTTTAATTTAATTTTGCTCGTGAGAATGCCTACCTTTGACTCGATTTATCTTCTAGGGCTTAGAACTCCAAGAACGAGGAAGAAGCTCCAAGAACTCCTTCTTCCCACGAGATCTTCTCCTCCTTGGCCTCTTCTCCATGTCCAACAACCTTTGGCAACGAGCTAGGGTCGGCCAAGAGGGTTTATGAGATGTATTTATATAAATACAAGTTCCTATGACTACTACTACTCAAATTCCTCTTAATTACGAGATTTCCTAACTCCACCTTCCTTCTCTTGCTTTCCAATCTCTAATTGAGTTATGATAGTATCTAAATTCGTGCTAGACTATATGGGGTAGGTGTAGGAATCCAATTCAAACTCTAATTGCCACTTTTATTGCTTTAATAACCCCTTTCCAATTAGGATATAATAAAACTCTAAATTTAGGGTATTTTCTTATTATTCTCCCTCTGTAAATTCATATTTTTGACCCAATAAATTCTAGAGCATCCATTAAGCAAAGCCCATTACTCTTTTCCATTTAATGGGTTTTATTTAATGCTCTTTTCACTTAAATATCCATTTAGCTAGGTTTTAATTCTTTATTTAATTTTTTATTTTTTCACAAAAATTCAGGTTGCTACAACAAGCCAAGAGGATGATGAGGAAAGGTTGTATAGCCTTTCTAGCTGTTGTTATCACCACGAAAAAGGAAGTCAAGATTGAGGATATCCATATTGTCAGCAAGTACACTGATGTATTCCCCGAAGACTTGCCAGGAATCCCTCCTGAGCGAGAGGTGGATTTTACCATTGAGTTGATCCCTGGAGTAGCACCAGTATCTAGGGCACCATATAGAATGTCCCCCGCGGAACTGAAGGAGTTAAAGGAGCAACTGATGGAACTGCTAGAGAAAAGATTTATTCAACCAAGCACATCACCATGGGGTGCACCTATTCTCTTTGTCAAGAAGAAGGATGGGTCGATGAGGTTGTGTATAGACTATAGGCAATTGAACCAGTTGACCATCAAGAAAAAATATCCCTTGCCAAGGATTGATGAATTATTTGATCAACTATCCGGAGCTAAATATTTCTCTAAGATAGATCTCAGACTCGGCTATCACCAATTGAGGATCAAAGGAGAAGATATACACAAGACAGCCTTCCGAAGCAGGTACGGGCATTATGAATTCATTGTTATGCCTTTTGGACTAACAAATGCTCCTATAGTTTTTATGCAGTTGATGAATAGTATTTATTGCCTCTACCTCGATAAATTTGTGGTAGTGTTCATCGATGATATATTGATCTATTCCAAAACAAAAGAAGAGCATGAGGAACACTTGAGGATTGCATTACAAATTCTGAGGGGGAATCAATTGTACACCAAGCTAAGTAAATGTGAATTCTGGCTTGAGGAGGTATCCTTTTTGGGGCATGTAGTAACCAAGGATGGTATCACTCTTGATCCATCAAAAGTGGAGGCTGTATTGAAATGGGAAAGACCGACAAGCGTCACAGAGATCATGAGCTTTCTAGGATTAGCAGGATATTATAGAAGGTTTACAAAGGATTTCTCAAAGATCGTAGTGCCATTAACCATGCTGACCCAGAAGAAAAATGCATTTGTCTAGACCGATAAATGTGAAGAGAGCTTTAATAGCTTGAAGAAGTGTCTGACTACTGCTCCCGTCCTCACCTTACCCACTGAAGAGGGAGGATTTGAAATCTATTTAGATGCTTCCGGAACAGGTTTAGGTTGTCCCTAATGCAACAAGGAAAAGTAATAGCTTATGCCTCAAGACAATTGAAGACCCACAAGGTAAATTACCCTGTACATGACCTGCAGTTAGTAGCTATAGTGTTCGCCTTGAAAATATAGAGGCACTACATTTATGGGGAACAATTTAAAGTCTTTTTTGACCACAAGAGTTTAAAATATTTATTCTCACATAAGGAGCTTAACATGAGACAAAGAAGGTGGTTAGAGTACCTCAAAGACTTTGAATTTTCCATTCAATATCACCCAGGAAAAGCCAATGTTGTGGCAGACGCTCTAAGTAGACAACCAGGAGCTACTAACTAGTATGATGCTGGGCGAATGGAAGTTACTTGAACAATTTGCAAGCCTAAACTTAGACATGAGAAAGAAGGAGAAACAAGTGTTGATTTCTAATATCCAAATACAGTCTGAGCTACTAAATGAAATCAAGGAGAAACAAGAAGAGGATCCATTCTTAGTGGAGAATAGAGAAAAGCTAGAACAAAGACCGGATTTCTCCCTGGCAGCTGATGGGAGATTATTATTTCGAGGCAGAACATATGTCCCTGATCATGAGGAACTCAAGAAGAGGTTGTTAAATGAAGCTCATCAGTCAAAGTACACAATTCATCCTGGATCAACAAAGATGTACTAAGACTTGAAAAGGTCATATTGGTGGCCGAATATGAAGAGGGATGTGGCCGACCATGTGGCATATTGTTTAACATGCATGAAAGTCAAGGCTGAGCATTTCCGAACGGCCGGTGGATTACTACCACTAGAAATTTCGGAATGGAAGTGGGATAGCATCGGGATGGACTTTATTATGGGATTGCCCAAGACTAGAGGTGGTATGGATGCAATATGGGTAATAGTAGACCGATTGACTAAGTCGGCTCATTTCTTGCCGATTAAGAGCACATGGTCAGTGGATGTGTTGGCTGCACTATGTGTTAAAGAAATAGTTAGACTGCAAGGGGTTCCATCTAATATAATATCTGATCGAGACCCTAGATTCACCTTACACTTCTAGAAGGGTTTACAAGCAGGAATGGGCACCAAATTGAACTTTAGCACTGTCTTTCATCCTCAGACGGATGGACAAACCAAAAGGACCAATCAAATTGTGGAGGACATGCTTCGTGCTCTTGTGCTCGATTTTAGAGGATGATGGGATGACTAGTTGTATTTAATGGAGTTTGCATACAACAATAGCTACCAGACAAGTATCAAAATGGCACCGTTTGAAGCTTTATATGGCAGAAGTTGTAGATCACCTCTTTGTTGAGAGGAGGTTGGAGAAAACCAATGGGTTGGACCTGACTTAATCGAAGCAACTATCTGAAAAGTTCAGATAGTCAGGGAACATCCGAAGATAGCACAGTCAAGACAGAAAAGTTATACAGACAAAAGGAGGAGAGAGCTGGAATTCCAAGTGTGCGACCATGTTTTCTTGGAGGTCTCACCTTCAAGGGAAATCCAAAGATTTGGGATCAAGGGAAAATTGAGTCCTAGATTTATCGGCCCTTTTGAAATTCTTGAAAGGGTTTGGTCAGGTGGCTTACAGACTTGCACTACCACCACAACTGGCTAATGTACACGTCTTCCACATATCCATGTTGAGGAAATATCTATTCAATGCCGACCATGTAATTAGCCATGAGGACTTGGAGATCCGAGAGGACCTGACTTATGATGAGAAACCGATCAAGCTATTAGATCAGAAGTTGCAACGACTCCATGATCGTACCATACCTATGGTGAAGGTCCAGTGGAGTCAAGATGGAGTTACCAACGCTACCTGGGAAACGAAGGAAAGAATGAAGAAAAACCACCCAGAACTATTCTCAGGTATGATACTATACCATTAATGTATAAATTTGAGGACCAAATTTTGTTATGTGGGGGAGGGTGTAGCACCCCCAAAAATTCAGTGATTTAAAAATTGGAAATAAATAGAAATAAATAATTTCCATATTATCGAAATGGTAGAACATACGTACCACTATCATACGTGCAAGAACACATCGGAAAATTCTGTAAAAATTGTAAATCAACCCCAAACATTATTCCTAAGTGTTCCACGAGGAAATTCATGCAACAAAAAATCTGATTGGCCAAGTGTACGTCACAATGTGACTAATTATCTAAATTAGGAAACTAAGTCAGAAAACTATTAACACGGAAATATAACATGATCACAAATTAAATGAACATGTTGGAGAGACTTCCAACATCATGTATTGATGACCCATTATTAGAATTGGGCCAATGGATCATTTTTTGCCCAAGAATACAATGGCGTAAGAAAAATACCCAGAAATTCGTAACCCTAATTAAGCTGAAATTAGAAAGTGGCAATTAGGGTAAAACTTGAGGCAATTACTCACACATAGCAACCCAATTTCGTGCCTAGACTTACTAGAGGGTTTCCTAAAGCCTCACACACTCTAATGGGGTGAGAAATCATCAAAATATGGAAGGTGAGAGACCAAAACTGCAACCCTTCCTTCCTACACCCAATGGGACTTCTAAAAACCCTACATGCATATACACTTGTCATGAAACCCTAGGGGATGAATTTACACATTGTTGGGGTCGTGGGAGGCTGTTCTTGAGCACCAGAGGTGGAGGAAAACACCCCAACTTGGAGCCTTCTTCCCTGCTACGTCTGCATCGACCTGTGCAGAGTGCTCTTTTTGGAGTCAACCTAAGGTAAGTCAAACCTTAACCAAACCGTGCAAGACTTATACCCCTGGAAAGAGGGTTGAGTCTAGCTCCTAATGGCACTGGTTTGCCTATTTTTCATTCAATAGATCGGGTTTATTAGGCGTTCTCCTCCAAGCGGTCTGAACGAGGGCTTTCTGGAGGACGTGAGTTCTTCAACCCAAACGGTAGGAGATCTCGAGCCAAATCTAAATAAATCCTATATCAATGTGTAAATCATTGAGTCTACTTTCATGTGGAAGTGATTTCATCGATTTTTATTGAGTATATCTTGAGTACTAAGCGTTTTGCCAAAGTCGCACATGTCTGAGGCTTTTTATGTTCATGTTGATTTCTCGTGCATCCCGAGGCCAATTTTAATGAAACCAAAATAGTAGATCTCTTCTATCCCATGTTACCAACAAGTCTCATGTTCACACTTTTACCCCATGAGCCCTAGATTAGGAGTTATAAGTATTGCATGCATCATGCGTCTGTTTTCTACGTTTTCGGGCAAGAACCCAAAACGCGACGGGACCAAACGTCGCATTCTTGCATGCATGAACGCGACGTACTTGTCCGTCGTGTTCCTATAAAATGCAACTGCATGGTAAGTCATGATTTCGACCATGACGTGCACCGTGTGGGTTTCAGTGCCATACATGAACGTGACATAGAAGGACATCGCGATTTACATCGTTTTCTCGCTCGTCGTTCCGTCCTATTTTTATATTATTATTTTGAATGCATCTCTTGAACGTGACGGATTGAGCCGTCGCGATTCAAGAATGTTGGCGACACACTTCCTGTCGCATTATTAATGCGACAAGGTGGTCCGTCACGATTTAATCATGAAGGCAACGGTATAGTCCGTCGCAATTTAGGTCTTTACAGAATACGCCTGTCTTCAACTATACACTATTTTATGAAAAGCGACGACTGTGTCTGTTGCGGATTTCAAGACCTATCCGAGACCTGTTTTACATGGTATAGAGTTCATGGTTTGCTAGTCTTGGTTCTAATCAATGCATGAGGTCTGTTCAATGGCTTAAAAGCAGTCAACCCATGAGAAAGCTATAACTACATGAATGTTATTCTAATTGCTCTTTAATGATGTGACCTATTCATGGAACTAGTGATTTGTTCATCTTACTATTTTATCTTGCTAAAAATGATAATTGTTATCACAAAACAATGCAAACCATGTATAGTTAAATGCATAGTTCATCTCATGTTACCATGTTAATTGTTTTTCTCAAGTTTGAAACCGATGGATTGTGGATTGAGACACATGTTCACTACACACTTGCACATATAGGTAGCCCTTTCTTGGGTGATTGGAAGCTCTTTGTCGGTCATTTCATGGAGACCGAGTTGGTTGTACTAATGAAGTACCCGGAAGATAGAATTCACCTATCTTCTTATCTTATTCTCGTGAGAGTGATTTGATAACTTTGAAACCAAGCCATTAAATGTAAAGAATGAACTAATGAGAATAAGTTGTTATGCTACTGAAATTAATCTGGATCATGTCCCCTTGCATTGTTCTCTATCATCATTTACATGACCATTAGTTCATCATTGTCCATTACTTGAAAAATCATGTTGGCCATAAATGAATGGATGGAATTACCAGAAACTATTGGAACTTCGGTTCACAACTATGCCCGTGCAAATAGGGCCCAGTCTGGTCCTGGGAGGAGCACCAGAAATACTTATAAATTGTGAGAGTATATGATCCATTGAGGTGTCAGGCAATCACCTAATTGAATGCAAGATTGATCTAGGTAATTTCCACACTATTATTGAATGAATGAATGATTGATTGATTAACTGTTATATGTTAAATGGCCAATTCTATCGTACATGTCATCGTTATTGAATCCTACATGCCATTGTCCATCGGAATTCTATGGAATTCAACTTGAGATATCTAATGTACATGCTACATGCTATTGAATCTCCCTACATGACAAGTGACCGAACTGTCATCTATCTCATTGATAATCATTTTTGTCCTTCATGAGAATCTTTATTGAACCATCCTCGTACATGTTATAGTTTGGATTTGTCACTATTGTTATTGTCATGAGCATTGCATGATAGTATTTCCAATGTTAACATGTTAACTACGTAAAGCATGCCCACACCATATGGGAGCTAGTGTGCTCACACCTACTTTCCTTAATATTTTTAGGTGATGAATACGAAGAACTGAAAAATAATGGGATCGGGGATGAGTGATGAGCTGCTTAACTACACCCGTCCATATAGCTAGTCAGCCGAGGAGATTAGCATTGATGAGTCTGTAATTTTTAGTTTCCTTTTTATTGAGTCTGATGTACTAGAGATACAATATTAGGCCCTGTTATTGGCTCTGATGATGTAAGGTTTTAAATTAGTTGAATGGAAATGAAATAAAGGTTATTTGGATGGTAATCTTTTTGTCTCACGTCTTGTGTTATATTTAGTTGCTACTCTAAATTACTCGACTGTGATACACACACTTGTATCGCTCACCCTCTTGACGTTTATTTTCCGCTGCTAAATGTTGGGGCGTGACAGAAGTGTTCTATTTTTCACACATTATCTGCCAATCATGCGGATTAGCACCAGCTGGAACTGAGGCAATGGCATCCTTAAAAGACTTGCCTGTATAATGTTGTATAGAGACATATTTTTTTAGTTCTACATTAAAAGTCGTGAAAATAAATGTGTGCTTGTAAATAAGACATATTACTTGTAAAAAAATAACCTCACTAAATTAATAGAGTGATATCTTATTGAATAAAATTACTATGTCTATCACTGTCAAGGATCATATACATGGATCAAGTTGATGAGGAGATTCTTCATTACAAAAACCAGCCTTCCATGTCAAAGCAAATTAACTATCTTGATAACAATAATATACTAATAAAAAGTCAACGAAATCAATGTGCAGCAATATGTTATTATTATTCTAGGATAAGAGAGAACCATTCAATAAACATAAATAAGTGAATGCATGCCATATTACATATGCAGGCTGCCACCCTATAAATAAGTGAATGCATGCCATGGGCCCATGATTACAAAGTATCCAATTCTAAGGGCAGGTGTAAACATAGTATAAACATCTGGAAAAAAAGAAGAAGAATGTTATGCTTTCTAATCAACCAATGAATAAGCAAAGTTCATCGTCCCTTGCATTTGGATTGGGCCAAAATTGCCAAATGTTTCATCTATCATGGGAATGACAAAGCAATGATGGTGGAAAAAGAACCAAACCAAGAAAGAGGCCATCTCCAGAAAGCTGATAAAGGACCAGCAAAAAATGGGATTCTCTGTAGGATGTATAAGCAAGATCCTCGCTCGTAGGAACCACCCAATTTTGAATGTTGTACTCCTAGTCATTTTGATGGCCCAAGTTATAGTAAGAAGCACAATTTAAAGGGCAATGTCAGGCTCTCTTGGAAACACAATACAAGACAAAACCATGTTTTTTCTTAATTGAGATTTTTCTGTGTTTGGCAGGGAGAGGGTGAGGGGGAGGCGGAGGAATGGAATGGAAGGGGATTAAATACCAAACACAGCTATGCCCATTTTGAAAAGATAAAATGCATTCCTGGTTTTGAAAAGACATAAAAGGTTCTATATATCAGACCTAATCAGCAGATGTGGATATAAGGAAAAATATTAACTTACCCGTTTCTTCAAAACTCCATGCCAAGTATGATGCATAGAGGAGATGTGCATTAGCATTTCTTTATCAGTATTGGCCGTTCGATCCCACCGAAAGATCAACTACAAATTAGAGCTAACATGAGTCATGATAAGAAATTTGATAGATATAATATTAAATTTATAGACTATTACCTCAAGATCTCTAAAAATTGTATCTATTATATCTACAGGAGGTTTGACAAAATATTTTTGTCATATTTTACAGTGAAGCTTTGATACAATGCCCATGTGACTAACGAACTGGGCTCCCGACTCTCCAATCGCAGTCCCACCGATATCCTTTACATTCCATCACTAGCCAGACTCCAACCTCCTATCTATCACACCTCTGGAGGGGCCCCGACGTCCATGTCCTCGACCCCAAGCCAGTGAGGAAACTGGCCCTGCTTAAACATACACAGCAAAGACATTGATATCAGATTATAATCAAAATAATATTAATTAATCAAAATTTTGAAATTAAACTACATACCTGGTATAGAAGTTGTAGAGCCAACTGTCGAGGCTACAACTGTAGATCCCTCCGAGGCGGAGTGTGTGGGGATAGTCTACTGCGTGGTAATATGCTGTCCCTTGGCCTCGAACCACTGTACGAGCCACCACTTGAAGCCATCTGTTGAAAATATCTCATATTAAACTTACAAGTCAAACTTGAAAAAAATATTAATTATAACTAAAGAGATTTGGAAGTTGTAATCACCTAAGCATCAATGTATTCATCGACTCTTACGCTAATATTTTCGACAATGTCAACATCAAATACATCTTCTCTCACATGAACATCAATCAGGGTTTCTTGATATGCTTCTTCAAAATCACCTACATCATCTTCACTTGTTGGAACTTGCATATTATAATAATCCCGAGGTTGTGCTCTTATAGGAATAATCCACCCTGGTGTTTTATTGCCATTTACATAGAACACCTATTCCACCTGACTAGCGAGAGCAAATGGTTCATTTGTGTTGAGTTTAAGATGGGTATTGAGACTGATAATTCCATACTTATCGATCTTGAATCCTCTATCCTTTCTATAGACATCCCACCAATCACACTCAAATAATACAACTCGTTTTTGATGAGTAAAATATATTTCAAGAATATCATTCAGATGTCTATAGTATCCATCACATTCGGATTCAAGTTCTGCAACCACAATAACACCAGAAAAATTGAGTCAATTTTGTCTCATCTACAGTCTTAGTACGAAACCTGAATCCATTTATTATGTAACCCGAATGTGAGTATGCAATTCTAGAAGGAGTTTGTGATAACACTTTGATGCCATCAGTGCAACGAGGATCATTTGCATCTTTCAATTCTTCAATATATCTTCGAAACCATTTCAGAAAATCTTCCTACATCGCATTTGAGTCTGTATATTTCAAAAAATTGATCCATATGTTCAATCTGTTTCTTCAAAACTCCACGCCAAGTACGATGCATAGAGAACATGTGTATTAGCATTTCTTTATCACACATTCATATCCATATACTTGCATCCTGCAAAAAATCATACATTCATATCTATATACTTGCATCCTAAAGTCATCACATTTATCTGTAATGCATGCCTGAAGTTGCATTAAAAATACTGCACCAAACCTAGAGAGTATCAACACCCTCCTTTCTCCCATTCTCTCATCCCCTGGCCATCCCCTCTTGGCAGCAACAGAGAATCTAGATTCTTGTCTTTTGCATGCCATTTGGACAAAGAAGTCACCTTTCTATCTATGGAGCAGCAGCCGACTTTGTTAAGCAGAATGGTTTCATGTTTTATCAGCCTGGTGATTCGGCACTTGGGATAATACATAAGACAAGAAGTTAACTCTTAAGAATAATCAAATACTTGATAGATAACAGGAAAGTGCATTGGATTGCCAATGGAAAAAAAAAGGGATAGTTGGATCAAATCTGAGGATATCCTTGCAGTGGAAGGGACAAAGGGATCACAGGAAGGTAACAAGAAGCATAAGAATTGACAAAGAAGAACTATGAATCAAAAAGCTTAGCTTACACATCAAGCTTGGTGCCTAAGACATAAAGGCCAATTCCAGGCTATGGCCAATTTTGCATTTCCTTGACTTGGGAATTTTATATTCAAAGTTACTGTACATAACACCTTTCTATAACACTTCAAAGCATTTATATAATGTGATCCCTGAGCTCTATAAACTACTAGGCTCTTTGAAGATCTGGTCTCAAGTACGTACTTGCCAGCTTTCGCTTTGTTCTCTTACTTGCAGATGCCTACATTTGTCTAGACCAATGTGGATGAGCACCAGAGATCTTTAGAAGATAGAATTATAGATTGGACAAAGCCTCCTTTTGCTATAAATAAATAGGACCATAATTTCATAATCCAGGCTTTTGCAATCATGTGGCAAATTTGGAGGGCTAGATGCTCATTAATCTTTGAGAATAAACAGTTTGACTTGCATTATATTCTAGCCAAAGCTTATCATGATTTAGCCTTCTGGTCCAGTTTAAGGCCTTCTCGGGAGTCCCCAGTGCAGAAGATTCACAGGTTCCCACAAATCACACAGAACTCTGAAGCCATTCTTGGTTGGTGCTGCTTACAAAAACAATGGGTGGCAGCAGGTGGAATGATTTTAATAGACCATAGCAGGTAGATCACTGTGTGTGTGTGTGTGAATTGTTCGGAGTGTTTGCACGAGAAACAGGACAATAAAATTATAGGGTTAATTATAAGAGGATTAGTGGATTTTTTGTTTTCCGTTATAGTCTTATTAGTTACGATAAAGTTAACAGAGGCCATGTGATATTTAACAGCTATATCAAGAATGCATACAATCCGGGAGTGCAAACCCGATCCACCCTCTTCGTGCTCTCAAAGCACTGCAACCCCCAGATCTCCCCACAACCGAATGCCAACAACACCCCCACCCCGTGAGCAGATCACTTTCCAAAAGAATGCGATGGAAGGAATGCCATAATCCTACTATCGGAAGATGTACACACCAGGACAGACTCCAGAAATCCGCAGATCCCATCCTATAGAGGTACCACTATCAGGCCGAGTAAATCCCGACGATCGAGAGGAGAGAGAGAGAGAGAGAGAGAGAGAGAGAGAGAGAGAGAGAGAGATCCGGTTGGAGCTAGCCGGAGGAGGAGGCGGCCGGCGCGGAGGGGACTGGATCGACCTCGCCGGCAGAAGAAGGAGGCCGGCGTGGGGGCGACTGGAGCACAAGCAGAGGCCGCTACCGGCGGAGGCAGTGCGGGTGGCGAGATCAGCACTAGAGCTCGCGAGTTAGGGTGCGGTGGAGATCGCCGGGTCGGTGCAGTGGGAGAAGCCGAGTTTGGGGGTGTAGTGGGGGTAAAAATACCAGGTTTAGGTGTGTGTTGGATAAAAAAGGGAATATATGTCAACGGCTAAAAGCCGTTGATATTATTTTAAGTTAAATAAATAATAATAAAATATGAATATATAATATATATTAAATATATATATATGTGACTAAATATATATCACATTTGAATAAAATCTTAATCTACATAAATATATTTTATATGTACTAGAATATATATGTATATATTTAATAGTTAGTTTGCCACTATAAAATTGATTATCACTATTTATGATATAATTATTTTATTATTATTGTATTTTCTTAATATTAAATAATATTATTTATATTATATTATATTACATATATTTTACTTTATTAATATTCATTTTATTATAATAATACATATGAAAATATCAAATAGAAATAATATATTAATAAAAATATAAAAGAAAATTATAAATATAATTTTCGTAATCTAAAAGTGAATGAAAATTTGAATTTATTTTAGATTTATGTTAGCGGATAAAATAAGCCGTGAATAAGCACGTTACGTAGACGGCATGAAGAAGCCGTGACATACATCAATGTATGTGATGTGGCTGTTGACAATTAATAGACATATATCAACGGCTAAAGAAGCCGCTGACATATATAGTTTATGTCAACGGTCAGAGAAGGCCATTGACATAAGATTAAATTTGTCAACACCCGTTTACAGCTGTTGACAAATAGAATAAACATCAAAAGATCTTGTAGCCGTTGACATATGTCTACATATATGTCAACGACTAGTATAGCCGTTGATATATGATAAGGATGGTCAATAGAGGAACAAAGCGTTGAGTAAGACATTTTTGTCAGCGTATTGTCAACGGATGAATGTGCCGTTATGAAAAACTTTTTTTGTCAACGACTAATTTAATATGTGGACAAATATCTAACTTATGTCAACATGTATTTCTTTCTGTTGACATAAAGATCTTTTGTCAGCGACTTATTGAAGCTGCTGACATATGTTCGTTGACAAATGTTGTCTTCCTTGTAGTATGTCACATATGTAAGTACTGTTGGGTGGAGTGTGAACTTTATACATTTCCCCTCATAATTTTGATGATGACAAGTTGTGATTTTAATGCACAAATAAGTGGAACATGTTAAATACATCACACATGCAATAACAATATTCAAAAAGCATGTTTCCAAACCATTTATCATTTATATTCATGATAATATATTGGACTAATGATTATGTGTTTATTCTCAGGGACATACAATTCTTGCAAGGGTAGTGTCGACACACCCCTACTAGTGTCGACACAATGCTTCAAACCCAAGGCAAATGATGAAGAAATGGTCAAGTGGTGTCGACACAGGATCAAGTTGTGTCGACACTAGATTCAGCTCCCAGAAGATGTTTGCTAGTTCTGTACAGTGTGTCGACACGCCTGAAGTAGTGTTGACACTAGAGACCCTTCCCAGAGAACCTTTTGTGCCAGTTTGGGACAGTGTGTCGACACACCCCATGGGCAGGTCGACACACTCCGGAAACTTTTTCACCTTAAGTCACATCTGGACACGTGGCACTCTAGGGATCATGTGGATCGGCCTTGGATCATGTGCCCACGACCCCAAGGGTACTTTTGGACACATTGGGCTATAAATACCCTCCAATTGGCCATCCAACCAACAAGAGAACTCCAAGAGCCTTCCAGAAAGTCAGTTTGGCGGCAAGAAGTGTTCTCCTCCCCGATCTTGCTCCTTGTGCTTCTTCAACCCAATTCCCACTTTCCAAGCACAAGAAGTGAAGACTGATCCAAGATGAAGCAGTGAGATCACTTCCAAGGGTGTAGATCAAGTAGAAGCAGCCAATTGTGAAGATTTCAAGGAAGATCCCAAAGCACAAGTTGCAGAGCATCGGCCAGGGACTTCAAGGGATCAAGCTTCTTCACAATTCAGCCTCTACAAGGGAGTATAGTTGAAGAACAAGATCTTACACTCAATTCTCAATTCCCCTGGTTCTTCTAAGTCATTCTTGAGATTGTGCATGAACTGTTGCATCAATCTTCTTGAATGAACTTTTATAGATCAGATCATTGCTAGAGGATCTGGATCTTTGTGTTTTTGTTCTAGCAAGTTGTTTGTGAGCTTGTGTGCTCAGTGGAGTCGTTGTACTCAGTTGTGGTTGAGCAGTTGTGCTCAGGTGTCTAGAGTAGTCTTGCTCTAGAGGTTGTGTGATGTAGAACTCAGTGTGTTGGAGTTGTCAGGCTCCAGTGTGTGGTGTATCCAAGTTGTGTAGTGGATCCTCACAGTGTGAGGGGTGGATGTAGGAATCACATGGTGTGATTTCCGAACCACCTAAAAATCTCTGTGCAGTGGTTTGTTTGTGATTCAAATTCACTTTGCGCTAGATGTATGCATAGGGTTTTTCGAATTCACTTCTAATCAACTTGATCTCACACTCTAATCATATAATTCACACAATCACTCATCAGATCTGTAAAGAGCTCTTTCAAATTGCCTCTGATTCAAAGCATTGATTTAAATTGGCTAAGCTTCCGCAGTTTTTGGCTTAGATCTATTCAACCCCCCCCCCCTTCTAGATCTGATCCAACCTATTTTCGATTCTACAATTGGTATCAGAGCGGTTTATATCTGATCTGATCTGAGTGCTTTCTGTTTGTTCTGTGTGTTTTACTTGCTTGCTTGCTAAGTGTTTCCTTCATTGCACCATCAATTTGATTCAATGGATTCCAGAGGGTTCATAGCTGAGGGTCATTCCATTATAGGCCACCCTTCTTCAATGGGACTGACTACTCCTATTGGAAGAATAGAATGCAAGTCTTCCTTAGAGCCCAAAACTATGAAATCTGGAAAGTAGTCGAGGTAGGTCCCTATGAGAACCAGGGAGGAAGAAACCTGGATGAGGGAACAGATTAGAAGGGCTACCCTGAACTATAGTGCCATGAATATGATCCAATGTGCAGTCCACCCTAAGGAGTACTCAAGAATCTCCATGTGCAAATCTGCCAAGGAGATGTGGGATAAGCTTGAGCTACTCTATGAGGGAACATCCAAATTAAAAGAAACCAAAGCTAACATTCTTGTTTCTAAGTATGAACTGTTTATGATGAAATCTGATGAGACAATTTCTGAAATGTTTGCTAGGTTTATGATCATTGTGAATGGACTGAAGGCTTTATGTAAGGATTAGACAGATGCTGATTTGGTAAGGAAAATCTTGTGCTCTCTCTCTTCAATTGGCACACTAAGGCCACAGTCATCGAAGATTCTAAAGATTTGTCCAAAATCTCTTTGGATGAATTGATAGGATCCTTAATGACTTATGAAATAAACCTGAAATGAAATGAAGAGCACATAATCAAAACCAAACCAGTAGCCCTCAAAGCTTCATCTAGTAATAAAGACAAGAATCAGGAGGAGAAAACAAGTTCTGATGAGCTGAGTCCAATGAGGATGAGCTTGCCCTCATGACCAGGCAATCAGAAAATTCTTAAAATATAGAAAAGGAAAACTCTGGGAAAAAGAAATTCCATCAGGAAAAAGAAACACTTCCTTTTCTAATGCCAATTCAAGTAGAAATCAGAAATCTGATGAAGTTGTCATTTGTTACAGGTGCAACAAACCAGGACATATGAAGGGAGAATGTCCTGAGAACAAGAAGGAGAAATACAAGAAGATTCACAAATTCAAGAAGCCAAAAGCAATGGTTGCCACTTGGTCTGATGAAGACTCAAGTGAGAAAGAAGAAGAAAAGTCCTCAAGCTCTGAGAGTGAGGAAATTGCTTTATGGCAAATGGCTCAGATGGAAAGGTAAGTACATCTTTTGAAGATTATTCAATTGATGATTGGCAAGATGCGTATGCTGAACTTGTTGAAAATATTCTGAAATAAGAAAGAAACAAACATCTAAAGAAGAAAATTGAAAACATTCTGCATAACCAATCAATAAACAAAAGAATTTGTGAATTGGAAAATGAAGTAGCTGAGCTCCATGAGGAAAAGAAAATCTTCTGAATGTGATTGATGAGCTCAAGCTTGCATCCCAAAAGCCACTCATGAGTTTAAAGAATTGTCTGAAAAGCTGGAATTGGAACAAAAGAAAAAAACAACAAAATGCTGATGAAATCAAAACCTTAGAAAATCAGCTAAAAGAAAAAGAACAAGTCATTGAAACCTTCACAAAAGGTAAAGACAATTTGGAGGCCTTGCTAGGAGCCAGAATGAGATCTGAATCACATGGACTAGGATTCAACAAACAAAAATCAAAGAAAGACAAATCTGGTGAGATAAGAGAAAAACACCCTTGATAATTTTGTCAAAGGTCCTAGTCTTGAAAAACAAAAAACAAGCAAGTGTCAAGCAACACAACAAAGACTTCCAAAAACCCAGAACAAAAAGAAACCAATAGGTCAACACAATCACCTGACAAGGCGACCTGCTCAACCTCAATAACACAAACCAGTCAACCAAAAATTCAAATAAAATCTGAAAAATAAGAAAAATTCAAAAGAAGCCATTCATGACAAACCTTGGACTTCCAAGACAGCACATCAAGCTGATTGGACTAATTCTTGGAACCAATGGTATCACAATCCATTTTGGTACCACCTCAATTCTTCTATCCAAATTTTTCCATGTATCAACAAAACCCTTGTTTGTACCTCCACAACTGAACACTCATGTCCAAATGCAAAACTCCCCTCCTAAAGAGAAAAGAACACTAGTGTTTTTATTCCAAAGGGAAGAACAAATTGAAAAAGGCAAAAAACACCACTGAAATAAAACAAAAACAAAAATAAATCAGATTTGGGTTAGAAAGATTTGATGTCAATGCTCAAACATTCTGATGGTCCCAACAATGTTTGGGTACCAAAATCTTCTCTCCACTTTGATTTGCAGGAAGGTCGTGCACCCAACTCAAATGTGTGGTTCCTTGATAGTGGGTGTTCACGACACATGACTGGAGACAAAGCTAAATTTCATTCCTGATTGAGAAGGAGGGAGGTTTGTTACATTTGGAGGTAAAAATAAAGGAAAAATTATTGGATCTGGAAAGGTTGGTCAATCTTCCTCAAACTCAGTTAATAATGTTTTGTTAGTTGATGGTTTAAATTACAATTTGCTAAGCATTAGCCAACTATGTGACAAAGGTCACAAAGTTGTGTTTGAATCTGATTTTTGCAAGATAATTGACTCATCAACTGATAAAATAAAATTCTTTGGAAAGAGGGGAAACAATGTCTACATGATCAACTTTGATAAAAACTTTTCTGAAAATATTTGTCTTGTTGCAATAAGAATGAATTGCATGGACTTGGCACAAAAGACTTGGTCATGCAAGTTTTAGAACAATAAATAAACTGTTAAGGCTGAATTTGGTAAAGGTCTTCCTGAATCCTTCTGTGGGATTTGTGGCCAAGGAAAACAAACCAAACCAGAAATCTTTAAAAACCTTCAATGAGGTACTCACATTAAGCCACTAGAATTACTTCACATGGACCTCTTTGGCCCAACAAGAATTCTAAGTCTTAGTGGCAAAAGATATGGGTTGTCATTATTGATGATTTTACTAGATTTACATGGGTTATCTTTCTATCTCACAAAAGTGATGCTTGCCTTGAGTTAGGAATTTCTGCTACCAGCCTTAAGAAGTTTTCCATATAAAATCAAAAAAGATTTTGCCTGATCTGGGGGGTGAGTTTGAAAACAAATCTTTTTTGATTTATGTGTGAACTTCACAGATTTCACAAGTTTTTATTCACCAGACTCAGCACAAAATGGAGTTGTGGAAAAGAAAGAATAGAATCTTGTGGAAAGGCTAGTCCATGCTCTTAGAAAGTAATTTGCTCAAATCCGTCTGGGCGGAAGCTGTGAATACAGATAAATCACATTCTCGATAAGGCAGTGGTCAAACCAAAAATCAGAAAAAACCCCCTTATGAGTTGTTAAAAAACAAAAAGCCAACTTGTTTATTTCAAAATCATTCTTGGTGCTAAAGTCAGGAAAATCTTGACAAAGTCTGAGCTAAAAGTCAGGAAGCCATCTTTCTTGGCTATTTGAATGTCAAGAGGTTTTAGAGTTTACTCTCTCAAGAACAAAACTGTGAAGAGGTCTCCACTGTTATTTTGATGAAAATTTCTTTTAATCATGGGTTCTAAATCTTGCAGGGAGAGTCAAGATAATGAAGAGGATGATGAAGAGGATGATTTCATTGTGGATTCTGAAGGGTTGCGGAATTCCCAATATGGTAATCTAGAAGGGGGGTTGAATAGATTACTGTCTCTTAAAAACTATTATCACGTTCTTTTTTCTTAAAGCACAGATTATCAAGACAGTATCAAGATCTAAACTATGTGTAGATGATGTAGAAACCTATCTAGCGTGTGAATATGCAACGTGTCTATCAAACATCTATCGTAGAAACGATCAAACCACGAGACACGCAGATTTACGTGGTTCGGAGTACACAACAGTGTATCCTACGTCCACGGCACACACACACACACAGAGTAAACTGCTTATGAGCGAGTTCGGTGACTACAACTCACACACACACGTGTTTTCTGATGTGCACCCACGATCAGAACAACACACACACGTGATCTCAAGCACAAGAGACGCTTGAATCACACAAACACACACACGGTTGATGAGAATTATGAAACAGGAAGAGTTCAGAGTGTAGGAGTAAATCCTGATGTGGAACTCTTCTGAGAACGCCTGGATGGAGTTCAAACTTCGACTTGACTGCTTTGGATTGATGGAGAAGGTTGAATCCACGACGATCTATCTTCAGTACTGCAGGATCAACAGATCTTTCGGTCTCTGCACTGCAGACTTGAAGCAGAGCAGCAGCAACTCTTTTCTCTTGGACTTGGCTTTAGGGTTTTTGGTTGTGGCTGCTTCTGTACGAGATTCTCTTCAAAAGGATGCTTATATAGTTGTGTTTTCATGTGGAGAGTCGTGGGACTTGAAAACACAATCTTGGATATGAAGGAAGGTTTCCGTATTTGAAGATCCTCTGCGTCTGTCGACAGGTGCTGAGTGTCTGTCGACAGATTGCAACAGATTTGCAATAGACAGACTTCAGGTTGCTCTGGCTGTGGCATCTGTCGACAGGCGACACCTATCTGTCGACAGGCAGAGTCAGTTTTGCCAAAACACAGAACTCTGGCATTTCTGTCTGTGACATCTGTCGACAGGTGCTCTCAGTACTTTTCTGTCTGATCACAACTGTGGCATCTGTCGACATATGCCTTTGGGTCTGTCGACAGGTACATGTATACACTGTGATTGTGATCATTTTCTCATGATTTGAGAAGGCTTGGTTATATGCATTGTACCTACATGATAAAACATGTATAGTTAGGTATAATGAAGACATAGATAACCAAATATTGTATCATGTTAATTGACATGTATGAAACCTCAATTCAACTCATTCATCATTAAAAACATTGTTTGACTTTCATTTATCACTTAGAGTGTGAATTCACTTAGTTTCCAGAATATGAACCCAACATTCTCCCCTTTTGATGATGACAAAATTATTCAATTAATGCTCATGAACTTGAGGTTTCTTCTCCCCCTTTTGACAACATCAAAAGTAAAGACAACAATCACATATGTAGATTTGCACAGAACATGTGATTTCATTCATAGGAAAGTGAAGCATTCACATGACAAAAGTGTGACTGAAGTAACATGAAGTGAAAATACATAAGAAAATGAAATAACAAAAGACAGAAAAACATTGCTCAGACTGAAATGAAAATACAGGACATGACCCACTCCTATACATCTAGTATATCTAAGCAGCATCATCTTCAGGAGCTTGAGGAGGGGCATGACGCTCAGTTGCAAGTCTGTCAATGCGTGTGTCCAAGGTATCCATTCTTTCATTCAGCCTCTCAAAGCCATGTGTCATCTGGACTTGTAGCTGGGCTATCAAATCCCTAATGGAGGGCTGAAGCAGCTACACCAACACCAGCATCTCCCGGAGCATCTAGTGGCTCTGACTGGGAGTCTTCATCACCTTCTTCAGCATCTTCTTCATCATCAGCTTGATCGTCATCCCAATGAAGTCTTCATCCTCGGCAGCAGCAGGTGCCTTGCCCTTGAGTTCCCGGGTGACGACCCCATCCACTAGCTTGTATCCCATGCGTGAGGCGGGGTGATATCAAAACTGTTGCGGGAATTGAGTGAGACACACTCACTTTCTGGAATGGGAATGCCAATAAACTTCAAAAGAGAAGTAATTTGGCAAGCAAAGGGCATGGATCTCCTGGGTTGGTAGAAGCACTTGGTGATCAAGTGAAGCATCAGGAGAGGAAGATTATTGGTTCACAATTAAGGAAGAAGGTAAACAGTGATTTGTGAACATTTGTGACTAGTTCACGACTGCCATGCTTTGGCGCAATGCATGTGGTGAAGATTTGGTGAATCATGCGGTTGAGTGGAGGGAAGGTGTTGGCATTGAGCTTAGCAATCTCCTTTGTTGTATCATAAGGTTGAAGAGTAAGAAGGGGATAGTAGACAGAGGCGTCTGGATATGAGCAAGAATATCCGCCCCGGTGTTCGGAATCTGGAGGGCAGTGCTAAAAGGTTAGCAGTGAGTTTAAAGGGGTGCCCTTCACAGAGGTGTAGAACCTTGATCGGAGGAAGAGAGGTGTTGAAGAACTCAGTACGGCAGTGGGAGAGTATGCCGTATGAGCGTAGAGAAAGACTGTCCAACCCTGGGTATCGAACAGGGGTTGGAGGTGGAAAGAGATCGGCCAAGGAGTGGAAATCCACAAAACGTGGAGGAACAAACTTTGTGAATGTACCGTGAACCCGTTTGAGATTGAGACGGGGAGGTACGACCAACTCTGGAAGGCGATCATCCCGGTGTTTGGTCCGACGTTCATCGTGAGCCCTGGATCCTTCGCCGGGCGAGGAGGAGGCGGGACGACGACGTGAGGCCAACTTCTTCGCCTTGGGTGCCATGGAAAGGATGAGGCACGGATGGAGGAAGGGGAAGAAGTGCTGGAGACAGTGGGAAGAAGAAGGGAGATGGAGGTAGGGTTTCCCGTCCAGAAAGGGGAAAGGATGTATGTGGGAGAGGGAAGGGATGACTGGGGTGGTGTTGGAGGTGGAAAGGGCCGGAGATGCCTATATAAAGGAGGAGGGGGAAGTTTAAAAGGCAATGGCCCACCAAATCTACCCCAAACGGCGTGTCCGTTGAGCTTCCAAACAGGACAGCCGGCGTCTGTCGACAGACAGATTTTATCTGTCGACAGATGCTTTCAGAATATCCTTGTTGGATTTTTATGTGGAATTTGAAATGGAACTCTTGAGCAGTGGTTTTAACTGATTACCTAAGGTGAATAGATGAAGAATACATATATAAGAACCTATCATATACATGTAGATGTAAAGCCACTTCAACTATCTTAATGGTTCAAACATAATACTGAATTAGCCTGAAGTTGAAGCATGAAGAAAACACTTACAGATATCCAAAAAGAAACACTTTTACTCTTCTTTTATTAATTAGAGTATAGGACAACACAATCCTCAGTGTTGAGGTGCAAATGATCAAGGAGGGAAATATCTAAATGCCAAGACATTCAAAAACATCAATTACCCATGGGAATTATCACTCAGTGGAGGCTTCACACTATTCCATTATTTTCTTTATTTGCCATTCTTTTATGCAATGGGAAAAAGTGGTAATTAAGATAACTTCTCACCTTTGAACATGAGGGTAGACATTATTCGTGCCCGTACCCCCAGTTACTCAGTGAAAGTGTCCATTATACCGTTGTACAGAGTTGACGAATTAGCCTTTTGACGCGAGGGCAAACATTTGTGATGCCCACTCCCCGGTTACTTAGCAAGAACTCATCATTGCTCTGCATTTTCCAAATTTAATTCATTTTAATCTAATGGAATGAAATTGTTTAGAAATAGGTAGCTTTTCTCCAAGTATTGTGTTAATAACCCAAGATCAATATAGTGATTGATTATCTATCAATTGTAAACATTAAGCTCAATGATCATAATACCTTTAAAAAAGAATCATGTTTGCCTACATGTAAATAATGAAGAAGAGTTAGGTGTTAAGTTTTTGAAAATGGTGAAATGTTTCCAGAATGATGGAACCTAGACTTAACTTGAGTATTATGTAAAAATCACAAGATTGTTGAAAATTGCTTTAATATCTTATGCACATGATGTGATCAGATATGTTATTAACATCATATAAACACCTTAGACATTTTAAAGAAACCAGCTCAAAGAGGTTGGATTGAATAGGCTTGGAATGCCAGGTAGAAATGTGTCTGTCGACAGCTAAGTGGAGCTTGTCGACAGGTACACTCAGACAGAGAAATGGGTGTTCAGCTAGTTGTGAGTACTGTGATCTGTCGACAAGCCAGGGTGTGTCTGTCGACAGCTACACACAGACAGAGTGTTAGCTGTGCGGGGAGGACAAAACCTGTGAAATCTGTCGACAGATGCATGGTCGACTGTCGACAGATGCACACAGAGTTCAGAACCTGTGGTCTGTGGATGCCTATCTGTCGACAGGAAGGGAAGGAGCTGTCGACAGATCCTTGTTGAAAGCCAGTTTAGAGAAAGAAGGGAATATGAAAAGATCATCCCATGTGAAGGAGTTAATGAACAGCAAGAAGAAATGATTTCCTTCACAATAGCACCCAACTTTTGAACTAGCTCCCCATAATGTGTGCTCATGAAAAGACACAAAGTTTGATCAATGCAAGTCAATTCAAGCAAGATATGCACACATGTATTCAGCAGATCATTCATGGAATTGAGACTGTTTTTGGTATTTTCCAATTTATGACTTTTTTTTTTGTTTTTAAATGTGGAGTAATTTGGCTAATGAAATGAGACTTACCCCTTTATCCAACATGAATGTCCCTTCATGGGCTCCAACTACGGGTACTTGGCGGAGAAAATTTTCTCACGCATAATGAAGGTTTCCAAACAAGCCGAACTTGTTTTTCCACAAATCACCATTTGATATACCCCATAGTTGTTGCTTACAAGGAACATTCATCAAGGACTTGGGATATGTGTCACTGAATTTTACATAAGCCTAATTCTCTTCTAAGAGATGTGAACCTATCCTCAGCCAATGGTTTTGTAAAGATATCAGCTAGTTGTTGTTCTGTTGGTATGAAGCTAATTTCCAAATTTCTATTTGCTACCTCATCTCTCAAGAAGTGATGACGAATTTCTATGTGTTTTGTCCTAGAGTGTTGAATGGGATTTTTGGATAGATTGATTGCACTAGTGTTGTCACATAGGATTGGTGTGCATCCAAGGTCAATGTCGTAGTCACACAACTGACTTTTTATCCACAACACTTGTGTTGCACAACTCCCTGCAGCAACATATTCTGCCTCTGCAGTGGAGAGTGCAACCGAATGTTGCTTCTTGGATGCCCACGAAACCATGCAACCACCAAGCATCTGGCAATAGCCACTAGTGCTCTTCCTGTCAATTTACATCCAGCATAGTCAGCATCAGAATATGAGATTAAGTTAAAGCTACTCCCTGCCGGATACCAAAGACCCATGTCATGTGTACCTGAGAGATACCTGAATATTCTCTTAACTGCAATTTGGTGGCTTTCCTTTGGACTAGATTGATATCTAGCACAGAGGCAAACACTGAATTGTATGTCAGGTCTACTTGCAGTAAGATAGAGGAGTGAGCCAATCATACCTCGGAAATGTTTAGCATCTACCGGTTTACCTTTCTCATCACTTTCTAGCTTAATGCTTGTGCTCATCGGTGTTGAGGCAGGTTTTGCAGTTTCAAACTGAAATCTCTTGAGAAGCTCTTTGACATATTTTTCTTGGTTTATGAAGAAGCCATCTTCCATTTGCTTGACCTGCAGACCAAGAAAAAATTGAAGCTCCCCCATTAAGCTCATCTCAAATTCACTGTGCATATGATGTGAGAATTCTTCACACAGTGATGGGTTAGTAGAGCCAAAGATTATGTCGTCCACATACACTTGAACAACAATGATGTGTGTGCGAACTTTCTTTGTAAAGAGAGTTTGGTCTACTTTACCTCGTGAGTAGTTTTTGCTTACCAGAAATTGGCTTAGCCTGTCGTACCAAGCTCGGGGTGCCTGTTTCAAACCATAGAGAGCCTTGTGCAATTTGTATACATGGTTTGGTTTGTCATGAAGTTCAAAGCCAGGTGGTTGAGAGACATAAACTTCCTCTTTGATGTAGCCATTTAAGAAAGCAGTTTTAACATCCATTTGATATAGTTTGAACTTGTTTGAGCATGCATAAGCTAACAAGATTCTGACTGCTTCTAGTCTAGCTACAGGTGCAAAAGATTCTTCAAAATCCACACCAAATTCCTGATTATAACCCTTTGCAACCAGTCTAGCCTTGTTTCTCACCACCTTTCCCTCTTCATTTAGTTTATTCCTAAAGACCCATCTTGTTCCAATTACAGAAATTTCGGGGGTTCTAGGAACTAAACTCCAGACATTGTTTCTTTGAAATTGACCTAGCTCCTCATGCATAGCATCAATCCATGAATTTTCGTTTAAGGCTTCTTCAACATTTTTAGGCTCCACTTGAGAGACAAAGGCTAAATGATCCTGTTCAACTATTTGATGAACTTGAGACCTAGTTTGAACTGAATCATTTATGTTACCTATGACATTCTCAAGTGGATGTGCTTTAGAGTACCTCACATTTGTGATTGTTGAAGGACCGGGTTGATCTTGCACTTCAGAAGTCTGTTCTGGAGGAGGGGTGGCTGGAGGACTTCCATGTTGTGGTTCATCCTCGTGTTGTGGATCTTGTGCAGGTACTTCATCTTCATTTCTGAACAGAAATCCGTCATCTTCATCATTGTACCTGCGTAGATAGCCATTGATTATTGTTGGAACTGACTTAGAGATTGTGTTTGGTTTTCTTTGCAGTTCTTCATGTGTTGTATCTTCAGTGTCATCTTGAAACCTGTAAGGATTAGGACTGTTAGATTTGGTTTGAGATTCATCAAATACAACATGTGGAGTTTCTTCCACTTTTCTGGTTTTAAGATTAAACACTCTATAAGCTCTAGAGTGTTCTGAGTATCCAAGAAAAATACCTTTGTCGCTTTTGGCTTCAAATTTGTCCAGATCAATTTTATCATTGTTATGTATGAACACCTTTGAACCAAAAACTCTGAAGTATCCAAGGGATGGTTTCTTACCTTTCAGAAGCTCATAGGGAGTTTTCTTGAATACCGGTCTTACCATGGCTCGATTGAGAATGTAGCATGACGTGTTTACTGCTTCTGCCCAAAAGGTTCTGGAAAGTTGATTTTCGATCAGAAGCGTACGAGCCATCTCCACCAAGGTTCTATTTTTCCTCTCCACAACCCCGTTTTGTTCTGGAGTTCTTGGGGAGGAGAACAAGTGTTCTATTCCTTGGTTCCTGCAGAAATCAGTGAAGGAGTGGTTGTCAAATTCTCCCCGTGATCAGTGCGGATGGAGCATATCTTGTGGACATTTCCATGCTCAATTTTATTGAAGAATTCTTCAAAAACATTAATTGCATCATTCTTATGAGCCAGAAATTTCACCCAAGTGAACCTAGAAAAGTCATCTACAATGACAAAACCATACCGTTTGCCAGTGAGACTCAATGTTCTAGTAGGTCCAAATAGGTCCATGTGCAACAGTTCATAAGCTTTGGAAGTACTTACCGGTGCTTTCGATTTGAAGGATTTTCGGGTCTGTTTTCCCTGTGCACATGCATCACAGAAATTTTCATTTTTCTTGAATGGAATTTCAGGAAGTCCACTTACAAGTTTGAGCCTCATTATCTTGTGCAAAACATTGTAACTCGCATGTCCAAGCCTACGATGCCACAATGTAAGCTCATCCTGTTTATTTGCTACAAGACATAAATCATTATTTTCTGGATCATCTAAATCAACCATGTAGATGTTATTCATTCTTTTTCCAGAAAATTTGAGACTTCCTGTTTCCTTATCAAGGATTTGACATGAATCTGATTCAAAAACAATTTTATGGCCCTTATCACACAATTGACTTATGCTAAGCAAATTGTGATGAAGACCATCAACTAATAGTACATTATCTATTGAGTTGGAGGCAAACTTACCAACCTTACCTGAGCCGATGATCTGGCCTTTGTTGTTACCTCCAAAGACAACGTGACCTCCGTCTTTTTCCACGAGCAAACTGAATTTTTCTTTATCGCCCGTCATATGCCTCGAGCAGCCACTATCCAGGTACCATTTGTTTTGATTGTGAGCTGCTAGGCATTCCTGCACATGTGGATCAGACAAGAGGTTTTGGTACCCAAATTACTTTGGGTGCCGTTTTATCATTCATGCCAAACAGTAAATGCTTTGGAATCCAGATTTGTTTAAGTTTCTGTTTTAGTGGATTGTTCCAGCATTGTTTTTCATTGTGCCCAATCTTTTTACAGATCTTACATGATGATGGCTTATGAACAACAGTGGATTTTGGATTCTTAGGTGCATGCATAGGCATCTTACCCTTTTGTTGCCTAGTGAACTTAGCCTTAGGAACTTGCTGTTTTGCCTTGGGACATCCCTGTTTGGGGTTGGTAGCAAACTCCTTAAGCTTAGTTGGAACAAATTTGGTAGCCTTAGGTTCCTGGTTTTTGCCCTTGGTTTGATTTTTCCTTTTCCTTGAGGGATTTTGATTGCTAGAACTTGGGATAGGATCAGTGAAATCAGTCAGCAGATTTTTTCCTGTTTCCTTTGGCTTGGATTTTGAAACCCAATCCCATGTCTAGCAACAAACACATTGGATCCTAAGATTGCATCTAGATTCTGTTTGCTCTTGACAAAACTAGATAGATCCTTTGTTTTGCCTTTCAATTCCTTTCAGCTTTTTCCAATTTCTCTTTTAGATCAGTATGCTCATTGTTTAGAGTTTCAAGGAAGTTCATTAGATCATCTTTCCCTTTTTGAACTTCTTGAAGCTTAATTTTCATGCTATCCATCTCTTCACTGTGTGTTTGTTCATCTATTTTCATCATGTCAATTACCTTGTTCAGAGATTCAATTTCATCATTATTATCAGTTTCATGAACAAGGAAATTAACTTTCTTCTTGAGTGCTTTATTTTCTGATTTGAATTGACAGAATTTTTCAAAAAGGACAGTGTAAGCTTCTTCCCATTCAGTAGTAGAAAAAGATTCAAAGGAAGAATTTACCTCAGAGGAGTCATCACTCCTTGCCATAAGACAGTGAATCTCGTCATCTCCTGAGGTAGCTTGACTTTTTTCATCATCGTCTTCATCACTCCATGTAGCCAGCATTGCTTTGGCTTTCTTGAAGACGAACTTGTCCTTTTTCAGTTTCTTCTTGAGCTCGGGGCACTCTCCTCTCATGTGTCCCTGCTTCTTGCACTCATAGCACACAACATCAGATTTTTTATTGGACGAATCAAACCTGTTGGTGCCTTTTTGGAAATGTTTGGAGTTTCCTGAACCTCTTCTCTTGAATTTTAGAGACTTCTTAAACTGTCTAGTGAGCATGGCCATTTCATCATTCTCACTATCAGTAGAGGTTTCAGACTCAGAACCTTCCTGTTGGGCACTCTTTTTGGAATCTGAACATACTTTGTTGGAAGCCTTCAAGGCAATTGACTTCCTTGGATTCTTCAGTTTCTTTTCTTTTTACATTTAGTTCATAAGTCATTAGAGATCCAATCAATTCATCCACTTTCATTGTTGAAAGATTCTTGGAATCCTCGATGACAGTGACTTTGGTGTTCCAAGAGGATGGAAGAGACCGAAGTATCTTCCTCACCAAATCACTTTCTGAGTATTCCTTCTTAAGACCTTTCAATCCATTTATAAGTACCATGAATCTAGCAAACATGTCAGAAATTGTCTCATCACGGTTCATCTTAAACATTTCATATTCTGAGACTAACATGCTTACCTTGGATTCTCTCACCTCAGACGTACCTTCATATATCAACTCGAGCTTGTCCCACATCTCCTTAGCTGAGGTGCATGTGGAGACTCTCGAGTACTCCTTTGGGTGGACCGCGCACTGCATCATGTTGAGGGCGCTCCAGTTGAGTGTCCCTTTTGCAATCTGGTCCTTGGTCCATGTATCTTCGTCTTGAGGCAATCCATATGGTCCTGTTCTGACTATCTTCCACAATTCAAAGTTTTGTGCTCGTAGAAACACCTGCATGCGGTTTTTCCAATAGGGATAGTCAGTGCCATCAAAGAAGGGTGGCCTGGTCACAGAGTGTCCCTCGGCCATATACCCCTTGGTAGATTCCATTTGACCGTGAATCTCCTGATCGTAAGATCAAATAGATAAAGCAATAAATCGGAGAAACCACGGCTCTGATACCAATTGAAGGTTGCGGAATTCCCAATATGGTAATCTAGAAGGGGGGTTGAATAGATTACTGTCTCTTAAAAACTATTATCACGTTCTTTTTCTTAAAGCACAGATTATCAAGACAGTATCAAGATCTAAACTATGTGTAGATGATGTAGAAACCTATCTAGCGTGTGAATATGCAACGTGTCTATCAAACATCTATCGTAGAAACGATCAAACCACGAGACACGCAGATTTACGTGGTTCGGAGTACACAACAGTGTATCCTACGTCCACGGCACACACACACACACAGAGTAAACTGCTTATGAGCGAGTTCGGTGACTACAACTCACACACACACGTGTTTTCTGATGTGCACCCACGATCAGAACAACACACACACGTGATCTCAAGCACAAGAGACGCTTGAATCACACAAACACACACACGGTTGATGAGAATTATGAAACAGGAAGAGTTCAGAGTGTAGGAGTAAATCCTGATGTGGAACTCTTCTGAGAACGCCTGGATGGAGTTCAAACTTCGACTTGACTGCTTTGGATTGATGGAGAAGGTTGAATCCACGACGATCTATCTTCAGTACTGCAGGATCAACAGATCTTTCGGTCTCTGCACTGCAGACTTGAAGCAGAGCAGCAGCAACTCTTTTCTCTTGGACTTGGCTTTAGGGTTTTTGGTTGTGGCTGCTTCTGTACGAGATTCTCTTCAAAAGGATGCTTATATAGTTGTGTTTTCATGTGGAGAGTCGTGGGACTTGAAAACACAATCTTGGATATGAAGGAAGGTTTCCGTATTTGAAGATCCTCTGCGTCTGTCGACAGGTGCTGAGTGTCTGTCGACAGATTGCAACAGATTTGCAATAGACAGACTTCAGGTTGCTCTGGCCTGTGGCATCTGTCGACAGGCGACACCTATCTGTCGACAGGCAGAGTCAGTTTTGCCAAAACACAGAACTCTGGCATTTCTGTCTGTGACATCTGTCGACAGGTCTCTGAGCATCTGTCGACAGGTGCTCTCAGTACTTTTCTGTCTGATCACAACTGTGGCATCTGTCGACATATGCCTTTGGGTCTGTCGACAGGTACATGTATACACTGTGATTGTGATCATTTTCTCATGATTTGAGAAGGCTTGGTTATATGCATTTGTACCTACATGATAAAACATGTATAGTTAGGTATAATGAAGACATAGATAACCAAATATTGTATCATGTTAATTGACATGTATGAAACCTCAATTCAACTATTCATCATTAAAAAACATTGTTTGACTTTCATTTATCACTTAGAGTGTGAATTCACTTAGTTTCCAAAATATGAACCCAACAGATTCTTCATCAACTGTTGAGGAAAATGAAGACATTGGTGAGAATTTGAACATTCATTCACCTACTCCTAGTGGATCAGGTAATGTTGTTCCATACTTAAGTGCATCTCAACAGGTAACTTCTGAACATAGATTATTGAGAGATCACCTATTAGAAAATGTTGTTGGCAATGTGCATGATAGGGTAAGAACTAGATCATCATTCCTGAATGCAATTCATGAAGACCCACTAGCACTAATTTCCCAAGTTGAACCAAAATCAATTGATGAAGCTCTAATGAGTTCTGATTGGATCAATGCAATGCATGATGAACTTCATCAATTTGAAAGAAATCAAGTATGGGAATTAGTACCTAGACCTAGTGACCAATCAGTCATTGGCACTAGATAGGTTTTCAGAAATAAATTGAATGAAAATGGTCAAGTCATAAGGAATAAAGGTAGGCTAGTTGCAAAGGGGTACAACCAATAATTTGGAATTGATTTTGAAGAGTCATATGCCCCTGTAGCTAGGCTAGAAGCTGTAAGAATTTTTCTTGCTTTTGCATCTTCACTGAAAATTAAAGTTTATCAAATGGATGTCAAAAGTACCTTTTTGAATGGTTATATAAAAGAAAATATTTTTGTTGAACAACCTCCGGGCTTTGAAAATGAAAAATATCCTAATCATGTTTTTAAGCTTCATAAGGCTCTTTATGGTCTTAAACAAGCTCCAAGAGCTTGGTATGACCGTTTGAGTTTTTTTCTGCTTGAAAAGGGATATTCTAGAGGTAATGTTGATCAAACCCTGTTCACAAAAACTATCAATAAACAAATAATTGTAGTCCAAATTTATGTTGATGACATAATATTTGGATCAACCAATAAGAGCCTGTGCACTGAATTTGCAAACCAAATGAAAAATGAATTTGAAATGAGTTTAATGGGAGACTTACAATTTTTCTTGGGATTGCAGGTTAACCAAACCAGTGAGGGGATCTTCATAAGTCAAACCAAATATGTCAAAGAACTTCTGAAAAGGTTTGACTTCCAGAACCTCAAGCATTCAAGCACACCCATTGCAATTAATGCTAAACTAGAAGAAGACTCACTTGGTAAGTCAGTAGACCCAAAGACATACAGAGGTATGATTGGTTCTCTACTCTATCTCACCACTTCTAGACCTGACATTCAGTTCAGTGTGTGCTTGTGCGCTAGATTTCAAGCTAATCCAAAAGAAAGTCACATGTTAGCTGTTAAAAGAATCTTTAAATATCTTGTTGGAACATGTGATCTTGGAATTTGGTATCCTACTGGTTGTAAGTTAGATTTGATTGCCTATTGTGATGCTGATTATGCTGGGTGTAAACTTGATAGAAAAAGCACAAGTGGCTTGTGTTTGTACTTAGGTGGATGCCTAATCTCTTGGGCTTCTAAAAAGCAACACTCAGTTGCTCTATCAACTGCAGAGGCTGAGTATGTTGCAGCTAGTAGATGTGGCACTCAAATTCTTTGGGTGAAACATCAACTTCTTGATTACAACCAAGAGTTAGGTTGTGTTCCCATTCTTTGTGACAACACAAGTGCCATAAATCTGTCTAAAAACTCAATTCAGCATTCTAGAACAAAACACATTGAAATTAGGCATCATTTCTTGAGAGATGAGGTAGCAAAGAAATCCTTTGAACTCCTCTTTATTGTAACTGAAAAACAAATTGCTGACATCTTCACTAAACCTCTTCCTGACAATAGATTTTCATCCTTGAGGAGAGAGCTTGGTCTTTGCAAATATCCATCTTCTTGATCTCTCTCATTGGGTTGAGTGTTTAGGCATGTTCTGAGGGGGAGTCATTGTTTCATCATTCTTCTTTGCTTTCTTGGTTCGTATTGTTCACATCTGTCTCAAATCAACTTCCATTTCTTTTTGACAATAAATTCTTCAACTCACATTGTATTGAACTTCTTGGTATATCAAATGGTGATTTGAAGAAGGACAAGTTAGGCTTGTCTGGACACTTTAACTATGCGTGAGTATATGTCTCCGCCAAGTATCAAGAAGTGAATATGCAATGGTTGAGGGGGAGTCTTTGTTACTCAAAAAGAATCTTTTCAGTTTTTCACAAATCTTGCATATCTTTATCTTGATGAAAAATTGTTGGAATCATCATCTCAGGGGGAGCTAGAGAATTCACAAATCATTCTTTTTGCAAAATTCAACTTCTTCTTGAATTACAACAACTCCCTTGCATGATGTCCTCATTGAGTTGTCTAGAACCTCAAAATGATTCTTTGTGTGATCTACTACATTTTTTTTACAGTCAACTCTCAACTATACTCTTCAAGACTACAGAAATTCAAATCTCTTTCAAAGACTGAAGGATAATGTGTGCCTTGAATTTAAACATTTTTTTTTGCAATTGATGTGGGATATAAATGCTTTCATTTTATAAAATTCTCCTTACAATTACCATTCAACAGAGCAATGGCACAAATGCTGAGAAACTACAAACCTTCACAATGAATGAAGTGCCATGTATGTCATGAGGTGTTATTGCTATCTCTGTTCAAAGGGGTTCAAAAATCAAACAATAAAAACAAAAACGCTCTATAAATTTTGATGATAACTGAGTAACTGGAAATATTGGCGTCTGATAAACGTATATTTTCGTGTCAAAAGGTTATCATTTACCCCTTGAAACTTGTTAATGGGTAAATCTCTAGTATCCAGGGACTATGGTGTGTAAAAAGCATTAGTTCTTGAGTGAACAAGATTTACTACATTTGATAGTTTGTTTAAAAATTAAAAAAAAATGTGCTTGTCCAAGGAGAATTGTTTAAAAGAATCATCCCTATCTTTCATCAGTTTGCTTTAAAGCTGTTTATTTTCATCACACTTGATCTCATTCTAAAAGACATTTTTATTTCTTTGGATTTGGAGAATATGGTAGTTTTTCATTGATTGTTGAATGTATTATATCCCTCAAACCATCATTTTAATGGCTCAAGTCATTTAATGAACATATCCTGTAAGTTGTTGTGTAAAACTTGAAGTTTGCTGAATTTTTGTAACAATTTGACAAATGAATTCTTTGGTGTCTTAAAAATCCTTGAAAAGTTAATTCCATTCATACTTCATCATATTAAAGATTTCCCAAAATTCACAAATGTTTCCCATGCTCAAAACCTCAAAATTCTTTAGGCCAGGTCGACACTACCTCCATCTAGTGTCGACACAGTCCAGCCCTGACTAGTGTCGACACACAGGGCTTTCTGGGCGATTCAAGTTCCTGGCGCCGGTTTGGGGTTTCTTGTACCTACGGGCCATTGTACCCCTAAAACCCTTTTATACCCCAGGTCGACCCCGTGGCCGCCTCTTACCTTTGAAAACGGCAAGAACCATCCTCTCCTTCCCTCCTCCCAACCATCTCTATCTTCCTTCCCTTCACCCCATCTCCTTCATACCCTGTTCTTCCATTTTCTCCTGCAACCATGGACGCCAAGCAGATACCTCGCCGTGGTGCTAGGTCTAGGGCAACTGCCAGACCTATTCTAGTGGAAGAACAACCACCTGTTGAGCGGAGAAGCAAGTGTCGCCATGACCCTGTAGAGCAGCCAGGGATTTCTTCTGCATCTCCTACTCCATCTAAGAGAGGTAAGGCATCCTCTTCAAGTCGAGGTCCTTCCCTGAGGGGTTCTGCAAACCCTAGGAGGAAGATTCTGCAATCTTCTCCTGAAGTTTCTGAAGAATCTTCATCTCATTCATCTAGATCTTCCCAGCCTTCAGAGGCAACCCCTTCCAAGCTGGCTAGTGAAGGGAAATCCATTTTGAAACCTAGGGCAGTAGATTTGGAAGACAATGTTTTAGCAACTGCATTTCAGAAGTCCTTCAATTCTTCAACTTCCAGACTTGGTTACCTTTCATTTCTGCATTTAGAACCATTTACCCCAGACTTGTACAAGAATTTTACCTAATTTGGAATGTACTGATGAGGGTTACAAGTCTGAAGTAAAAGGAGTTTTGATAGATCTGCCTACTGAGTTAGCAGCCACTTTGTTTAGAATTCCTGATGAAGGGGCAGATTACCACAATTTTGAATTTGATCTCCATGAGGCTTACTCCTTGATGACTGGACTCCCAACTGTTGAGTCTGACCCAAAGCAAACCCATGTAACCAAGTTCAACACAAACACCTTCCCACCTGTGTTGAGACTTGTCCACCACATCCTTACCACAATCATCACACACCAAGGTGGTGGAAGGGATAGACTCACAGACATTCATGATTTGTTATATATTGCATGAAGAAGAACATCAAGATCAACCTACATGTGATCATGTACCAGATCATGTCTAAGACTACTAGGAAAGATCTCCATAGGTCTCTTCCATATGTAGCTCATTTAACACCAGTTTTTAAGCACTTTGGAGTCTCATTTGTGAATGAAAAAGCCCAATCAATCCCAAAGTCCAATATTTACTGCTTCAAGCATTTGCAGAAGTTTATGGGATTTAGGCTTGAGGGTGATCAAGTGAGAAGAGGACCAGCTGTAGTTGAGGCCCCAGTGGCTCCTGAGGTAGTGGCACAACCTCCTGAGGTACCAGCCCATGAGGATCAGCCTCCTGTTGAGGATGAAGCACAAATACCCCAGGATGTACCTCTCACACCTCCCTTTCAGACCTCTTCACCACTTCATCCTGCTGTGGATATTCCTTCATTCACTCCACAAGCTCATGCTCAAACCTCCACTTCCTTTGGTGGACCTTCTGTTCCACCAGAGTTATATTCATTCCTAAATGACAAGTTTGATGCATTTACTTCTACCATCCAACAAATGTCAAAGAGCTTTGACCTGAAGATACAGAGGTTGGAAAATTCAATGAATGCTCAGTTCATCAAGCAGAAAGAAGCATCAGATCATGTAACTCAAAGGTTCAACAGACTCATTGGAACTTTGGCTGATGCATCTATTGAACTCAAGGAGTATCAAGAAACACTGGAAAAGGTCCTTGTGGGAATTTTGGCAAATTCCCAATCAAACTTGTTCAACAGTCAGGAAGCAGTCACACAGATATCCAAGACTACGTTGTCATTTGCTCATATGGTTGATGACTTGGAAGGCATGAGAAATCTCTCAGCACACATAGACAGTGAGATGTCTACCCTCAAGAAGGAGCTCAGAAACATCAACTAGCATGGAATTGCCAGCTCTTCTTCTTCTGGTGCACAACCAATTTCAGCTGACCTGTCAGTATTTCAGTCTAATATGTATGAGAACAGTCAAAGATTGGAAGAAATTGTGCATACAAGACTCTCCACAATGCAATCTCAGCTCAAGTCCAACCTTCATGCTATGGAATCAAGACTGAAGTCGATTGAATCAATCATCCTTCCCATTCCTCCTCCTCCTCCTCATGCTTAATGTACTTTTTCTTTTGATGATGTCAAAGGGGGAGAAGAAAGAAAGAAAAGAAAGAAAAACTTTTGGAATGTATTTGAATACTTGTAATGAACATCCTTGTTAATGAAAAGTGATACTTGTTTTGTTGAATGAAAAGAAACACACTTGTCTTGAATGTGATTGAAAATCTTTGGAATGAATGTTAATGAATGTCAATGAATGGATGATTGTCAAGCTGCTTGGCCATTAATGAAAAGACTTCATCATTAGTAACATTGTGCCTCTTGAATGTGCAAAATGTCAAATGTTGCTAAAGTGTGTTCAATGGCCTTTGATAATTGTGAATAAAAGTGATTGGAACATGGTTCATTGTCATTCAGTGTGTTTGAAGTTGAATGTTGAGTAAACAAATGGCTTAAAATCACATTTCATTAAAATTTCAAATTTTCATGTGCACTTAATGTTATCATCATCAAAAAGGGGGAGATTGTTGGGTTGAGTGTGAACTTTATACATTTCCCCTCATAATTTTGATGATGACAAGTTGTGATTTTAATGCACAAATAAGTGGAACATGTTAAATACATCACACATGCAATAACAATATTCAAAAAGCATGTTTCCAAACACATTTATCATTTATATTCATGATAATACATTGGGCTAATGATTTATGTGTTTATTTCTTAGGGACATACAATTCTTGCAAGGGTAGTGTCGACACACCCCCTACTAGTGTCGACACAATGCTTCAAACCCAAGGCAAAATGATGAAGAAATGGTCAAGTGGTGTCGACACAGGATAAAGTTGTGTCGACACTAGATTCAGCTCCCAGAAGGCATGTTTGCCAGTTCTGTACAGTGTGTCGACACAGCCTAAAGTAGTGTCGACACTAGAGACCCTTCCCAGAGAACCTTTTGTGCCAGTTTGGGACAGTGTGTCGACACACCCCATGGGCAGGTCGACACACTCCGGAAACTTTTTCACCTTAAGTCACATCTGGACACATGGCACTCTAGGGATCATGTGGATCGGCCTTGGATCATGTGCCCACGACCCCAAGGGTACTTTTGGACAAATTGGGCTATAAATACCCTCCAATTGGCCATCCAACCAACAAGAGAACCTTCATGAGCCTTTAGAAGTCGGTTTTGGCGGCAAGAAGTGTTCTCCTCCCCGATCTTGCTCCCCTTGTGCTTCTTCAACCCAATTCCCACTTCTCCAAGCACAAGAAGTGAAGACTGATCCAAGATGAAGCAGTGAGATCACTTCCAAGGGTGTAGATCAAGTAGAAGCAGCCAATTGTGAAGATTTCAAGGAAGATCCCAAAGCATAAGTTGCAGAGCATCGGCCAGGGACTTCAAGGGATCAAGCTTCTTCACAATTCAGCCTCTACAAGGGAGTATAGTTGAAGAACAAGGATCTTACACTCAATTCCTCAATTCCCCTTGTTTCTTCTAAGTCATTCTTGAGATTGTGCATAAACTGTTGCATCAATCTTCTTGAATGAACTTTTATAGATCAGATCATTGCTAGAGGATCTGGATCTTTGTGTTTTTGTTCTAGAAAGTTGTTTGTGAGCCTGTGTGCTCAGTGTTGAGTCGTTGTACTCAGTTGTGGTTAAGCAGTTGTGCTCAGGTGTCTAGAGTAGTCTTGCTCTAGAGGTTGTGTGAGTTGTAGAACTCAGTGTGTTGGAGTTGTCAGGCTCCAGTGTGTGGTGTATCCAAGTTGTGTAGTGGATCCTCACAGTGTGAGGGGTGCATGTAGGAATCACGTGGTGTGATTTTCGAACCACCTAAAAATCTCTATGCAGTGGTTTGTTTGTGATTCAAATTCACTTTGCGCTAGATGTATGTATAGGGTTTTCGAATTCACTTCTAATCAACTTGATCTCACACTCTAATCATATAATTTACACAATCACTCATCAAATCTGTAAAGAGCTCTTTCAAATTGCCTCTGATTCAAAGCATTGATTTAAATTGGCTAAGCTTCCGCAGTTTTTGGCTTAGATCTATTCAACCCCCCCTTCTTCTAGATCTGATCCAACCTATTTTTGATCCTACACGTACGTCATGTGGTGATGATGATGATGTAAATATATATGATGATGATAAATGATGATGTGGGTGGCCTATTGGTGTGAGTTTAATGCCCTGGGAGGGGCAACTCTGTACTGTAGAGAGAGAGGGGGGTCGGGTGGGATGGGGTAGAAGATATGAGATATCGCCCCTACCCCAAAAACAACATCACACGAAACTAAAGAGAGACCACAACCCTAAAAGGTCTCACTGGCTACTCCGATAGCCAAACCAAGGCATGTACACAACATTCACAACAAATAACAACTAAATATAAACATATCAATAAACATGAAGTCCTTGGAAGGAAAAAGAAACCATGGGACTAGCACAACACTACTAGTCCACCCAACAACTACAATGCCTAAGCCATAGCCTCACAGGCACACTACTACTACAACTGGTCGCCTAAGCTACAGGCCACACAGGCAAACCTCTGCCTAGGCCACAAGCTTCACAGGCAAACCTCAAACACATGAGTAACAGGATTGCTGCCTAAGAGCTGGTCCATTAAACCCGGAACCTCGATATGTCGAAAGCCACCCACAAGGTAGCAAGACTGGCAACAACGGGCTAATCCATTACACACTAAAACCATAATCGAAAGTTTACCCGAGGAAGGGTAATACACAACGAGTGGAAGTCTCACCACATGACCTCCATGGAGCACAGCTCCACCTCAACACCTGAAAAGATTGGTACACAATGTACCACGAGAAACCGATACCCACAAAGGGTATAGGTACCTACCACCACGAGGTACCACTACAAAGTCTCAATACAACTGTTCCTCCTACCTAGGCACCACAACAGGTCAAACCACAACCAACGAGTCATTATACACAAGCCACGACCATAGGCAAAGTACGAGTCGGAAAGAACGACGCCACCACACGGGAACAGACTACTGGTTCATGACGCTAGTATCCACCCCGGACAACACAACACAAGAACTACCTCTTAGTCTCGCAGTCACAGACGAAAGGTCCAACTGCCGCTCCATAAACACAAGTCAAAGAAAAGTGGAGACCGACCAACACCACACCTGCAAACCACACAGCTACAGGTTCATGCCTGGCACCTTTAAGGACTCTGGCCTAAACTCCCTAAAGTGAGGCACTGGAAAAACATGACTAGTTGGGGACCAGTGTCGACTACTGGTGTCCGTACCCCCAACCATAGCGCATTACAAGCGACCAAACACAAACTCTCACAAGTTGTTGCCCTCTGTCGTCTTTCCCTCAGCCGGACGTATAACTCAAACACAGGAGTGAGGGTATCTAGGACAGATGACACAGACCTCGTCGGTACAAAAGTACCGGGACAAACCCCGAGCACTAACTTGCCTGGCTCACACAAAACTTGGGGTACCCGACTAGAGAGGTATTCCGGAATAGGCGCCGGACCACCACACTCGGCCAAGCACAAACCATAGTACGTGCTTATATCATCTTTAATACAAACCACGGTACACATGTGAGGAGTAGCTTGTCTGGTCACCTTATGACCTACAAGCTAGCCTACACAGACACATACATAAATTACATTAACCAATAATAACTTGGCCTGTCATTGGTCATCTCGTGACCTCCATAACCACATTAAACTCAACATACGATAACCACTTAATAACTATACTTATGCCTTATTAATCAACTATCCTAAATAATCTATAACATACATTAAAGGACCAAGGCTAGTGTTACACTGGAACCTCACTGCCCAGTCACCACAAACCAACCTTATACACACCACACAAACCATGCACATGTACATCAACCAAGTAAACAACACGTTCACCATATAAACAACACGCCAACCACATGGGCAATACGCTCAAAGAGCGCTACAGGTGCCAATGCACCACTCTCACCAACCACACACATAAAACACCGATAATTGAATAATCATACCATTTAAAACATACACAACAGAACCTCTCGGCTGTGGTTGCGACGTGGGGTAATGTCGCCTTCAAAATGCGACACCCCGATATGTCGCATTCACAAGCTGAACGCGACGGGTCGGCCTGTCGCATTCTGAACGCGATAGGGGGCTCTGTGGCCTTCACAGATAGGAACCCTAATCCGGGATCCTCTCCCCGGATTACCCCTACAAGCCATGCAAACCATGCTTAATTTCCATTTTTCATGCTTTAGTGAATACCCTAGCATGGTATCTATGGTTTATAAAGCAAATAACGTGTTAAACATGTCACACACACAATTCATGCATCAAACGAGGTGGTTTCTCCCTTCCTTCGTAAAGAACACGCAAACCAACCACGACACGGCGTCTCCCCCGCTCTATGCGACATCCTCGCGGCAAGAGCGCACCGAAAACCACTCCAAAATGCTGAATCACCCAGAAATCCGCAGCAGCTGCCTCCCCTAGCCGAGCAAAGCTTGCTGAGCTCTGTTCGGCCAACCTTTCTTAAAAAACACATCGCGGTTGGGAATGCGACGTATCCCTCCGTTGTGACTTGAATGTGACATCCTAGGTCGTCGCCTTCCCAAGGTTGACGTCAGCAAGTCGCCCAATACGCGACACATAGCCCGCATGCAGACGAGGACCGCATCTCAGTCGACAAGCAGAACATGACCACCAGGGTCATCGCGTTCAGAACGCGACGCACACCCCTGTCGCGTTCATAGGCAGAAAACCTGTGAGCTCTTTGTGCCCAATATGTCGGCCCTACAAAGCCTCACAACTGCCGAAAACACCTAAAACATAGACTAATGGGCCACACATTGGCCACCAAACCCACCAAGCAAGGATCCGAAAATGTGCGACGTAAAAAAATGTGGTAATGGAGGTCACGAGGTGACCAATGACAGGCCAACTTATTATTGGTTAATGTAATTTATGTATATGTCTGTATAGGCTAGCTTGTAAGTCACAAGGTGACCGAGACAAGCTACTCCTTACGTGTACCATGGTTTGTAATAAAGATGATATAAGCACATACTATGGTTTGTGTTTTGCCGAGTGTGGTGGACCGGCGCCTATTCCGGAATACCTCTCTAGTCGGGTACCCGAGGTTTTATGTGAGCCAGGCACGTTAGTGCTCGGTGTTTGTCCCGGTACTGTGTGTACCATCGAGGTCTGTGTCATCTGTCCTGGACACCCTCACTCTTGTGTTTGAGTTATACGTCCGGCTGAGGGAAAGACGACAGAGGACAGCGACTTGTGAGAGTTTGTGTTTGGTCCCTTGTGGCACGCTCGTGGTTGGGGGTACGGACAATAGTAGTCGACACTGGTCCCCAGCTAGTCCTATTTTTCTAGTGCCTCACTTTAGGGAGTTTAGGCCAGAGTCCCTAAAGGTGCCAGGCATGGACCTACAGCCGTGTGGTCTACAGGTGTGGTGTCAGTTGGTCTCCACTGTTCTTTGGCTTGTGTTTGTGGAGCGGCAGTTGGACCTTTCGTCTGTGACTGCGAGACTAAGAGGTAGTTCTTGTGTTGTGTTTTCTGGGGTGGATACTGGCATCATGAACTAGTAGTCTATTCCCATGTGGTGGCATTGTTCTTTCCGACTCTTGCTTTGCCTATGGTCGTGGCTTTACTGTAGTGGCCCTGGATATTATTTATGCCCAATAAGGCTCCATATCCAGATCCGCCTCTCGCGAATGGACTGAAGTCTCGCAAGGGATAGTTCACACACGTGTTCAGTAAGAATATAAAAGACAACCATAACAGAATAAGATACAAGAAAGTACATGTGCTCATATCTGCATATAATTAATTTACAACTATCCCAATACATTATTACTTGTCCAATTAAAAAGTACAACTACCTGGGGCATACCCCGAGGGAGCACAAGCTCACACAACACAACTAACACTATTGTTGGTGGTACAAGTCTGCCACAACGCCTTCGCAAGTCATACCAACGGTAAGCCCTGAAAAGAACTGTAGGGGAGTGAGCCTCAACAAGTCACAGGTTCATTAGGGACCACCCAAAAACAACAACACACGAAACTAAAGAGAGACCTCAACCCCAAAGGGTCTCACTAGCTACCCCGATAGCCAAACCATGGCATGTACACAACATTCACAACAAATAACAACTAAACATAAACATATCAATAAACATGAAGTCCTCGAAATGAAAAAGAAACCATGGGACTGGCACATCACTACTAGTCTGCCCAACAACTGTAATGCCTAAGCCACAGCCTCACAGGCACACTACTACTACAACTGGTCGCCTAAGCTACAGGCCACATAGGCAAAACTCTACCTAGGCCACAAGCTTCACAGGCAAACCTCAAACACATGAGTAACAGGACTGCTACCTAAGAGCTGGTCCATTAAACCCCGAACCTCGATATGTCGAAAGCCACCCACAAGGTAGCAGGACTGGCTACAATGGGCCAATCCATTACACACTAAAACCATAATCGAAAGTTTACCCGAGGAAGGGTAAAACACAACGAGTGCAAGGTCTCACCACACGACCTCCACGGAGCACAGCTCCACCTCAACACCTGAAAAGACTGGTAGACAATGTACCACAAGAAACTGATACCCACAAAGGGTACAGGTACCTACCACCATGAGGTACCACCACAAAGTCTCAGTACAACTGTGCCTCCTACCTGGCACCACAACGGGTCAAACCACAACCAGCAGTAATTATACACAAGCCACGACCACCGGCAAAGCACGAGTCGGAAAGAATGACGCCACCACACAGGAACAGACTACTGGTTCATGACAATGTATCCACCCCGGACAACACAACACAAAAACTACCTCTTAGTCTCGTAGTCACGAACGAAAGGTCCAACTGCCGCTACAAATACACAAGTCAAAGAACAGTGGAGACCAACTAACACCACACTTGCAGACCACACAGCTGCAGGTCCATGCCTAGCACCTTTAGGGACTCTGGCCTAAACTCCCTAAAGTGAGGCACTGGAAAAACATGACTAGCTGGGGACCAGTGTTGACTACTAGTGTCCGTACCCCAAACCACGAGCGTGCTACAAGCGACCAAACACAAACTCTCACAAGTTGCTGCCCTCTGTCGTCTTTCCCTCAGCCGGACATACAACTCGAACACAGCAGTGAGGGTGTCCAGGACAGACGACACAGACCTCGACGGTACACACAGTACTGGGACAAACCCCGAGCACTAACGTGCCTGGCTCACACAAAACCTGGGGTACCCGACTAGAGAGGTATTCCGGAATAGGCGCCGGACCACCACACTCGGCAAAGCACAAACCATAGTACGTGCTTATATCATCTTTATTACAAACCACGATACACATGTGAGGAGTAGCTTGTCTTGGTCACCTCGGGACCTACAAGCTATCCTACACAGACACATACATAAATTACATTAACCAATAATAACTTGGCCTGTTATTGGTCACCTCGTGACCTCCATTACCACATTAAACTCAACATACGACAACCACTTAATAACTATACTTATTCCTTATTAATCAACTATCCTAAATAATCTATAACATACATTAAAGGACCAAGGCTAGGTTCACATAGGAACCTTACTGCCCAGTCACCACAAACCAACCTTATACACACCGCACAAACCATGCACACGTACGTCAACCACGTAAACAACACGTTCACCATATAAACAACATGCCAACCACATGGGCAATACACTCAAAGAGCGCTACAGGTGCCAATGCACCACTCTCACCAACCACACACATAAAACACCGATAATCGAATAATCATACCATTTAAAACATACATAACAGAACCTCTCGGCTGAGCTCGCAACGTGGGGTAATGTCGCCGTCAGAACACGACACCCCGATATGTCGCGTTCACAAGCTGAACGCGACGGGTCGGCCTGTCATGTTCTGAACGCAACAGAGGGCTCCGTCGCCTTCACAGGTAGGAACCCTAATCCGGGATCCTCTCCCCAGATTACCCCCACAAGCCATGCAAATCATGCTTAATTTCCATTTTTCATGCTATAGTGAATACCCTAGCATGGTATCTGTGGTTTATAAAGCAATTAACACGTTAAACACCTCACACACACAATTCATGCATCAAACGATGTGGTTTCTCCCTACCTTTATGAAGAACATGCAAACTAACCACGGCATGGCGTATCCCTCGCTCCATGCGACATCCTCGCGGCGAGAGCGCGCTGAAAACCACTCCGAAATGCCGAATCACCCAGAAATCCGCCGCAACAGCCTCCCCTGGTCAAGCAGAGCTTGCTGAGCTCTGTTCGGCCGACCTTGCTTAAAAAAACACATCATGGTTGGGAACGCGACGTAGCCCTCCGTCGCGACCTGAACGCGACATCCTAGGCTGTCGCCTTCCCAAGGGCAGCATCAGCAAGTCGCTCAACGCGCGACATGTGGCAGGTATGCAGACGAGGACCGCATCTTAGTCGGCAAGTAGAACACGACCACCAAGGCGTCGCGTTCAGAATGCGATGCACACCCCTATCGCATTCACAAGTAGAAAACCTGTGAGCGCTTTGGGCCCAATCTGCCGACCCACAAAGCCGCACAATTGGCAAAAACACCTGAAACACAAACTAATGGGCCACACACTCGCCACCAAACCCACCAAGCAAGGATCCACGAAGATCCGAAAAATGCGCGATGTTACATTATTATCACCTAAAAAGGTATGTCGTCCTCGACATTCAAAACAAAATACAGTAAACCGGATTATCACCTAAAAAGAAAATAAACCATATGCAGAACAAGTAGGATACACTTTCTCTGCATTTGCTTTTCAAACCATCTATGCTGACTAATTTATCTATTCATTTCCACACTTGTTCTGCTTTCCTTTTTCTGTAATTCCTTTCACAGTTGCACTGTCCGATTACTACATTCTGTTCTTTCTTTACCTTTCGGTTGTAAGGAATTCTACCTTGTTGTTGGTGCTTTATCTCCTTGGACTCAACCTACTTCCATATTTTCCTGGCTGTGTTTGCAGCATTTGAGAATTGAGCAACAAAATGAAATAAAGAAATTAGGCAAAGCAAGTTATAGTATGTAAAGAGATCAGTTTCAGAATTTAGCTTTGGCAGTATTTGAATGAAGAATGATTGTGCATTAGAAGGAATTGCAACATGAATGGTACAATGAATATAGCCAGATAGCGGAATAGATAAGAACACATGGGGCAAACCATGCCGGTGGGGGTAGCATATCAGTTGGGGGATTCTGTGATGTACTATGGCCATGTGGCCTGTTACATCTAATCCTAATATATATATATATATATATCTCTCTTCTCTCTCTCTCTCTCTCTCTCTCTCTCTCTCTCTCTCTCTCTCTCTCTACTTACATGATTCTATTCAGCATGTGTTGTGCGACATCCAAAGCAATTAGCACATGCATGATTACATGAATTGAAGAGAGCTTTTCCAAAGCAAAGGTAAGTAAAGGACTCGCTATAACCAGATAGGATGGAGACGGGATCATCTCCACCCCCGCAGGAGGGGGGGCCGATCAATATAAAGTGGCACATAAATTGTTTTAGATTTTTTTAACCCTTGGGTTTTTTTTTACACAGGGGTTTAACCCAAACAATAGTGGATTTCTTTGGGTTAAAACCCTGTGTAAAAAAATACAAGGGTTAAAAAAAACCCAAAACCCCTTGTAATGACCGGCCCCCCTCCTGCGGGGGGCCGAGACGATCCTATCTCGATAGGATGAAGTAAGCCAGCATTAAGTCAGAACATCAGAGGTTTTTAGTTTCGTATAAAATTTATCGTTTTAATGAGATAGCTAGACCCATATAAATAATGCAATAATATGTCAAAATTTTATCCTGAATAAGAGAAAATGTTATTAAGGTTTATTCATTTGGGGATGATGGGTCCAATTGGGAGTTGCTCTCATTCATTCTACGTTAAATGTCAGAATCTCATAAATTGGGTAATGATAGAATGGATCCATATTTTCTTTCTCCACAAGTCTATTACCGGGGATTCTAGCACCAAGAGTTGCGACTATTATCCTTCGGTCTACATAAATGGAATCTAGGCATTGTTTGGGAATACAATTTAGGTGATTTTACTTTTTCAAAAGTTAAAATCATCTAAAAACTCATGGAGATCAACTTTTGAGACTCCAAATCTAAGGCCTCATTATTATCCCTCTTCTCTCTACCTCTCTCCATAGCTATGGCTGTAAAAACTTTTGCTTATAATCATAACACAAAAAAAAATCTTGTTGCAAAAAAATGTTTTTGTTTGAAAGTGTATTTTATTAGCTTCACTCTAAAAGATGTTAGATATAACATGGAAAACAGTTATCCTAGAAATTCAACAAAATGAGGAAACTAATATCATGTGACAGTGCAAACTTGCACAGCCTAATGATAGTGCAAGCACAATCATATTAGACTGTGCAAGCACACAGTCATTAGACTGCTAATTAGACTGTGAGAGAGAGAGAGGTAGCACAGTCTAATGATTGTATTTAGACTGTGCTTGCACACCCTAATGCAGAGGGAGAGAGGGGGGAGCGACTGGGAGAGGAGGGGAGGAACTGAGAGAGAGAGGGAGCACAGTCTAATGCGGAGAGAAAAGGAGGGAGTGACCGAGAGAGGAGGGGAGTGTTGAGCAACTATCCCTAAAAATTATATATATTTGCTAAACATTTATCATAATATTTTTGTTATGACAAAACCTTTTAATATATCTTTTTACTGAAATATATCCCAGACAAAATTTATGCTTATGCAGAATCTAAGTTTCAACACAAACAAAAAATTTCTCTAAGTCCATAGCGTATACTGTATACTATACTAACTCCGACTCCTGATTCCGACTCTAGAAAAGTCGAAGTATTGCTTCAATAGATGGAACTAGTTGTACTCCGACTTCAGATAAGTCAAAGTTTGGGATGACTCTGACTCCTCAAAATTCAAAGTCGGACTTACTCCGACTATAGAAAAGTCGAAGTTTGGCATGACTTCAACTCCTCAAAAGTCGAAGTCGAACTTACTCCGACTTCAAAAATGTCGAAGTCTATTATCGATTTGTTAAACTCTGACTTCTTAAAAGTCGAAGTCTGCCATGACTCCGTGTAACAGCCTTGGATATTTATACCTAATAAGGGTCCATATCCAGATAAATCTCCCGTGAAAGGACCGAAGTCTCGCAAGGGATAGCTCGTACACATGTCCAGGAAGAATATAAAAGACTAACCACAACAGTAAGAGACACAAGAAACAACATCTGCCCTATCTACATATTACAATTTACAACTGTCCCATTACATTATTACATGTCTAAATTATGAAGACTACAACTACCTGGGGCATACCCGAGGAAGCACAAGCTTACACAATTGTACTAACACTATTGCTAGTGGTAAAAGTCTGTCACGACACCTCCGCAAGCCACAAACGGTAAACCCTGAAAAGAACTGGAGGGAGGAGCCTCAACAAGTCACGGCTCAATAGGAGACCACCCAAAATGTCACGCCCTCCAATTTAGCAGCGGAATAAATCGGGAGGGAGATGTGAACAACGAGTATGGTAATGACAACTGCGCATATTTTCGCAAACATCAGAGCATCTAATGAACAATAAATTGAAATACTCTTGATTTCATATAAAATTACTAAGACTATTACAACCACTAATTCGGAGCCAAACACAAGGCTCAATGACGTCATTACACTGAAAAGAAAACTAAAGCAATAAATACAAGACTCCATGGTACAAGGTAACTTCATGAGTTGACTTCGGGTCGCTCATCACTCTAGTCTTGTCCCATTGCTGTGTGTGACGTCAGAGTCGACTTACCTGAGACACAATAACAAATAACGAAGGGTGAGCGATAACGCCCAGTAGGACTTAAATCTCAGGATCAAGCATGCTTTAAGTGTTAATGTCTTGTAAAGCAGGATAACTAGAGAGAGTAACGAGAAACATATAGAAAGTACTGGTACACGACAACGAGAAACAAAATAGCACAATGCACGAGAGTATAGCATGACAAGTGTGATATCGGATGGTCGTATAACAAGATAACAAGTAAAGTTGCACAACAGTGCAAAGTCACGATAGCAAGTGTTGGTCGATATTCTTTCAATCCCGAGATTAAGAAACCATAGTTGACTGTTGTATTAATTGATTGTCATAGATCAAATCTGCGTGTTCATGAGTTAGGTGTATGCATCACCATGACGATCATTAGACCCCCGCGAGTTATAGCCTTTCAGGGTGCGCTCCCAAGGCTGATCGAGCCCTTATAATGTTGCCTAGCATAGTCATGTTTTATCATAGACAATCAATCATAATTGGCCAAATAGAGATACCAAGAAAAGATGAGATTGCTAGATGAATAGATGAGATAGTAGAGTGAACGTGAAAGATATGGAGTCGAGTATAGATGAGAGCTAGTGGACATTGTGTGCCCAGCTAGCTAGCCAGAGGGGGGGTGAATGGGTTATTAAAACTTTGATCTCTGATTAAACCTGTTTACTGAAAGGATTGCACAACTTAATACAAGGTTAGAGTTAGAGCAAATAAGACAACAATCACACAAAACACATCCACAAGACACAAGGATTTTTATCCTGGTTCGGAACTCCTCTCCACAGGAGACCTACGTCCAGTCCCTGAGCAATACCTCAGGATTTCACTACCAGGGTACAATCCCCCTTAAGGATCCTTACACCCAGCCAACTGGTCTTCCTTCAACCTGAAGGAAAACAACCACCCTGGATACCACCAGGTCTTCCTTCGTCCAGAAGGGAACACAACTAAAGAAGAAAAATGTGTGTGAACAGGCTTCAGACTCTAGCTTGACCAGCTACAAGCTGAAGCTACCAAGGCCCGAGAGAGAAAGATTTAACAAGGTTTTCTCTCCAAGGACTACACAAGCTCTCACAAATAAAACTCCTTTGATCACTGAGAGCTAAGAGCTAAGAACAAGGTTGGAGTGGAAGCTTCGCTCTTCTTTCAATCTTCTAAAACTCGAAGAGATGGAGTTCTTTCTTTTCAAATTGCAAGCGTTGTTCTCTGTCTTCTCCTCTTGAGTCTTTTATTTATACTTCTGATTCAAATTTGAACGTTGAAGTGTCCGTTGTCTCTTATCCTGGTGTACGTTAGACTGGTCACCAGGAAGCTTCTGATCTTCAGTCTTTTATCCTTTAGTACACGCCAGAGAAATGTTTAGAATCTTGTATCTTGTATCCAACGTTGTACAGATGAGTCTTGTCAGATATCTGCAAGCATATCAACAATAAATAGAGGACAGCTAGGACTGCCGTTGATTGTTAGTTTGCAGATGGAACATATATTGCAATATATAGCAAAGCTCCTTTCTGTCTAAAAAGTACGTAGACAGAGTAGCATAGAAATGGAAGATATTGTCTGCATGCATGGGAGATACGATCAGAGAGCATTTAATGCGTAGCAGTCAACAGACAGATATGACTTTGACTTTTCAACGCTATTAAAAGCATTATACTGATACAGCAAGAAATTCGATATAAATAATCCCGATGCTTTCATGACTTATGAAATCGTTATGCGATAACAGACAAATCGTTATGACAGAGCATTATCACATTAAATGATGAATCGTTATGAGTTATAGCAAGTCGTTATGACACTTATCAAGTCGTTATGAACTGTAAAGAAATCGTTATGACTATCAAGTCGTTATGAAATGTCAAGAAATCGTTATGAAATCTTAACAAATCGTTGCACAAACAAATCGTTATGCAATCAAGAAATCGTTACGAGGTCTAAAGAAATCGTTACAGCTAGAGAGTCGTTGGAGTTCTAAAGAAATCGTTACGAGGTCTAAAGAAATCGTTACGCTAGAGAGTCGTTGCGATTCTAAAGAAATCGTTACGAGGTCTAAAGAAATCGTTACGTAGAGAGTCGTTGCGAGTTCTAAAGAAATCGTTACGAGGTCTAAAGAAATCGTTACGGCTAGAGAGTCGTTGCGAGTTCTAAAGAAATCGTTACGAGGTCTAAAGAATCGTTACGGCTAGAGAGTCGTTACGAGTTCTAAGAAATCGTTACGAGGTCTAAAGAAATCGTTACGGCTAGAGAGTCGTTACGGTTCTAAAGAAATCGTTACGAGGTCTAAAGAAATCGTTACGACAGTCAAGTCGTTACTGGTTCTAAAGAATCGTTGCGATATCGATTTGTTTTGAATTTTCCGGTCAAAGAGGAAATCGTTCTGCTTATCAAAGAAGTCGATACAAAGACTTGGACAGAATGTGAGATGAGACTTACCTGATTGTCTTGAACTTTCATTTTTCTTTTCTTTTATTTCCTGTTCTCAAGGCTCAAGTAATCCATTAGTACTATTTGTTAATCATCAAAATTAAATATAAATAAATGAATATTTATTATGGGGACAGTTTGGTCATCAATCTCCCCCTTTTGATGATGACAAAATATACTAAACATCATACAAAAATTAACATATTTTTTCATTGATTAAGTTTTCTCCCCCCATTTTGTCAATAAGCAAAAGATAGGCTGTGAGACAAAGAAGAGAGATATCATTGTATTAAGTATGAAAGGTAGTACAAGGGAGATAACAAGGAGGCATGCTGTGAGATGACAGCCCATGCCTTGATCTCAAGGTCTTCAAACGTCTGTTGGAAACCCCAGAAGCAACAGAGAAGTTGGGACCCATGGATTGGGTGGCCCTTTGAATGTACAAAGCCCTTTGCTGATCCAAGAATTCTGCATACTGATCTGGTCCAGAATGAATCTGAAGTAAGTGCTTTTTCCGAAGCTGGCACGATGGAGAAATCTATCCAAAGAGATTGGATAGAAGATCTTCTGATCTATTAGATCCTGCTTCAGAGCATAGAAAGCTGTATATCTAGCTGCCCACTGAACATAAATCTCTTGAATAGGATTTATGGAGTTGAAGATCCATGAAGGCTTCAGCTGAGAGAGAGGCTTATTTTGATGAACCAAGGAACTGTTGATGGCCTCTAACTGAAGGTTGGTTTCCTTGTAGATGATTGCCCATACGGAGGGAGTAAGCCTTTCACACTCAGAAATGAGTGGAGCCAAAACCTGAGAGGAGATGCGGCCAGAGTGGTATTCTCTGAAGATAAACCGCAGGAAGGAGGGCAGTCTGCTCTGCTTGGCTGACATTCTACCCATCTGCTTGGCAAACATGTCAAATGCATGGGATCCTGCATCTGAATCAAATACTAGGGAATGCAGCTTTGGCAAGAGGACTAGAGAGTCAACCCGGATATCAGCAAAATTCACTGTTAGGGGAATGTTCACTGGACGTTCGGATCTTAACATTACTATAGCTGAATGGAATTGAGAGAACTGGACTTCTGGCAGTTTATTCAAGAAGCAGAAGTCACTGTACTGCTGGAAGCTTTTGGCAATGCGGATCTCTTTCAAGATGAAAGGACCCCACAAATTCTTATGCTTGAGAAAGAACCACTCAGAGAGAGTGAGAGAATGAGCTCCATGTGTAATGGATTCGGCCCTGGCAGTCAAGAACTTGTTGTATTGAGCTTTGTTGCCTTGACATTTGCCCACTGATCTTCAGTCTTGAACTCAGTCCCCTCAAGATTTTGGATTTTTGAGAGTGGGATAACTGGGTAAGAGGAAGAACAATGTTTAGGTGCTCAGAAAGGTTGAGGAAGGGAATGCCATAAATGGTGGAGAGGATGCACTTTTGAAGATATTCCTTATAAAGGAATCTTTTGAGGTTCAAGGGTAAGAGAGTACCAAAGAGGAGGAAATAAGGAGGAGGAGATGCTAACAGAGGATGATTGTTTCCTCTTTTTCTTGGCAGGACTGGGAGGATCAGTCCTGTGGATATGGTGGCAGTGAAGAGAATGGTGGAAAGGGTATTTCTCTCAAAGTCATCCGGCAAGTTTGTGTCAAAGACACCAAGTAGAGGAGGTTTTTCTGGAATAAAAGTAACAGAGGAAGGAGGAGTAGGAGGATAGAAAAGGTGTTTGGGATTGAAGGAAGAAGTGGGTTGAATTGGAGTGGTTTGAGTTTGAGGTGATGAGGGTGAGAAGGATGATGGACCTGAGGTGTGAGAGGGAGTAGGAGAGAAGAGGGTTGAGATGTAGTGAGAGAAAGATGGTTGAGTGCGAGGCACAGGATGTTTAATGGTTGGTGGTGCAGGAGGGGCTGTAGAAGGAGAGGTAGGTGAGGACAAAACTGGAGTTGCAAGATTTGAAGTGTCAGGGGCTGAAGTAGCTGACATGGGCTCTTTCCCTTTGGCTGCTCTGACAACTGAAGAGGGTCCTGATGACCCTGAAGCTTGCCCTGATGGCCCTGGTGGCCCTGATGCTTGAACTGGCGGCCCTGTTGGCCGAGAGACTTCTGCTGGAGGCCCTGGTGGCCTAGGAACTTCAGCTGGACTGCTCTGAGTGGGTGCAGGAGGGACACCACTAGACCTTGAAAGATTAGCCAGCAATTTCTTCATATCAGACATCTCTTTATTGAACCACCTCATTGCATTTCGAATTGAGGATAGGTCAGAGGAGGTTGAAGCTTGATTAGAGATAATGCCCTGAACACTTGTCTGAACTGATGACAAGACTTCTCCTTGAGCTTTCAGCAATGCCATAATAGGCTTCAGATTGACTTTTCTGAGACTCTTTCTTGGCCTTTTGTGAGCCACTCTCTTTTGCTTCCCTTGCTGAATGACAGGCTCCTCAAGATTGATATTGCTTGCACTTGGGCCTTCACTAACAGGAACACTGGCAGGAGGTGGAATTTCCTCAATGCCTACTTGCTCCCCCTGAATAGGAGCGGGGAGTTTAACACTTTCTTGCTCCCCCTTAGCAGGAGCTTCTTCCAACACAACTTTCTCCAAGTGGCCTTCTGCCACGGATTCAGGCACTTCAGGTTCAAAGAGACTTTGCTCCCCTTGGCTAGGAGCTTCTTCCATGACCACATCTTGTTGAGTACCTGCTTGTATCTCAACATTAGCAATTGTTTCAGACTGAATTTCTGTATGGCCTGGTGCCATAACTTCTTCTTCAACACATCCACCTTCTTTGGAAGTAGCTAAGGTGGAGGGAATGGAATCCAATACGTCTCTTAAGATTGAGGCGACTAAGGTGGTGGGCAAAGAGTCTGCCACACCAGCTGCACCTTCTTCCATCTGAACTTCTGGAGAATGAGAGATAATCTCCACAGCAGGTGAGACTGAAACTTCTGCCTGGCTGGACACAACTGGTACTGCTGCTTCTTGAACAACTGCTGCTGCTGCTTGCTGCTGCTGCTGCTGCTCTGCTGCTGCTGCTCTTCTTCTTCTGCTGCTGCTGCTCTGCTCTCTTCTTCTGCTGCTGCTTCTTCTTGAACTTCTGGGATATCCCCAATAATTGCTTCTCCTTCAGCCACAGAGGACTTTGACCAAATTCCATCTTGCACTGAAAAACCACTTTTCTTCAAATTTCTGGACCTTATGGACTGGCCCATCTTCTCTACTACAGCTCCAGACACATCTACTCCAAAATGCTTGAAAATCCTGGTGAGTAGATGAGCATAAGGCAAGGAAACATTTAGCTTGCTCTTTGTTTCCCAGATTTGAGTACTGGCAAATTTCATTCTCTCAATCATAACTGCGGCCAGATTTATCTCCTTGTTCTGGATTACCCAGAACATCAAGTCTGAGTCTGCCCTAGTGCATGAAGAAAAGGTAGCACTCCGAGGAACTATGATTTGGCAGACAATAAAGTGGAGCAACCGATTGAAAGCTGACATCTGATTTATATCCAATTTTCCATCCTTCAGCTTAAACCCTGGACCAATAATGCCAAGACCCTTAGCTTCATCATTTACTGAGTCCACACCACTAAAGCCTGATGTCTTCACTCCAAACAACTCATGCAATAGATCATAATCTATCTTGATCTGGGTGCCCTTCACTGTGGAGACAAGGGACCCATCTGCTTCTGACTTCAAACAAATGAAAAAGGCTTTCACAAGGTCCGGGTAGCTTACCTCGGTGAAAGTAACAACATCCATCCACTGCATTCTTCTCAAAGCTTCGACTAAACTGGACATGCCACTCTTCTCAAGATTCTGAACATCCACTGCCTTATTTCCGCAAATCTTCGTCTTCACAAACGTAAACCTCTCTTGCTCCTTTGGGGACAAATACTCAGCACTGTAGCCCCCTACGCTTCCGGAGATCATCGGAGCGGCCATAGGTAGAGGAGAAGGAGATTCTGGTGAAGGAAATGATGGAAGAGATGGAAGCTTTCGAAGGGATTCTTCGCGGGAAGAGGAGAAAGCTTCGAAAGTTGCAGAGAGTCGATCCCAAAATCGTTAGGGCATCGGCTTTGGGTGAACAGATAGAGGATAAAAGGGTAAAGGTAGAAGACAAGTCGTTCTCAGAACGATTTGAATAAATTATTATTATTTTATCGAAAAGTGAAGCGCCAGAGGCAGTAAAGCCAGAAAACGACAAAATCGTTTGACGGGTCAAACAGCTTTTAATACGATAGCGGTCAAGGAATGTAGACAAACTGAATTTTGCTCATTGTTAAAGAGGGAAAATTTCATTTCTATCTGAAAAATTTTTATGCCAATAAAATTACAGAGATCTTTTCACACATTGCACATCCCTAATTCCCTTCTAAGAGATGTAAATCTCTCTTCAGGTAGGGCTTTTGTGAAGATGTCTGCTAATTGACCATTTGTATCTATAAAAGAAATTTCTAAATTACCACTAGCTACGTGATCTCGAATAAAATGATATCTTACCTCAATGTGCTTAGTCCTTGAGTGCTGAACTGGATTTTTGGTGAGGTTGATGGCACTTGTATTATCACACAATAGTGGAATTGATTTGATGTGAATTCCGAAATCCTCAAGTTGTTGCTTTATCCAAAGAAGTTGTGTACAGCAACTTCCAGCAGCAACATATTCTGCCTCAGCTGTTGATAAAGCTACTGAATTTTGTTTCTTGGATGACCATGATATTAAACATCCTGCAAGAAACTGACAACAACCACTGGTGCTTTTTCTATCTACTTTGCATCCAGCATAATCAGCATCTGAATATCCTACTAATTCTATTTCACAAGATCTAGGATACCAGAGACCTAAATCATGAGTTCTAGCCAGATATCTAAATATTCTTTTTACTGAAATTAAATGAGACTCTCTAGGGTCTGCCTGATATCTAGCACACATGCATACACTAAACAAAATATCTGGTCTACTTGCAGTTAAGTAAAGTAATGATCCTATCATACCTCGATAATTCTTTTGATCTACCTTTTTACCTTTTTGATCACTGTCCATTCTGATTGATGTGCTCATTGGGGTTGATAATGGTTTGCATCTTCAAATCCAAATTTCTTTAACAGCTCTTTGGTGTACTTGGCTTGACAGATATGAGTGCCATCCTTCCCTTGCTTGATTTGCAATCCAAGGAAGTAGCTTAGCTCCCCCATCAAGCTCATTTCGAATTCTCCCTGCATAAGCTTTTCAAAGTACTTGCAAAGAGATTCATCAGTAGATCCAAAAATAATATCATCTACATATATTTGCACAAGAAGTATATGTTTATCCTTAGATTTTATAAATAATGTACTATCTACTTTTCCTCTAGTGAAACCATGATCTAATAAGAAAGTACTGAGCCTTTCATACCAGGCTCTAGGTGCTTGCTTTAAACCATATAAGGCTTTATGTAGTTTAAATACATGATTTGGAAATTTGGGATCATCAAAACCTGGAGGTTGTTCAACATAAACTTCCTCTTTGATAAAACCATTTAAAAATGCTGATTTGACATCCATTTGAAATAGTTTTAAATCAAATGCAGATGCATAAGCAAGTAAAATCCTAATAGCCTCAAGTCTAGCTACAGGTGCATAGTTTCATCGAAATCTATGCCTTCCTCTTGAGAGTAGCCTTGAGCTACCAATCTGGCCTTGTTCCTTAAGATTATTCCGGACTCATCCAGTTTATTTCTGAACACCCACTTGGTGCCAATAACTGAATGATTGGATGGTCTAGGAACAAGTGACCATACTTGGTTTCTCTTGAACTGATTTAGTTCATCTTGCATGGCTAATATCCAAGATTCATCAGATAAAGCTTCATTGACTGTCTTAGGCTCTATTTGAGAAACAAAGGCTAAATAATCACAAGGAATTACATTACCTCTTGTTCTTACCCCTACAGATGGATCACCAATAATGTTTTCAGGAGGGTGATCTTTCTGATGTCTCCATTCTTTTGGAAGATTTTCATGTTGAATTTCAGTTTGCTGCAGTTCTTCCAGAGGAGGATCATCCTTGTCCTTAATTGAGGTATTCTTTAATTTTTCAGACAAGTCATCTGCATCATCAATGTCACTAATTTCTTCCTTTTTCAAGGAAGGGTTAGATTCATCAAAAATAACATGTACAGATTGTTCAATTAATAAGGAACGTTTATTGAAAACTCTATAACCTTTGGGTTTAGAAGAGTACCCCATAAAGATGCCTTCATCTGATTTGGCATCCAACTTACCAATGTCCCTTTTTCCATTGTTGTGGATGAAGCAAGGACATCCAAATATTCTGAAATGGCTGATCTTTGGCTTCTTTCCTTTGTAGAGTTCATAAGCAGTCTTCTTCAGAATCGGCCTGATCATCACTCTATTAATGATATAACATGCAGTGTTGATAGCTTCGGCCCAGAAGTATCTTGGCAAATCATATTCTGATAACATGGTTCTTGCCATATCCAAAAGAGTTCTGTTTTTCCTCTCAGCAATTCCATTCTGTTGAGGTGTCCTTGGGGCTGAGAAGTTGTGCTCGATTCCTTGATCATCACAGAACTTTGTAAACTTTTCATTCTGAAACTCACCACCATGATCTGATCGGATAGAGACAATTGTGAACTTCTGATCTTTCTGAACTTTCTTACTGAAGCTGACAAAATTATCAAATGTGTCATCTTTGTGCTCTAGAAAGGATACCCAAGTGAATCTTGAATAATCATCAACTATTACAAATCCAAAATTCTTTCCTCCTAGACTGGTGGTCCTCATTGGCCCAAATAGATCCATATGAAGTAGTTCTAAGGGCTTTGAGGTGGTTACTACAGTCTTTGATTTGAAAGAGCTCTTGGTGTGCTTTCCTCTTGCACAAGGTTTGCAAATACTGTCCAAGCTAGAATTGACCTTTGGCAATCCTTCAACTAGCTTTCTCTTTCTGAGCTTATTCAAACCATCCAAGCTGCAGTGGCCCAATCTTCTGTGCCACAACTCTGTTGATTGATCTTTACTAGCTGCCAAACACACATCTTGATCCTTGAGTTCTTCTAGATAGAGTACATACAGATTTCTTTCTCTATAAGCTTCAAAAATGACTGCTCCATCCTTTAATATACTGCACTTTGATTCTTGGAACTGAATCTGATGGCCTTTGTCACACAACTGGCTGATACTGATGAGATTATGCTTTAACCCTTTGACCAGCATTACATCTTCAATTACTGATCTTCCTTTGATGTTTACGGATCCACTTCCTATTACTGTGCCTTTTCCATTATCTCCATATGTGACTGTTCCTTCTTCATCTTGGAGATTAACAAAAAGCTTCTGGTTCCCTGACATGTGCCTTGAGCATCCACTATCCAAATACCATTTGGATGCTTTTGATTTTCCCTGAAAATTAAACACTAAGTTTTAGGTACCCAAGTTCTTTTGGGTCCTGAGAGGTTAGTACCATTTATTTTTCCTTTTATTATCCATTTTTTGTTCTTAGTGGACATGTTGCTTTGTTATGTCCTAGTTTGTTACAATGGGTACAGCAGGTTATTCTAGTTATTCTTTCAACTGGAGTATATTTAAATTTTTTATGTTCTTTATCCTTTTCAGATATAAATTCAGGAGTTGGATAAGTGTTGGGAAAGACTTTTGTTTCTTCATTTTCCGAGGGAGTATAACCAAAACCATGTTTCTTCTTGGTTGATCTTTTAGCTCCACTCATATTAGAAGAGGTTTATTATTTGTGAATTTGTTTATGGTGCTTGTTAAATGTTCATTTTCTTTATTTAGTCTTTCTATTTCTGTTTTAAGTCCACTTAAGTTTCTTGTTTTTCTAAATGATTTATTTTCTTATTTTTCTCTTTTAAATCTTCACATAATAATTCATTCCTTCTTTTATGTTCAGTTATTTGTTTTTCAAGTTCTTCATTTTCTGTTTTTAGGTCTGAGTTTGTATTTTCTAAACAGATTATATTTTTCTTACTAATTTTAAGTAATTTACATACTTCTTTATATTTTTCATAAAGTTCATTAAAAGCACTTTCTAAATTATCAGAATTTGAATCATTGCATGAATCAAAAGAAGAGTCAGAAGTTACCTTGTCTTCGGTGTTGGCCATGAAAGCCAAGTTGACTTCTTCACCTTCACTGCTCGAGTTTGACTCACTGTCTGAGTCACTGCTGTTCTCCCAAGCAGCTGCCATTGCTTTCTTTTTATACTTTTTGAATCTTCTGAAGTTGTCCTTCTTTTTGTGATCATTTTTCTTAAGCGTTGGACAGTCTGCCTTGATGTGTCCAGGCTTCTTGCATTCATAACAGATCACTTCTCCTTTCTTCTGATCCTTTGCTTCTGGTTTTCTGAAGTCTTTGTTTTTCTTGAAAAATCTTCTTCCGGACTGATACTTCTTTTTCTTTGCTAATATTCTCTGAAGTCTTCGAGACAGCATGGCTTCTTCATCATCACTGTCTTTGCTATCTTCACTGTTATCCAAAGATTCTTCTGATATCTCATCATTCACTTTGAGAGCATTTGATTGTTTCCTTCTGCTGGAGGATTCTCCTAATCTCTCCATGTTTATCTCGTGAGCCATGAGAGATCCTATTAGCTTTTCCAATGACATTAATTTTAAATCATTGGCTTCTTCAATGGCTGTTACCTTTGGAGTCCATGAAGATGGTAGAGATCTGAGGACTTTTCTAACCATGTCTGGTACATCATAAACCTTTCCCAATCCAGCTAATCCATTTGTAATGTCTGTGAATCTGCTGAACATCTGAGTTATTGATTCACCTGTCTGCATCTGGAATCTTTCATATTGAGCTACTAGAATATCTATTCTTGTCTCCTTTACTTTGTCTGTCCCTTCATAGGTAATTCTGAGCTTTTCCCACATCTCCATTGCGGATTTGCAGGCTGAAACTCTATTGAACTCTTTCTTGCTTAGGGCACAGCATAATATGCTCTTGGCTTTGCAGTTTAAGGATATTCTTTTCCTATCATCATCTGTCCACTGAGCCTTAGCATTTGTGACCAAAAGATCACCTTCTTCTACAATGGACCAGATTGTGTAATCATGACCTTGTAGAAAATATTCCATTCTAGTCTTCCAGTAGGTGTAGTCTTCTCCATCGAACAAGGGAGGCCTGTTGACTGACTGACCTTCGAAGTTGCTTTGGGCTGCCATAGATCTTTGCTCTTCAGATCGTTGGATCTTCTTCTTTGTCGAAGAGACGGGCTCTGATACCACTTGTTGCCCAGCTAGCTAGCCCAGAGGGGGGGTGAATGGGTTATTAAAACTTCGATCTCTGATTAAAACCTGTTTACTGAAAGGATTGCACAACTTAATAACAAGGTTAGAGTTAGAGCAAATAAGATAACAATCACACAAAACACATCCACAAGACACAAGGATTTTTATCCTGGTTCGGAACTCCTCTCCACAGGAGACCTACGTCCAGTCCCTGAGCAATACCTCAGGATTTCACTACTAAGGGTACAATCCCCCTTAAGGATCCTTACACCCAGCCTCAACTGGTCTTCCTTCTACCTGAAGGGAAAAACAATCACCCTGGATACCACCAGGTCTTCCTTCGTCCAGAAGGGAACACAACTAAAGAAGAAAATGTGTGTGAACAGGCTTCAGACTCTAGCTTGACCAGCTACAAACTGAAGCTACCAAGGCCCGAGAGAGAAAAAGATTTAACAAGGTTTTCTCTCCAAGGACTACACAAGCTCTCACAAATAAAAACTCCTTTTGATCACTGAGAGCTAAGAGCTAAGAACAAGGTTGGAGTGGAAGCTTCGCTCTTCTTTCAATCTTCTAAAGACTTGATGAGATGGAGTTCTTTCTTTTCAAATTGCAAGCGTTGTTCTCTGTCTTCTCCTTCTTGAGTCTTTTATTTATACTTCTGATTCAAATTTGAACGTTGAAGTGTCCGTTGTCTCTTATCCTGGTGTACGTTAGACTGGTCACCAAGGAAGCTTCTGATCTTCAGTCTTTTATCCTTTAGTACACGCCAGAGAAATGTTTTAGAATCTTGTATCTTGTATCCAACGTTGTACAGATGAGTCTTGTCAGATATCTGCAAGCATATCAACAATAAATAGAGGACAGCTAGGACTGCGTTGATTGTTAGTTGCAGATGGAACATATATTGCAATATATAGCAAAGCTCCGTTCTGTCTAAAAAGTACGTAGACAGAGTAGCATAGAAATGGAAGATATTGTCTGCATGCATGGGAGATACGATCAGAGAGCATTTAATGCGTAGCAGTCAACAGACAAGATATGACTTTGACTTTTCAACGCTATTAAAAAGCATTATACTGATACAGCAAGAAATTCGATATAAATAATCCCGATGCTTTCATGACTTATGAAATCGTTATGCGATAACAGACAAATCGTTATGACAGAGCATTATCACATTATAATGATGAAATCGTTATGAGTTATAGCAAGTCGTTATGAACACTTATCAAGTCGTTATGAACTGTAAAGGAATCGTTATGACTATCAAGTCGTTATGAACTGTAAAGAAATCGTTATGAAAAGTCTTAACAAATCGTTGCACAAAGCAAATCGTTATGAGAATCAAAGAAGTCGTTACGAGAAGTAAAGAAATCGTTACGGCTAGAGAGTCGTTGCGAGTTCTAAAGAAATCGTTACGAGGTCTAAAGAAATCGTTATGGCTAGAGAGTCGTTGCGAGTTCTAAAGAAATCGTTACGAGGTCTAAAGAAATCGTTACGGCTAGAGAGTCGTTACGAGTTCTAAAGAAATCGTTACGAGGTCTAAAGAAATCGTTACGGCTAGAGAGTCGTTACGGGTTCTACAGAAATCGTTGCGATGTCTAAAGAAATCGTTACGGCTAGAGAGTCGTTGCGAGTTCTAAAGAAATCGTTACGAGGTCTAAAGAAATCGTTACGGCTAGAGAGTCGTTACGAGTTCTAAAGAAATCGTTACGAGGTCTAAAGAAATCGTTACGGCTAGAGAGTCGTTACGGGTTCTAAAGAAATCGTTGCGATGTCTAAAGAAATCGTTACGACAGTCAAGTCGTTACGGGTTCTAAAGAAATCGTTGCGATATCGATTTGTTTTGAATTTTCTGGTCAAAGAGGAAATCGTTCTGCTTATCAAAGAAGTCGATACAAAGACTTGGACAGAATGTGAGATGAGACTTACCTGATTGTCTTGAACTTTCATTTTTCTTTTATTTCCTGTTCTCAAGGCTCAAGTAGTCCATTAGTACTATTTTGTTAATCATCAAAATTAATATATAAATAGATGAATTATTTATTATGGGGACAGTTTGGTCATCACATTGCACGTAAAGCGACGAGCAAACAGGTGATAGTAACAGTTGCACAACATGCGCACATCGTATTGGCAGTCAGGTGGAATTCACGATCTTCCCGCTGGCCATGTTATGCACAAGTCCAGAGGTCCGACGTGATTCATGGTAAGAGCGAACTTCTAATAGCCGTTTGGATCATATCGATCCCTAAAAGTGTAATGGGTGTTAGGGTACAACTGGCTCGTCGACCATGTGGGAATCCATGATCAGAGGAAACTTATGGAGGCCTTGCACAATGATTCACTAGTCCGGCGGAAGGAGTATCCGATGGAGAGTTCGTCCAAGTCAAGAAAGTGTGTAAATATAGAAACAAGTGCTCGACGTTCTAGAGGAATTCTAGAACAGTGGAGCGTCGAGATCGGTGTTCTAAAACATCGCACAAATCGTAAACGAGTACTTGTTAAAGTAAGGTAATTAATTGTAATAATTACCAGATATGTTATGTGTCATATTCATACAAATTAAGCCATGTTTGGATGGTTCAACGTGTGTGTATGTGTCATGAAAGATCAAGTGATTGACTTTTATTAGATTAAAATACAATCAATACTTACAACTTTGTTTTTATGTAGTTAAGATCGTCAACATGATATGGGAATTATGGTGGTACAACAAGACTTGCAAAAGACTGATTTTCAGGCCCGAAAACTGAGATCGCGACGTGGTCTTGCAAGGATCGCGACGGGGTCGTCAGATCAGGCAGGCAGAATGCGACATGGGTACTGTCGCGACCAGAACGCGACAGAGGTACTGTCGCGACCCAACCTCAGAATGGGACATATCGGGCCGTCGCGTTCACAGGGACTGCGCCTGAGTCCGATAGGGATCTGACATGCTCTTGGTTCAGACTACCATGATTTGACACAGGGTAATATTCATGAAATGCCTATATCTCTCTATATGCTGACCTTTAGACAAAACTCACAACATAGAAAATGTCGAGGACATCTATTGAAAGAACTTTTGTGTTGTGGGCTGGGTCTGAATCGGTCTCTAATTGCATGAAATACAGGAAGAACGTGGGAAAGCCCTAAACATGCATGACTTCGTTGCGACTTACATGTTAGACTTGTAACATGAGATCTCCTGACATTTGGACAAAACGTCTAACATAAAAGATGACAAGGACAACTAGTATAAGAACTTTTTGGTTGGGGTTTTAACCTAATTCGGTCTTGAACCTTGTGAAAAACATGAAGAAGTGAAAGTTAAATGCAACCTGAAAATGCAGTATCCTGCATGACTCTATTGCTAAGTTTATAAATCTCTAACTAATGATATTTAAACAAAACACTTAACATGAAAGATGACCAGGACAACTAGTTAAATAACTTTTAAGTTGGAGGATTGACCTACTTCGGCATTTAATCTTGTGCAAAATAGGAAGAACTTAAAGTTAACTGCATCTCGACATTGCAGTATCATGCAGCAACTCGATTAACACGCTTATAACTCTCTATGAAGACTTTTAGGCAAAACTTTCTACATGAAAGATGATTGTACTACAAGTAGAAGAACTTTTATGTTTATGATTTAGTCTAGTTCGGTCTCGAATCGTATGCATAATAAGAAGAATGGTAAAAGCCCTAACTGTGCGCGACTTAGGGAAACGATTAATACACAAAGTATACTCGATGAAAATTAGTAAAATCAGAAGCAAATGAATCTAGACGAAGCTCTACAAGATGGTATTATTTTTCTTTAATCTTGACCCGAGAATGCCTACCTTTGAACGCAAAGAACTCCCTGCAGGTTCCTGGTTCGCTACAGGGCGAGGTGGAAGAAGACCACGTTTTTCCCCAGCCTTCTCCTCTCCTCCAGCGCCCCAAACCTGCTGCACACGACCCCAACTTGATGCTAAACCTTCCCCAAACGTTTTGTGAAGAGTTCTTATAGTTTTAGGGTGCTACTTCATGTCCTAATGGGACTAGGAAAGAGGGCTGCGAATTTCTGCATTCTAGTTTCCAAAATCTGAGATTCTCTCACCAAAGGAGGTAGCAAAGGTTTAGGAAACCACCTCTTAGAGTTGGGTCCGGTTTTGACTTACCTTGTATGACTAATTACCCTAATTTAAACCCTAATGTGCCCTTCACAATTATTGCATATTTACAGGTACGAATTTCTGAGTATTTTTATGTTCCAATTTTATTATTAGGCTAAAAGTGATCCATTGGCCCATTTTCATTAATGGGTCACTAATACATAATGTTATAAGTCTCTCCAACCTATTTATTTAATTTATGGTTAGGTTATTTTTCCGTGTGAACAATTTTCCGACTTAGTTCCCTAATTCGGTTAACCTGGTCACGTGTAACGTACACTTGGCCAATCGGATTTTTCGTTGCTCGAATCTCTTTATGAAACTCTTAAGAATAATGTTTGAGGTTGATTTATAATTTTTACGAAATTTTCTAATGTTTTTTCTCACGTACGATAGTGGTACATAAGTTCTATCATTTCGATAATACGTAAGTTATTTATTTACTATTTTCATACTTGAATTTGTTCATGGGTCATAAGTTGTCCATTGATCCAATTCCTTTTTATGGACTATCCCCACATATTTTTTGGAGTCTACCCATAATTTTTATTTCAATTGTTAATCCACTTGGCTCATGTAATAATGGATTTTCCAATTTATTCCTTAGTTACAATAATAAGTCACATAAATTCTAAATCATGGTCCGAATTATTTTTCTATGCCCAAATTTCTTAATGGGTCATTAGATAATAATTTTTAAGGTATAACTATTATTTTCATAGAATTTTTATATGAGTTTCTACTCATGCAATAATGATGTGTATCTTTTAACTAGTTTGATTTTTATTAATGGGCAAAATTTTCATTTATCTATAATATATATATATATTATTTTTAATTAATGAATTTCTTGGGGTATTACATCCTCTCCCACTTAAAGAGAATTTGGTCCCCAAATTCCATAACTCCTTCAATTAAATATGAATCATCATACTATACTAAGAGTATTAATCGAGACGAGTTTAGATTTACCTTCCATGGTCCTTATTTCGTCATTTGGACTTGGTGTTGCCGAAGCTTCGAGTGTATCTTTATGTGTTGATTCCCCGTAACACTTGTCTTTCGCGGGGCAATTCCTAATCTTGTGGTCTGAGCTTCCACATCGGAGACACTTCCCTTGATTCTTCCAGCAGTCTTTCGACATGTGGCTCCCATATAGCAATTCTTGCATCGACCTTCATGATTGAGAGTTACATGCCTATTATTTTTATTGTTCTGTTTACCATTACCAACTGTTTAGTCGCTTCCTCTTTGTCATAGAGTTGGGATCTGTCATACTAGTAGCTGATTCTTTTAAGTGTGGACAAACTCGCAGCTGATGTCTCGAGTTGCCACAACGTAGGCATGCACCAATTCTTCGCCAATAGTCCTTGGCCACATGACCCAGCTTGTAACAATGAAGGCAGATAATCGCATTGTTATGATTCACTTGCTGGTTGGCCTTCTTGCCATGGTTATATCTTCTCTTCCTATTCTGGTTGGTTTCCTTTTTAATCTTCTTAGTCGCTTCCAGAGCTCTTCCTAGCAGTTGAGCGGCTTGTTGACATGCCAGGACTAGCCTCTGAGTTGGTCTCATGTCGGCGTCCATTAAGAGTTTCTCCTTCTCACGAATCCTCTCGGAAGAATATTTGGTGTTGAAGAGTTCTAAAAATTCTCCCCACTCTATGTTGATGTTGGGTAATCGACGACTGGCAGCTTCCCACCAAGCTCTAGCATCGCGGTCCAACTGGAAGGTTGCCAGAAGGACTTTCTCCTGCTCTGAACATTGCATGACTCTAAAAATTTGTTCCATTGCCTTTACCCAATTTTTGGCTTCTTCGGGATCCGGAGTTCCATTAAACCTAGGAGGATTTATTCGTTGAAAATTCACATATAAGTCTCCAGGCCCATTTCTTGTTCTGGCTTGAATCACATTGTTAAGGGCTTGAGTCAATGCTTGTATGGTCCATTGTAATTCAACCATTGGCGCACGCTCGCCAGCCATCTCTTCTAGTCTCCTGCGAGCAATAATATTCTATTAAGTTCTTCTTAACTGAGGGTGTTTGTACATATAGTTAAACTCCTAGCATAGCCCCAAGCTTTACCCAATCTCTCGCATAGGTATGGTGATTAACTTAGACATGTTTCATGGCGGTTCACCTAGAACATCCTAGGACCTAAAATATACTAATAAGGACATCCTAGGCTCTGATACCAACTGTCACGCCCCTCCAATTTAGCAGCGGAATAAATCGGAGGGAGACGCGAACAACGAGTATGGTAATGACAACTGCGCATATTTTCGCAAACATCAGAGCATCTAATGAACAATAATTGAAATAACTCTTGATTTCATTATAAAATTACTAAGACTATTACAACCACTAATTCGAAGCCAAACACAAGGCTCAATGATGTCATTACACTGAAAAGAAAACTAAAGCAATAACTACAAGACTCCATGGTACTAAGGTAACTTCATGAGTTGACTTCGGGTCGCTCATCACTCTAGTCTTGTCCCATTGGTGTGTGTGACGTCAGAGTCTGACTTACCTGAGACATAATAACAAATAACGAAGGGTGAACGATAACGCCCAGTAGGACTTAAATCTCAGGATCAAGCATGCTTTAAGTGTTTAATGTCTTGTAAAGCAGGATAACTAGAGAGAGTAACGAGAAACATATAGAAAGTACTGGTACACGACAACGAGAAACAATAGCACAATGCACGAGAGTATAGCATGACAAGTGTTGATATCGGATTGGCCGTATAACAAGATAACAAGTAAAGTTGCACAACAGTGCACAAGTCACGATAGCAAGTGTTGGTCGATATTCTTTCAACCACGAGATTCAAGTAAACCAATAGTTGACTGTTTGATTAATTGATTGCCATAGATCAAATCTTGCGTGTTCATGCGTTAGGTGTATGCCATCACCCTGATCATTAGACCCCCGCGAGTTATAGCCTTTCAGGTGCTCCTCCCAAGGACCAGATCGGGCCCTTATAATGTTGCCTAGCATAGTCATGTTTTTATCGTAGACAATCAATCATTTAATTGGCCAAATAGAGAGTACCAAGAAATAGATGAGATCGCTAGATGAATAGACGAGATAGTAGAGTGAACGTGAATAGATGAGCGAGTCGAGTATAGATGAGAGCTAGTGGACATTGCACGTAAAACGACGAGTAAACAGGCGATAGTAACAGTTGCACAACACGCACACGTCGTATTGGCAGTCAGGTGGAATTCACGATCTTCCCGCTGGCCATGTTATGCACAAGTACAGAGGTCCGACGTGATTCAAGGTAAGAGCGAACTTCTAATAGCCGTTTGGATCATATCGATCCCTAAAAGTGTAATGGGTGTTAGGGTACAACCGGCTCGTCGACCATGTACGAATCCATGATCAGAGGAGACTTACGGAGGCCTTGCACAAGGATTCACTAGTCCGGCGGAAGGAGTATCCGATGGAGAGTTCGTCCAAGTCAAGAAAGTGTGTAAATATAGAAACAAGTGCTCGACGTTCTAGAGGAATTCTAGAACAGTGGAGCGTCGAGATCGGTGTTCTAAAACATCGCACGAATCGTAAACGAGTACTTGTTAAAGTAAGGTAATTAATTGCAATAATTACCAAATATGTTATGTGTCATATTCATACAAATTAAGCCATGTTTGGATGGTTCAACGTGTGTGTATGTGTCATGAAATCAAGGATATGAAAGATCAAGTGATTGACTTTTATTAGATTAAAATACAATCAATACTTACAACTTTGTTTTTATGTAGTTAAGATCGTCAACATGATATGGGAATTATGGTGGTACAACAAGACTTGCAAAAGACTGATTTTCAGGCCCAAAACTGAGATCGCGACGTGGTCTTGCAAGGATCGCGACGGGGTCGTCAGATCAGGCAGGCAGAATGCGACATGGGTACTGTCGCGACCAGAACGCGACAGAGGTACTGTCGCGACCCAACCTCAGAATGGACATATCGGGCCGTCGCGTTCACAGGGTCTGCGCCTGAGTCCGATAGGGATCTGACATGCTCTTGGTTCAGACTACCATGATTTGACACAGGGTGATATTCATGAAATGCCTATATCTCTCTATATGCTGACCTTTAGACAAAACTCACAACATAGAAAATGTCGAGGACATCTATTGAAGAACTTTTGTGTTGTGGGCTGGGTCTGAATCGGTCTCTAATTGCATGAAATACAATAAGAACGTGGGAAAGCCCTAAACATGCATGACTTCGTTGCGACTTACATGTTAGACTTGTAACATGAGATCTCCTGACATTTGGACAAAACGTCTAACATAAAAGATGACAAGGACAACTAGTATAAGAACTTTTTGGTTGGGGTTTTAACCTAATTCGGTCTTGAACCTTGTGAAAAACATGAAGAAGTGAAAGTTAAATGCAACCTGAAAATGCAGTATCCTGCATGACTCTATTGCTAAGTTTATAAATCTCTAACTAATGATATTTAAACAAAACACTTAACATGAAAGATGACCATGACAACTAGTTAAAGAACTTTTAAGTTGGAGGATTGACCTACTTCGGCATTTAATCTTGTGCAAAATAGGAAGAACTTAAAGTTAACTGCATCTCGACATTGCAGTATCATGCAGCAACTCGATTAACACGCTTATAACTCATATGAAGACTTTTAGGCAAAACTTTCTACATGAAAGATGATTGTGACTACAAGTAGAAGAACTTTTATGTTGATGATTTAGTCTAGTTCGGTCTCGAATCGTATGCAATAAGAAGAATGGTAAAAGCCCTAACTGTGCTCGACTTAGGGAAAACGATTAATACACAAAGTATACTCGATGAAAATTAGTAAAATCAGAAGCAAATGAATCTAGACTCGAAGCTCTACAAGATGGTATTATTTTTCTTTAATCTTGACCCGAGAATGCCTACCTTTGAACGCAAAGAACTCCCTGCAGGTTCCTGGTTCGCTACAGGGCGAGGTGGAAGAAGACCACGTTTTTCCCCAGCCTTCTCCTCTCCTCCAGCGCCCCAAACCTGCTGCACACGACCCCAACTTGATGCTAAACCTCCCCCAAACGTTTTGTGAAGAGTTCTTATAGTTTTAGGGTGCTACTTCATGTCCTAATGGGACTAGGAAAGAGGGCTGCGAATTTCTGCATTCTAGTTTCCAAAATCTAAGATTCTCTCACCCAAAGGAGGTAGCAAAGGTTTAGGAAACCACCTCTTAGAGTTGGGTCCAGTTTTGACTTACCTTGTATGACTAATTACCCTAATTTAAACCCTAATGTGCCCTTCACAATTATTGCATATTTACAGGTACGAATTTCTGAGTATTTTTATGTTCCAATTTTATTATTAGGCTAAAAGTGATCCATTGGCCCATTTTCATTAATGGGTCACTAATACATAATGTTATAAGTCTCTCCAACCTATTTATTTAATTTATTTCCGTGTTAACAATTTTCCGACTTAGTTCCCTAATTCGGTTAACCTGGTCACGTGTAACGTACACTTGGCCAATCGGATTTTTCGTTGCTCGAATCTCTTTATGAAACTCTTAAGAATAATGTTTGAGGTTGATTTATTATTTTTACGGAATTTTCTAATGTGTTTTCTCACGTACGATAGTGGTACGTAAGTTCTATCATTTCGATAATACGTAAGTTATTTATTTACTATTTTCATACTTGAATTTGTTCATGGGTCATAAGTTGTCCATTGATCCAATTCCTTTTTATGGACTATCCCCACATATTTTTTGGAGTCTACCCATAATTTTTATTTCAATTGTTAATCCACTTGGCTCATGTAATAATGGATTTTCCAATTTATTCCTTAGTTACAATAATAAGTCACATAAATTCTAAATCATGGTCCGAATTATTTTTCTATGCCCAAATTTCTTAATGGGTCATTAGATAATAATTTTTAATGTATAACTATTATTTTCATAGAATTTTTATATGAGTTTCTACTCATGCAATAATGATGTGTGTCTTTTAACTAGTTTGATTTTTATTAATGGGCAAAATTTTCATTTATCTATAATATATTATATATATATGATATATATATTTTTATTAATTAAATTTCTTGGGGTATTACACAAAACCTACACACAACATGGAAGGACCTCAACCCCAACGAATCTCACTGGCAACACCGGTAGCCAAACCATATCATGCTCACAGCAAAGCATAATTATATCAATTAACACAAATCTCGGAAAGAAGAAGAGATAGCAGAACTAGCACCACGCTACTAGTCTGCTGAATAACTGTAAAACCTAGGCCACAAGCCTTACAGGCACACCACCTCAACAACTGGTCGCCTAAGCTATAAGCCACACAGGCAAAGCATTGCCTAAGCTACTAGCTTCACTGGAAAGCCTCAAAACACATGGGTAACAGGACTGCTAACCAAGAGCTAATCATTTATACCCTCAAACCACGATGTATCGAATGTCACACTTAAGAAACATAATTGGCTACCACGATGCCAATCCATCACACACTAAACCTTATTCGGAAACTTACCCAAGGAAGGGTAAAACACAACAAGTGGAAGGTCTCACCACATGACCTCCACTTCACCACCTGAAAAGACTAGTACTTAGCGTACTATGAGAAATCAGTACCCATAAAGGGTACAGGTACCTACCACCACGAGGTACCACCACTGAAACACAAACACAACTATGCCACCACCCGGGGCACACCTCAACCAGTCAAACCACAACCAATGAGTCTCCGCTCACTAACTACAACGTCAACCATGCCAACACCATGGCACACCTCGACGGGTAAAACCACAACTAACACACGCTATAGCCAATAGCAATGCACACGCCGGAAAGCACGATGCCACCACACGGGATAGACTACTGGTTCATGACGCCAGTATCCAACCCAGACAACACAACACAAGAACTTCCTCTCAGTCTAGCAATCACGGACGTAAGGTCCAACTGCCGCTCCACAACACAAGTAAGCCAAAGAACTGTGGAGACCAACCAACCACCACAACCTATAGGTCACACACCCTGTAGGCCCATGCCTGGCACCTTTAGAGACTCTGGCCCGAGCTCTCTAAAGTGAGGCACTGGTAACAGGACTAGCTAGGTCCCAGTACGTCTACTGGTGTTTGTAAACCCCAGCTACGAGCGCGCTACAAGTGACTAAACATAAACTCTCATGAGTCACTGTCCCACTGTCATCTTTCCCTCAGTCGGACGTACTACTCAAGCACAAGAGTGAGGGTGTCTAGGAAGATGACAAGACCTCGACGGTACCACTGCACCGGGACAAGCCCTGAGCACACACAGGTGCCTGGCTCACACAAAACCTGGGGCACCAAACTGAAGAGGCATTCCAGAATAGGCGTCGGATCACCATACTCGGCTAGCATATAAACCACGTCAATCACTTAATGCTTCAGTATAACGTATATTGAAATATACTAAACATAACTGGCTTATCATCGATCACCATGTGACCTCTAAACCATCCCACACTGATACATACTTGTATCACGACAGTGCGACACAACCTTGACTATCATCAGTCACTCTGTGACCTCTATGGCAACACACACTATTTAACACATATATCATTATAATACTCTTTAAAAGACAACCATAAACTAGGGATAGGTTCATATACGACCTTCATTGCCCCGTCACCTCATACTATCTATAAAAGTTACATTACAATAATCATCACGTCGAACCACTAACCATGCATGTTCATGCACGGCACTCAAATCGTGTGAACACCATGTAAAAACATGCTCACTTTATGAGCACCACCCTTATCACGTAAACCACACACAAATGACATGCTAACCACACTCACAGAGTGCTACAAGTGCCAATACATCATTAGCATTGCCATGCATGATAATTAAACGATAATCGGATAATCGTACCATTAAAACAAACACCATAAGCACACTCGGCTGTGGTTGCGAGATGGGGTTCAGTCGCAATCAGATCGCGACACCCGACGGACTGCTATCAAAAACACTAACGCGACAGGGTCCAACGGCGCCATGAGATCGCACCACCCCGACATGTCGCGATAGGGAACCTTGTGGCGACGGGTCATTCTGTCGCGACCTGGTCGCGACAGCAAGGTCCGTCGCCTTCTCAGGTGAAAACCCTAATTCGGGAACCATCTCCGCATTTTCGATGCAAACCATCCCACATGATATTTCAACCCGGTTTTCATGCTCATTTCACCTCCTAGACATGGTATCTACTGTTTTTAAAGCGATAAACAAACCAATATGCAATCCACGAAGCAAATCAAGATAGAACTCCCTACCTTCACGAAGAACACGCAATCCACGCATGGCACGGAGTTTCCCCCACTCCTCGCGACGTCCTCACATCGAGAGCGCATCGAAAACTCCACCGAAATGCCAAATCACCCAACAGAGCCACAACAACTCCTTCCCTGGTCGAGCAGAGCTTGTGAAAGCTCTGTTCGGCCAACCTGCTTAAAAACCGCACAGCGGTTGGGATCGCTGATAACTGTAAAATTTTTTGTGTTAAGTTTCATACATATAGATGATTTTAGACATCATTTGTCTATAAATAATGTGCAGTTTGATTATAATTTTCATTTCATCCATAAATAAGTTTTTGAACATGTTAGTTGATATTAGGGTAGAATACACTTGTTAGATCTTCATTCAACAATTTACTGTTAACTAATCAAATTCATTCTTTTGCACAAGTACACTTTTAAAAATAAAAGATATTTGTAAATGTTGTATATAAATAATTTTTGTTGCAATAATATTTTTGTAGGAGATAGGCATGAGTTTGTGAATAAATAAGATTTTTTTACAAGCTTTTAATACCCCATCCAATAACATCATGCCACATACCCCACACAATCCCATTAAACAAATAAAAATTATTTTTAATAAATACCCCACCATACCCACGCACTCCACTTAAACATTTTTCTTTCTTTTGCTCCCCACCAGGGCAAAGGAAGCACCTGGAAGCTGCTGGAAGCTGAAGGCGGTGCATACGGGTGTGCTGCTGGGAAGAGGATTTAAGCTCTGCTGAAGCTAGGAGCTGGGCGCGATGCAGAGGCCGGGTGGTGTGCGCAGCAGCTGGGGAAGGCGATGGCACCCAGCTGTGCTGGCTGCGGTGCGGGCTGCTGCAGAGGAAGCTAGAGGCTTGTGCGCGGCAGGATGTGTGAGGCTGGCAGGCTTGGGTGTGTGGTATGGCTGGCGATCCAGGGAAGCGCAGCGGCTGTGGCGATCGTGCGGAGGCGTGTGCGACACAGGAAGCTAGAGGCGACCGGAGCTGGGGCCTCGTGTGTGTGGATCTGCGGCGAAGCTGGCTCGTGTGGAGCTAGGAAGAGGACGGCGCGTGTGGATCCGGAGGAGCCTATTTAAGGACTCCAGGTCCTCAGAATTAGGGGTTCGACAGAGGAGAGTTTAGTTTTTTTTTTCTTTTTCATCTCTTTAGTTCTGTATTGTTGGGGGTTTTGAGTTCAGAAATTTTGGGGTTTCTTTAGGTTGTAAGGGGTTCAGCTGGTTGGGCTGAGAGAGCTTGTTTGGCTGCTGTGAGGGGAATCGAGTGCTTCTTTTTTTTTTCTTTGTTCTGTTGTGAGGTTTGGGCTGGGGTTCAGGATTTGAGGAATTTCTCTCTTGTTTCTTCTGTTCTTTCAGAGAGCTACTGTAATTTTTGGGTTTTCTTCCTCTTTTCCGGTTATAGAACTGCTGGAAGTAGACATATTATTTTTCCATTTCTTCTGTGCTTAGAAGAGTTCGATCCATTGGCATTTATTGCATTTAATTTCCATTTCTTCTGTGCTTAGAAGAGTTCGATCCAGTGGCGTTTATTGCATTTAATTTCCATTTCTTCTGTGTTTAGAAGAGTTCGATCAAGTGGCATTTATTGCATTTAGTTCTGATTACATTGCTTCTGTGTTTAGGGGAGACCGATCCAGTGAATTTTCCTTTTCTTCTTCTCTTCGCTGCTGCTGGGAGGGGGATCGAGGGTTCCTTTCTTTTGTGTTATGTGAGAGATGGAGGGCTTCCAGAGATCGGTGTAACGTCGCGCGTTTTTCGGATCTTTGTGGATCCTTGGTTTAGCGTGTGGGATGGTCAAGCCTGTGACCAGTGCGACTTTGTTTTGTGTTTTCTTGTTGGATCCTTACCAGGGTTGGTTATGGATCTGTGTTGGTGTTCAGTGTGCTGGACATCAGCAGTGAGTTGGCTTCCAGGTGTGTGACGTCGACTGTGTGTTGGCGGCAATGGTGTTGCCATTAACATGTTCTGGAGTCCATCGATGTAGACGTCAATTGTTGAACTTGGCGGCCAAAGATGTGGACGCCTGTTTGGGGCGGTTTTTGGTTAGCGGCGCAGAGGTTGACGTTAACCTGTGGCGTCTGTGTTTATAGGCTGACCTGAGCCCTATTCTTTCCCCACTCTCCTCTCCACTTCGCCCACCCTTCACCCTTGAGCTTCTTCGCGAGTTCTGATGGTCGGCGGGAGCTCGTGGGAAGGCTGTGGGCGCGTGGTAGCAGCAGATCGGCGGCGGGGAATGGCGAATTGGAGCGCGGTGTTCGCGGGACGTTCCTCGGGTTTCGGCGTGATCGAGGTTCTTCGAAAGTTCAAATCGCATTTCTGAGGTAGGGACTGGCCCGTTGATCTTCTCTGGTAAATTGTTATGTTTTCTTTGCATAATTCGTATGTTAATGGAGTTTTTGGGAAAAGGGTTTTCATGCTGGGTAATCGGGTGGTTTGATTGATCCAAGCGTTGGATCATGTCTTTTCGGTTTAATTGTGGTTGTTAGATGTAAGAGGAAGTGTCTCCCCTTGTTTTTCTATTGTATTTATGGTTAGAGTGCCCGTGTAATTGGTTTAGGGCCATTTGTGTGTTCTGGCGGGTTCTGCAGTGAAGATCTTGGCGTCAACATCGGTTGACGCAGAGTTCTTCGTTGGGAGATTAACGGCTTGGTATTTAGCCGTTGATTGTGGGTAAACGGCCAAGTGGTTTCGCTTACTTGGGTTGACGGCAAGGGCCTTGTCGTCTATATCCTTGGACGGCAATCGATGTCGCCGCCAACCTGTGCTTGTGCATGCGTCAGCACTATCTGTTTTACGTGTTTGTGTGCATGGAGATGACCGGTGTGAGCCAGTGCACTTGTTATGCTCTTGGAGCATACTGCTCATGTAATGGGCTTGTTTTACGTGAATAATGTGTGGTACACGTAGAGGTTTAAGTATGTGCATATTGTCCATGTGTTAGACATCTTGTTTACACAGATAATGTGTGATATATTCATCGTGAGGTATTATACACGTGATATATACGAGTTTGGATGCCATGTATATGGTTTGTGTGTTCATGGCATACCGTGCGTTATTGTGGTTATAATTAGTGAGGTCAGTCTGTGTGTTGCGGCGATGAGGTTCCTATGATCTTTTAGGATCTCTTGTGAATTATCTTTGATGGATTATTAAGTGTGGTCGTGCTATTATGTTTAGTGTGGCAGTGGAGGTCACCGTGTGACCAATGACAAACTACGGTGTTATTTTTAATATGGTTAGCATATGTAGTTGTGCAAGTTAGCTTGTGAATCACAGGGTGACTAGGACAAGCTATCCTTAATGGTGATTTGTGTACCGTGATCGGTAACAGAAAGTGTTTGTGTAAGTATCGTGCTTTTTGCTAGCCGAGTGTGTGGTTCGGCGCCTATTCCGGAATGCCTCTCTAGTCGGGTACCCCAGGTTCTTTGTGAGCCAGCACGTGTGTCTGTTGTGCTCGGGTTTTGTCCCCGGTACTTGTGTTGTACCGTCGAGGTCTGTGTCGTCTTCCTGGACACCCTCACTCCTGAGTTTAAGTTGTACGTCTGGCTGAGGGAAAGACGACAGTGGCAGCCCGATTCCCAGAGTTTGTTCTTTTGTCGCTTGTAGCGCGCTCGTAGTTGGGGGTACGGAAACCAGTAGACGTCACTGGTCCCCAGCTAGTCCTGTTTTCCCGTGTCTCACTTTAGGGTGCTCCGCCAGAGACCCTAGAGGTGCCAGGCATGGGCCTGCAGTTGTATGTCACAGGTGTGGTGTTAGTTGGTCTCCACAGTTGTTTGACTTTGTTCTTGTGGAGCGGCAGTTGAACCTTTCGTCCGTGACTGCGAGGCTGAGAGGTTGTTCTTGTGTTGTGTTGTCCGGGTTGGATACTGGCCTGATCAGCCAGTAGTCCGTTCCCGTGTAGTGGCGTCGTTCTTTCTGACTCGTGCTTTGCCACTGGTTGTAGTTCGTGAGTTTGTGACTCGTGGTCGAGGTTTTTGACCAGTCGAGGTGTGCCCTGGTGTTGGACAATTGTGACTAAGTGTGGTTTGTGTGACTTTCTGATTGAGGTTTTACTATAATATTGTGCCTAAATAAAGGAATAATATAATTGTGGTTCAGTGTGGTGTTTATCACCTACTTGTACCCTTGTTCGGGAATTTGTGTTGTGGTGCCTCAGAGTAGCAGGTACCTGTACCCTTCGTGGGTTACTGTGTAGTTTTGTGATGGTACATTGTGTACCAACCTTTTTAGGCTCTCGTGTGTTGTGGTAGTTTTGTGGTTTGACCTGCCACTTGTCGTATCCTATCCGTTTTAAGTAGATCTTGTTTATAATTTAATGTGAATTAGTTGTAATTGCCAATTATGTTACTTGTGGGTAATTTGCCGATGAGGCTTGGGCCTAGGCATGTTGTGGTTTAGTAGAGCTGTGCTCCGTGGACGCCGTGGAGACCTTCCACTTGTTGAGTTTTACCCTTTTTGGGTATGGTTCCGATTATGGTTTTAGTGTGTGAAGGACTAGATAGCTGTAGCCAGTCCTACCACTTATGTGTGGCTCTCGTTGTAGTATGTTTGAGGTTTAATGGACTAGACTTGGTTGGCTGTCCTAGTACCAACGTGATTGGGGTTCGCCTGTGAAGCTTGTAGCCTGGGCAATGGTTTGCTTGTGTGGCAATATAGCTTAGGCAACCAGTTATTGTAGCAGTGTGCCAGTGAGACTGTGTTTAGGCACTTTAGTAGTTGGGCTGACTAATGATATTATATTAGTCATGTAGTCCTACTCTTCTTCTGAGGACTTTATGTTTATTATCATGATTATGTTTAATTGTTTTTATTGTTATGATGTGAGCATGAAATGGTTTGGCTATTGGTGTTGCCAGTGAAACCCTTGGGGTTGAGGTGTTGTGTTTTGGAGTTGTTTTGGGTGGCCCCTGCTGAGCCGGTGACTCGTTGAGGCTCACTCTCCTACAGTTCTTTTCAGGGCTTGCCGTGTGTTTTGGCTTGCAGCGGCGTTATGTCAGACTTGTACCACCAGCAGTAGTGTAGTAGTTAGTGTTATGTGAGCTTGTGCTCCCTCGGGATATGCCCCAGGTAGTTGTACTTTTAATTGGACATGTATTAATGTAATGGGACAGTTGTAAATTAGTATATGCAGGTATGAGCACTTGTACTTTCTTGTGTCTTATACTGTTGTCGTTTACCTTTTATATTCTTACTGGACGTTTGTGTGAGTTATCCCTTGCGAGACTTCGGTTTGTTCGCAGGAGGCGGATCTGGATATGGAGCCCTAATGGGCATAAATACCCCGGTCCGTCACATCGGGGACTTCTTCCTGTCTTTTGCGTCTGAAGAATCTCGGAGGTGTATGCTACAGAGCAAGGCCAGGGCAACCAAGGGGATCTATCCTTTACTTAGTATGTTCTGGGTCTGTCCGGTGATGGTGTATAGAAAGCTGCCGGAGGTAGTAGCAGAGAGCATTTGAGAGACCAGGGAGCTTGGCTCCTCTTCTGTTTTTACTAATTTGAGTTTTCTATTTCAGTAGTGTTCTGTTTCTTTCGTCGTGGACAGATTGGGAGCATGATGTGTAGTTTAAATTTCCTTTAATATTTTCTTTACTGAATTGTTCTCCATTCCTCGAGTTGAGAGGGTATAGTGATCTGAATTGCTTATAGCTCATTTTGTTCTCAGTATAAAGGATGTTTAATTTGATCTGTCATCAAGAGTTATAGTTCAGTTTAATGCATTGAGAATTTCAGTCTTGATGGTGCTTATTTGAGTAGTATCATAGATTCCTGTTCTTATTTTCTGTCTGATCCCCTGAGCTGTAGGGGTACATTGAGTTAATATAGTTCTTTTGAGAATTCGTGTTCTGTCATCTTTCCGAATCATTCAGAAATAGAAGTGCATCCATGAGATTCTAGTTCAGATGTTGTTTTACCTGTTCAATCCCTCAATTGAGAGGGTATAGTGATGATAATTCTCTTTTAATTTCAATTCAGCTTGTTCTTTCATTATGTTTGATCTATCGGAGTGGTGAGGGATTTGATTGATGATGTATTCAAAATTGATTCTAATGCAGTGTTATTTTAGTTAAAAGTGCCTATTCGAATTGTTTCAAGTCAAAGTAGTTTAAATCAAGCTTTATTCAGCCTCTCAGTGGATATGACCTGCTCTCACCACTTTATTAGTTCATCTTTGCAATTTTAACTTTGTGAGACACTATAGAGAAGGTGAGCATATTGACTTGTGCAAGGAACTCTGGACAACGAAAGTGCACAGTCAACAATACCGCGTTCATCTTGGCGCCGTTGCCGGGGAGACATTAGAGTTTGATTTAAATTTGCTTTCATTTGATTTTATTTGCATTGGGCTTTCTATTGACTTGTTATTGGGCTTTCATTTCATATTTGCACATAAGGAGGAACATGGAGGTTGGGCTTGACATTTGAGCCCATTGGAGGAGGAGAGCTTGCTAATTTCTTTTCACACTTGTTTTTAATTCAGAATTGTAGATAGAAGAGTGTGAGTGAAACTTGTAGTGAGGATTTTATGTACTCTCTGTGCATGTACAACGATTTCTTTTTAGTTGGCATGTAATAATTGGCTTTTTTAGTGGTTTGTGTGGTTTGGAGTTAGTTTATAGTATCACTTTATATTTTCTTAGTTAAATTTCATTTCATTTAGTTCAAAAAAACCAAATAAAAATTAAAAAAAATCTAAAATCTAATTTTTTTTTCAAATCGCTCTTTCATGTAAGCCGTTTGTTTTGCAAAATTAAAATTTTCATCTCTCAAGATTAGAATCACTTGTTTTAGGACATTCATCATTTTAATTGTCATTTCTTTTTCTGCATTGAAGAGTGCGGGGGAAAGGTAAGATTTCTATCTCTTGTTTCATGCATTAGACTTAGCATTAGAAAACCATTGTTTGGACTTGATTTGCTGCATTTCATATTTTTAAAAGGGACTGCTTAAGGGCATCACCCTTTAGAAAAAATAAAAAGATAAGGTGAGGGATTTCATCACCCGTTCCCTTGCCCAAAAATCACAAAAATTTTCCACATTCTTGCATTTGCCTAAACTTTCAATAAAAACTAGTAGACTTGGCCCTAGGGTTCATAATTAGATTTATCCTTTCTTAATTCTAAAAATTTCTCTTTAAGTCTGGTGTCTAGGATTAGAGGTTAAAAAGCTTATGCTTAAGTGAGCTAGAGGTTATTTAATTGGGTCCGTGCGAAAGCAAGGGGGGCCTCCCTCTACTCCACCTCTTTCCTGGCCGGTACAAGAAGAGTTAGGATTGGATTTAAGCAAGCATAAATTTGATTTTGAGAAAAATAACATAGGTCCAAGGAACACTTAGTGTTTAGGTTAATTTCTTTTGAAAGTGTTTGTTTGTTTGTGTTTGTTCATAAAATCAATAAAAATCTAAAAAATCAAAAATCATAAATAGAGGGCTTTTCATCTGTGCATGCTTGGTAGACACTCCCTGAACATAGATTTGGCTCAACCTATAGACGAGATTGAAAGATTCTTTCATAGGATGGCCAACCAAGACCAGAACAAAGTTGCTAGAAATGAAGAGGAGGTCGCACCCAGACAGATGAAGGAGTACTTTATTACTTCTGATTATCAGCCTGCTACTTGCATCAGGCCGGAAATTCCTGCAAATCATTTTGAAATCAAGCCAGGAACCATTCAAATGTTGCCATCCTTCTATAAGCATATAGATGAGTTCCTAGAGATTTGTTCCACTGTAAGAATCTAAAATTTCACTGAAAATGCCTTGAGACTGACCCTATTCCCATTCTCTTTAAAAGACAAGGCCAAACATTGGTTAGGAACTATAGGGAGAACCATTAGAACATGGCCAGAAATGCAGCAGGAATTTTTGAAGAAATTTTACCCCATTGGCCGTACTAACACCATGAGAAGAGCAATAACTGGATTCTCCCAACACCCGGGAGAGTTAATGCATGAATCATGGGAGAGATTAAAAGAGTTGCTTAGAAAATGTCCCCACCATGGTCTGTCGAGGTGGCAAATAGTCCAAGCTTTTTATGAGGGTTTGACAGAATCAAATAGGCAGATGGTTGATGCCTTGTGTGGAGGAGCATTCATGACTAAGAGTGAGGATGAGGCATATAATCTGTTTGAAACAGTGAGTTAGAATTCTATCAATCATGCCTCACTCCACTCTTGCGAGAGAGCACTAGAACCTGTAAAGAAGGTAGGGTTGTATGAATTGAGAGGGAGAGGAGAATCAGATTCTAGGGTAGAAGATCTATTAGATAGACTTGATCAGAGATTGGACCAGAAGTTGGAACAAAAATTCGATCAATTAATGTCTTTAACTGGGCAAGCTACACCCAAATTTTCTCAACCACCTGTAACTTGTTCTATGTGTGCTAGCTCAGCTCACCCTACCAGTGCTTGTCCCACTACTGCCCAATTGCCTCCTTTTATTTAAGAACAAGTCCAAGCTGCCTAAGTTTCTACAAACCCTCCTATTATCCATATTCTAACACATACAACCCTGGTTGATGAAACCATCTGAACTTTTCTTGGAAAAATCAATCTAAACAAGTGTCTCAACCTTCCTTTAAGCAATCCATGTATGGTCAATGCTATCCCAATCAGAAT
>CM024763.1:87641185-87841185 GCA_014218235.1 Colocasia esculenta
AATGTCAAGCCCAATCTCCATGTTCCACTTCTTGTGCAAATCTGAAATGAAAAGCCCAATAACAAGTTAATAAGAAGCACAATGCAAATAAAATCAAATGCAAGCAGATTTAAATCAAACTCTAATGCCTCCCCGGCAACGGCGCCAAGATGAACGCAGCACTATTAACTGTACACTTTTGTTGTCTAGAGTTCTTTGCACACGCCAAAATGCTCACCTTCTCTAAACTGTCTCACAAATTTAAAATAGCAAGGATGAACTAGGAAAGTGGTGAGAACAGGTCATTTACACAGGGAGACTAGATAAAGTTCGACTTAAGAAACTATTTTTGAAACAACTTTAACAAACACCTTTTCACCAAAATAACATTGCATTAAAATCAATTCTATAAACAACTCCAATCAAATCCCTCACAACTCCGACAGATCAAACATAATGAAAGAACAAGTTGAATTGAAATTAAAAGAAAATTAACATCACTATACCCTCTCAATTGAGGGATTGAACAGGTAAAACAACAATCTGAACTAGAACATCACGGATGAACTTCTATTTCTGAAATGATTTGGAAAGATGACAGAACACAAATTCTCAAAAGAACATTATCAACTCAATGTACCCCTACAGCTCAGGGGATCGGACAGAAAATAAGAACAGAAATCTACGATACTACTCAAATAAGCACCATCAAGACTTAAATTCTCAATGCATTAAACTAAACTACAACTCTTAATGACAGATCAAATTAAGCATCCTTTATACTGAGAACAAAATGAGCTATAAGCAATTCAGATCACTATACCCTCACAGCTCGAGGGATGAAGAACAAACGAGAAATGAAATACACTCATCTTCAAGATAGCAATGAGAAACACAGCAGATTTTTGTACCCTCTCAACTCGAGCGATGAAGAACAAATCAATTTAAGAAATATAACTTGCACATCAAACTTCTGATCTGTGCAAAGAGAAGAAGAACACTAATCGAAATAGAAATCTCCAAGAAATAAAAATAGAAGAGGAGCCAAGCTCCCTGATCTCTGGTTGCCCTCTGGACGTCATCGCCTTCCTCTGTAGCTTACAAAAGAGTGGAAGTAGTCCTCAGACCCCTCAGATCCACCGAAGAAAAGAAGAAGCTCTCAGAAGAATGGAAGAAGTCGTCGACCTCCGGATCGTCCCCTTGTGCAGTCGCCCTCCAAAAGAACAGAAGAAAGCCCCTGGATCGTTCTTCTCTACTCTCACAAAACAAGAAATGAAAATAACAAACTCCACTGGTTCAGACTCTCCAGCACAGAAGAAATGAACCAACGCAGCAGAAATGGAAAAATTTCACTGGATTGATCTCACTAAACACAGAAGAAATGAAATTAACACAGAAGGAATGGAAGAATCAACACCGAAGGAATGGAAGAAACAATTTGTAACCCTCACAGCTCTCACAGAAGAAAAGAAGAAAATTAAAACTCAAATCCCCTTCCCAACAGCTGACAGAAGAAACCCCCTCACAAAATGCAGAACTCAGAAGAAAGGAAAAAAGCTAAACTCTCCTCCGGATCTGAACAACCTACAGAAGAAAAGAAAAACACATCTACCTCCAAAAAAATTAACAGCCAAATCGCCCACTTCTGAGGACCTTAGGGTCCTTAAATAGGCTCCACCAAACCTTCCAGGATGCCAGGTGTGACGGCCCTCGCCGTTCAGACCCGTTAACCTAATAACGAGCCTAACTCAAGTCCGCCTCCCGCGAACGGGCCGAAGCCTCGCAAGGGATATCAAACCACGAGTCCGTAGAAACATAAAGTAACTAGCTCAAATATTCATAAGATCTGCCAATCTCACAAATATTTACATGAAATATACATAACTGTAGTACAACTGTAACCAAACTACAACAGAACCTGGGGCATACCCCGAGGTAAACAACAGAAAGTGAAAATTACACTGCTGGTGGTGCTGACCCTCCACTGGACGACGGGCGCAAAATCTCCTGATCTCCCTCACCTGGTAGGAGGTAGGGGTGAGCCTCTCGAGTCATTGGCTTAGTAGGGAAACTCCCTAGAAACCGAGCAAACTAACACAAGTAGCAAAGCAGGAAATACTACACTAACAATTTATAATATTATCCAGCAGAATATAAAAATTGTAAGTACTACTTACCATTTGCTGCTTAATAGGAATCGACATAAATAAATAAACAGCAAAACCAAACAGGTGTACGAGCTACTGTAGAGAAACGCCACACTCGGGCCACGTCAACTAGTTCGCGACACCAGTTACTGACCCGGACAAACAACACAGGACTACCTCTCAGTCTCGCAGCCACGGACTAAAGGTCCAGCTGCCGCTCCACTAAACAAGTACAAAGAACTGTGGAGTCCAACTAAACCACCACAACCTGCAAGTCACACACCTCGCAGGCCCATGCCTGGCACCTTTAGGGACTCTGGCCCAAGCTCCCTAAAGTGAGGCACTGGAAAACAGGACTAGCTGGGGTCCAGTACGTCTACTGGTGTCCGTCTCCCCCAACTACGAGCGCGCTACAAGCGACAACACAACAAACTCTCTCTAGTCGCTGTCCCACTGCCGTCTTTCCCTCAGCCGGACGTACTACTCAACACAAGAGTGAGGGTGTCCAGAAAGACGACAAGACCTCATCGGTACCCAGTACCGGGACAAGCCCCGAGCACTCACGTGCCTGGCTCACACAAAACCTGAGGCTCCCAACTGAAGAGGTATCCACGGAAGGCGTCAAACTACACACCACGTACACAGAAACCACGTGCATAATGCACAATCCACGTGAACACCACGTAAACCACACACCACACGCTCCCCGAGCGCTGAAAGAGTGCCAATGCACCTTTTTTATCATCACATACCACAAACCATACTAGACGGATAATCAAACACTTATACGCATTTATGAATAACTACATTCGGCTGTTATCGCGACAGGATACTGCGTCGCCTTCATAACGCGGCGGCACGATGGGTCGCCTTCTGAACGCGACGCATCACTGTGTCGCGACATGGTCGCGACGCCATGGGTCGACGCCTTAACAGGTGCGAACCCTAAACCGAAATCCTTCATTCGAATCACTCCAAACTCTTTAGAACCTATGGTTTCCATTCCATTTTCATGCTTTAATGTGTTCCTACACATGCTATCGAAGGTTTAGAAAGCAGGAAACACATTATCCACATCACACGAATGTTTCACGGATCAAACTACGGGAAATCTCCCTACCTTCGCGAAGAACGCGAAGAACGAAGCTCGTACGACGTTTCCCCCGCTCCACCAAGCGTCCTCGCGATGGAAACTCGCCAAACCAACCACTAACAAGCCGAATCGCCCGCAATTCCCACAGCAAAACCCCCTGGCCGAGCAGAGCTTCTCTGAGCTCTGTTCTGCCAGGGTTTCTTAACAATGCAGTGCAATTAAGAACGCGACGCCCTTCTAAGTCGCGACCTGAACGCGACACTTTAGGCTGTCGCCTTAAGCCTGCTGACGTCAGTCCGTGCGCCCAGCATGCGACACACGGCAGACATGCAAACGTTCACTTAAACTGGCGGTTTCATGAACGCGGCGCCATGGGCTGTCGCAATCAAAACGCGACGCCCCTCACTGTCGCGTTAGGAACCAAGAAACAGTGAGTGCTTTGGGCAAAATCTCATAACCTGTGAAAATCACTTGCCACACACACGTCATCGGCCACACACTGGCCTCCATAACCACACAATGACGATCCGAACGGTTAGAACGTTACATTACTATCACCTAAAAAGAAATTTCATCCTCGAAATTTAAAACAGAAGTCAATTATCAAAATTTCAATTCAATCTATATGGTACTATCACCTAAAAAGAAATAAAGACTTACTCAAACAAGTATGGATACGCTTTTCTCATTTCTTCCACTAATTCCCAAGTATCTTCACCACCCTGCCTGTTTTCCCATCTGACCTTTACCAATTCAATTTCTTTGTTCCTGAGCTTTTGGGTTCTGTGGCCTGAAATTTGCACTGGATATTCTGGCATTGACATGTCGGGCTTTAAATCATCTCTTTGATAACTAACAACTTGGGCTGGATCTTTGATATATTTTCTTAACATTGAGACATGAAACACATCATGTGCATCAGTGAAATCCGCTGGCAAATCTAATTTATAAGCTGCTTCACCCATTCTTTCTTTTATTTGGAACGGTCCGACATATCTCGCGCTCAACTTGCCTTTCTTACTGAACCTTAATACACCTTTAGTAGGAGACACTTTTAAAAATACATAATCACCGACTTCAAATTGTAATGGTCTGCGTCTAACATCTGCATAACTCTTCTGGCGACTTCGGGCTATTTTCAACTTCTCTTGGTTGAATTTTATTGTTTCTGCACACTGACGAACCATTTCTGGGCCCAAAACCTGCCTCTCTCCTACTTCATGCCAATTTAATGGTGATCTGCACGGTCTACCATACAAGGCTTCATAAGGTGCCATTTCAATACTTGAATGGTAGCTGTTGTTATATGCAAACTCAACCAGACCCAAATGACGCTCTCAAATGCCTCCCCACACAAGACAGCAAGCTCTCAACTTATCTTCAATAGTCTGAATTGTTCTTTCTGTCTGCCCATCTGTTTGAGGATGATATGTTGAACTGTACCTTAGCTCTGTGCCGACTACTCTTTGCAAACTCCTCCAAAATCCTGAAGTAAATCGAGGGCCTCGATCTGAAACTATAGTGACTGGTATTCCATGCAAAGGTACAATCCTTTCTACGTACAGCTTAGCTAATCTATCAATTGACCATGTCATGCTAACTGGTAATAATCTACAGACCTTGGTCAATCTATCCACAAAAACCCATATTGCATTATGACCTGATGAACTGGGCAAACCAACTATGAAATCCATTGCTATATCATCTCACTTCCACTGTGGAATGGGTAATGGCTGCAACAATCCTCCTGGCTTCTGATGCTCTGCTTTTATTTGCTGACATACTGCACATCTGGTTATGAACTCTGCAATTTCTCTCTTCATATTTGGCCACCAAAAATGTTTCTTCATGTCTTGATACATTTTAGTGCTACCTGGGTGGATGGTGTACCTCGATCTGTGAGCTTCTTCTAAAACTTTCTGTTTAATTTTTGTATCTTCTGGGATATACAATCGTCCTTTTAGTCTGACCACATTATCATGCCCCAAATTTACTTCATCCATTCTGAGAATATCTACTAAATTGGTATCTGCTTTCTGTGCCTCTGCTATCTGCCAGTAAAGAGAAGGCTCCACTGCACTAGTTGCTAATATTGCTCTGCGTTGACTACTTGGTACATGAAAAGAATTCTCCGCCACATCCTCATAAAGTTTCCATTCTCTGGTCATAAGTTGATTCATAACCGCTTTTCTGCTCAGCGCATCAGCCACCACATTTGCTCTGCCTGGATGATATGCCAAATTAAAGTCATAATCCTTTAAATATTCCATCCATCGGCGCTGCCTTAGATTCATATCTTTCTAAGAGAAAATATATTTTAAACTTTTATGATCAGTAAAAATCTCAAATCTTTCACCATACAAATAATGCCGCCAGATCTTTAATGCAAAAACTACTGCTGCCAGCTCTAAATCATGAGTAGGGTAGTTCTCCTCATGTTTCTTCAATTGCCTGGAGGCATAGGCTACCACTTTACTATGCTGCATTAAAACTGCACCCAAACCTCTCTTGGATGCATCTGTAAACAAAACAAATCCGCCACAGCCCGATGGAATCTCTAGAACTGGTGCTGATGTCAACCTCTTCTTTAACTCTGCAAAACTGCGCCTGCACTCCGGGGACCACACAAAAGGAACACCCTTTCTTGTTAACCTTGTCATTGGTGCTGCTATCTTGGAGAAATCCTGGATAAATCTTCTGTAATAACCTGCCAAACCCAGGAAAACTCCTAATCTCAAACACAGTCCTCGGCTCTTCCCACTTCATTATTGCCTCAACTTTGGCTGGATCCACTGCAATACCTTCACCTGATATCACATGACCCAGAAACTGAATCTCCTTCAACCAGAACTCACATTTACTAAATTTAGCAAATAACTGATGATCCTTTAATATCTGCAAAGTAATCCGCAAATGGTCTGCATGTTCTTTTTCTGATGTTGAATAAACCAATATATCATCAATAAAGACCACTATAAACTGATACAAATACTGATGAAATATTCTGTTCAACAAATTCATAAATGCTGCAGGTGCATTTGTCAATCCAAAAGGCATCACAACAAACTCATAATGTCCATATCTAGTCCGGAAAGCTGTCTTCTCAATGTCTTCTTCTCTGATCCGCAATTGATGATATCCTGATCTCAAATCTATCTTGGAAAATACTTTGGCTGACTGCAGTTGATCAAATAAATCATCAATCCGAGGAAGTGGATACTTATTCTTAATTGTAACTTTATTCAGCTGCTTGTAATCTATACACATTCTTAAACTGCCATCTTTCTTTCTGACAAATAACACTGGCGCTCCCCATGGTGACTGACTAGGCCTAATAAAACCTTTTTCTAATAACTCTTGCAACTGTTTTTTCAACTCTTTCAATTCTGTTGGGGCCATTCTATATGGTGCTCTAGAGATAGGTAAACTGCCTGGTTGTAATTCAACTGTGAAGTCTACCTCTCTGCGCGGAGCTAACCCTGGAAACTCATCTGGAAACACATCTGCAAATTCTCTAACCACTTGCACTGAATCTACAACTTACTAGGTTCAAGTAGACTAACAGAAGCAAGGTACGCTACACATCCCGCATTAATTAAATTTCTAGCTCTAAGTGCAGAAATAATAAACTTGAGAGTGTAAAAAGGCATACCTTGAAATTCAAACACTTCACCACCAGGTCTGCAAAATTTGACTCTCTTCTTTCTACAATCAACCAGTGCCCCATAGGCCTCTAACCAATCCATCCCCGGAATCACATCATATTCTTTCAATGTTAAGGCATACAATCTTGCTGGCATTTGATTCCCATGAATTACTATCGGGACCTCTTCTATAAAGCAGGAAGTCAACAAATACCCTCGTGAAGGAATTTCCACTACCAACTCACAAGACCTTTCTTCTAAAGGAAGTACCATGCTATCCAGAAAATCTTCGGAAATAAATGAATGGGAAGCATCTGGATCAATTAATACTCTAGCAGTAAAATCAAAGAAAGGTAAAATACCTTCAATAAGATTGTATGCTTCTGCCTGAGCTCTGGTAACAGCCATCACTCGACCCCGTCCTCCTCTTTGATACGGTGCACCTCTGCCCTGCTCTGCTGACTGCTGAAAGGGCTGCTGCTGCTGTTGGGTTCCTCTACCATAAGTATGCTCTCGAGGATACGGACAATTCCTTGCTAAATGTCCTGGCTGCCCACAATGATAACATCTAAAAGCTGGATATGTTGTAGGCTGCCCTGCCGTGCTCTGCTGTGATTCTTCTGGAACCAATGGCCTATAGCCACGACCCTGCTGAAAGCCTCCTTGCTGAAAACCCTGCTGCCTACCTCTACCACGGCCTCCTTGAAAGAATTTCTTGATCTGCTTGCCCCATTTTGCTATTCCAGATGATGAAGAAGCTCCAGAAGGTGCCTTCCCCTTACTAATTCCTCCTGACGGTTGTGGATGTCGAAAACTACCCGAGCCTAAACCACCTGTTTGAGACTGCCCCTGCCTGGCCCGAACAGTCCTCTCAAGTATTGCTGCTCTCTGAGCTGCCTCTTCCATTGTTCTACACATCAATGGGATCACTGCATCTTGCAATTCGAGCCTCAGACCTCGAATAAAATATTCCACCATCATGATATTATCAGTTACTACATATGGGGCGTACCTGCTCAAGGCTATAAACCTCATCTGATATTCAAGTACCGAAAGATTCCCTTGTTGGAGTGTCCTGAACTGTTCTCTTTCATTTGTGAATCTGTATTGGGAAGAAGGAATCATTAAAAACTGACAAAAATTTTGACCATAAATAGTGTCCTCCGTCCTGCCTGTAAAAACTGTCTGCATCTTTAATCGCCACCATTCCTGCGCAAACCCTCGTAGCTGGTATGCCGCAAGAATTACTCTATCTTCCTGGGGGACCTCATTATCGCAAATACCCTCTCGATCTCATGTATCCAATGTTCCGTTGTATCCGGGTTGGGACCTCCTGAGTATGTAGGGGGCTGCAATCTCAAAAATCGCTCTACAAGTACCGTAGTCTCTTCTCCAGTAGCTGGTCTCACTGGAACTGCCGGTTGTACAGGTACTACAGGAGGTACCTCTACTCCGGGTGGGGGTGGAACTGGAGCTACTGGTACTGCCTCCTCTGGAAAGGGTGGTACTACTGCCGCTGGCTGTACCGGTGGTTGCTGATCCAGTCTCACCCGAATCTCTGTCAAGCTTTCCCGAATTCTTTCTATCATTCTTTGCGTAGGATCCTCTCCTGCCCCTTCTCCTTCACCTCCCAAATTTCTCCTTTCGGCCATTACTACTCCTGCACAAACATTATTCCAACAACACAATACACAAGAGATCAATACAAAACCAGGGTCACTACCAGCAGTAGGTTACAGTAATGACATAGCCATGTAATTTCCAATTCCTTTATATTCTTACAGACCTTGCTCTGATACCAACTGTGATGGTCCTCTCCGTTCAGACCCGTTAATCTAATAACGAGCCTAACTCGAGTCCGCCTCCCGCGAATGGGCCGAAGACTCGAAAGGGATATCAAACCACGAGTCCGTAGAAACATAAAGGAACTAGCTCAAATATTCATAAGATCTGCCAATCTCACAAATATTTACATGAAATATACATAACTGTAGTACAACTGTAACCAAACTACAACAGAACCTGGGGCATACCCCGAGGTAAACAACAGAAAGTGAAAATTACACTGATGGTGGTGCTGACCCTCCACTGGACGACGGGCGCGAAATCTCCTGATCTCCCTCACCTGGTAGGAGGTAGGGGTGAGCCTCTCGAGTCATTGGCTCATTAGGGAGACTCCCTAGAAATCGAGCAAACTAACACAAGTAGCAAAGCAGGAAATACTACACTAACAATTTATAATATTATCCAGCAGAATATAAAAACTGTAAGTACTACTTACCATTTGCTGCTTAGCAGGAATCGATGTAAATAAATAAACAGCAAAACCAAACAGGTGTACGAGCTACTGTAGAGAAACGCCACACTCGGGCCGCGTCAACTAGTTCGCGACACCAGTTACTGACCCGGACAAACAACACAGGACTACCTCTCAGTCTCGCAGCCACGGACGAAAGGTCCAGCTGCCGCTCCACTAAACAAGTACAAAGAACTGTGGAGTCCAACTAAACCACCACAACCTGCAAGTCACACACCTTGCAGGCCCATGCCTGGAACCTTTAGGGACTCTGGCCCAAGCTCCCTAAAGTGAGGCACTGGAAAACAGGACTAGCTGGGGTCCAGTACGTCTACTGGTGTCCGTCTCCCCCAACTACGAGCGCTCTACAAGCGACAACACAACAAACTCTCTCTAGTCGCTGTCCCACTGCCGTCTTTCCCTCAGCCGGACGTACTACTCAACACAAGAGTGAGGGTGTCCAGGAAGACGACAAGACCTCATCGGTACCCAGTACCGGGACAAGCCCGAGCACTCACGTGCCTGGCTCACACAAAACCTGGGGCTCCCAACTGAAGAGGTATCCACGGAAGGCGTCAAACTACACACCACGTACACAGAAACCACGTGCACAACGCACAATCCACGTGTGAACACCACGTAAACCACACAACACACGCTCCCCGAGCGCTGAAAGAGTGCCAATGCACCTTTTTTATCATAACATACCAGAAACCACACTAGACAGATAATCAAACACTTATACACATTTATGAATAACTACATTCGGATGTTATCGCGACAGGATACTGTGTCGCCTTCATAACGCGACGGCACGATGGGTCGCCTTCTGAACGCGACGCATCACTGTGTCGCGACATGGTCGCGACGCCATGGGTCGACGCCTTAACAGGTGCGAACCCTAAACCGAAATCCTTCATTCAAATCACTCCAAACTCTTTAGAACCTACGGTTTCCTTTCCATTTTCATGATTTAATGTGTTCCTACACATGTTATCTAAGGTTTAGAAAGCAAGAAACACATTATCCACATCACACGAATGTTTCACGGATCAAACTACGGGAAATCTCCCTACCTTCGCGAAGAACGCGAAGAACGAAGCTCGTACGATGTTTCCCCCGCTCCACCAAGCGTCCTCGCGGTGGAAACTCGCCAAATCAACCACTAACAAGCCGAATCGCCCGCAATTGCCACAGTAAAACCCCCTGGCCGAGCAGAGCTTCTCTGAGCTCTGTTCTGCCAGGGTTTCTTAAAAACGCAGTTCAATTAAGAACGCGACGCCCTTCTAAGTCGCGACCTGAACGTGACACTTTAAGCTGTCGCCTTAAGCCTGCTGACGTCAGTCCGTGCGCCCGGCATGCGACACGCGGCAGACATGCAAACGTTCACTTAAACTGGCAGTTTCATGAACGCGGCGCCATGGGCTGTCATGATCAAAATGCGACGCCCCTCACTGTCACGTTAGGAACCGAGAAACAGTGAGTGCTTTGGGCAAAATCTCATAACATGCGGAAATCACCTGCCACACACACGTCATCAGCCACACACTGGCCTCCATAACCATACAATGACGATCCGAACGGTTAGAACGTTACACCAGGAGTCTCGCACGCACCTAGCTCCATCGTCCGAGCTCCCCACACGCTGCCTTTGCTTCACACGCCCGGGCTCCAGGACTCCTTCGCGCACCAGCTTCTGCATCGCACTGGATCTGCCGCTCCATCTGCCTCTCTCACACCCGAGCTCACACGCCAGCTGCGCTTCTCGCCTCCAGAGCTCCAGTCGCACCGCCTCCAGCCGTACATGCCTCTGCACGCCCCAGCCGTACGCTCCAGCTACTACGCACACGCCAGCTCCGCACCCAGCAGATTCGGCTGCCAGCGCTCCACTGCACAGCCTCCAGCCCTTCACCCAGCTCCGCACGTCCAGATCCGACTCCGCACACCCACCTCCATCGCGCCGCGCCCAACTTCCAGATTTTTCCTAGCCTTTCCCTGCCTCTGTCTTCACACATGGCAGTCTGCATACCCCAGCTCCACGCGCCCAAGCTCCGCACGAGCTCCAGATCTGCATGAGCTCCATCGCTCGAGCTCCGCCAGCCTCACGCCCCCTGGCTCTGCACGCACCGCCTCCGCAGCGCCAGATGCGCAGCACCCCAAATGAGCAGCTTTTCCTGGCTTCTCTCTGGCTCTGTCAACCTGATGGGAAGAAGAAAAAGGTAAGGCGGTGGTGTACGTGGCCGGTTATGGTGAGATGAGAGAAAGGGTATGGCGCACTGTGCTGATGGTGGTGAAGAAAGAATGCTGGCGCAATGGAGTTATGAGGGGGGGTATGTGGCATGATGGTATTGGGTGAGGGTTTAAAATTTATTTAAAATTTTGATTTATTTACAGATTAATATTTACAAGAATTATTAGAAGATGTTTACGAAAATATAAAAGTAATAATAAGAGCAACAATTATTTATATACAGTGTACCTGCAAAAAGAGAAAACACTTTTATTAGTAAAACTATTCAAAAGACATTGACTTTATTAAATGGGAATCTAACTATGTGTTCTACTCGAAAATTTAACTAATATGTTCAAAAACTTATCCATGGATGAAATGAAAATTAAAATCAAAATGCACATTATTTATAGATAAAAACTGTCTAAAATTAACTATATGTATGAAATTTAACACGAAAAATTTCATAGTTATCAATATGTAATAGAGATAAATGACAACAAATGCACTAAAATGTACCAACTAGTGAAGGAAAGAGTCCAACACAACGCACAAGTCTAGTACAGTCCCGAAGTAAATAAAGTACAAGTGCTGAATTAAAAGGGAAATAACACGTCCCTTAGGGGCATACCCCGAGGGTGAAGTACAACTGCTGGGGGAACACTGCTCACTAGGGACGCCATCTACTACGGCCCCGTCTCCTCAGTCCGCTGCGGAGGGAGCTGCTGTGAAGTCTCACCTGCAAAAGAGCGAGTGAGCTTCACAAAGAAGCCCAAAAGGGACTACCAATCTCCCACGAGTTATAACAGTAGAATAGAACTAAGGTGCAATAATTAAATAAAGTAGTAGATTCTATTCTACTAAACAGTCATGTGCGGAAGCGTGAAAGAAACTACACGGTCGTCGGTCTAGGCTACATGTCGGGACCGAAAACCCGTGTAAAATGCGGCACCAAGGAAAACCCAAGGCTGTAAACTCATACAGTCAAGATTGCCTGGACAAACACACTAGCTACAGTACACTACACTAGTCAACTGGTCAGGTGCACCACGCGCCTTACCCTCGACCAACGGTCCATGTCTAGCACCTTCCGTCGGAGTGAGACGCGGAACTAAGGTAACCACAACTGTCGTAGTCTGGCCGGACTACGGTCCCATGCCTAGCCTCTCTAAATGGTTCTGGAACCACGTAGAGTGAGGCAGTGAGAAAGGACTAGCTGGTCCACACCGAACAAGTGCCACAACTACCTCGGCGACCCAGACCCAGCTAAGAGAGCTCTACAAACACTCTACGCCGATGTCCCCACCGTTTTCTCCTCCGCTCCAAGTCAGTGACTTGAGCAGGCCCGCCGCTCGGAGAACTCCCTCTAACAGACGCGCGGGGACGGGGGTCCCAGGTAACAGTAACAACTTGTCTCGCGAACAAGCCCTCAAGTGCCTAGCACCGGGCGAAGAGACTAGAGTAGCACTGCACTACAGGTGCCAAGAAAGCCGAGTCGCAGTGGAAGAGGAACGTCAAAACCTATCGCCAGTCCCTCTCGGTCAGAGAGGCGGCGCAGCGATACGTCACGATAAGAACACGATGATCCTGCCTGTCACGACAAGAAAAGAAGATGGCCCTTAGGGCTCTCGCGATAGCAATGCGATGGCTAAGGGCGCTGCAACAACCTCGGGTCTTCTGAACGCGACGGGTGCTGGGGCGCGTTCAGATAGAACATGACGCGACGATACGTCGCGACCAGGTCGTGACTAGGAAACTCGTCGCGACCTCAGCCAAGTGCCCAAACAAGGCAACACAACCCACCCCTAAAACATCAAAATGGTACAACAAGGGGAGGGGAGCATAACAAATGAATATAACTGCTCAATTAACCCCAAACCACCCTTAAGAAAACCCATGCATGTCAAGGAAAGCCAACCACACTCATTATCCTCACATGCAACATGGATCTCACCTCATACAAACCCCTCATCAAGCATGAATCCATCCAAACAAACACCATGAAACTATCACACATGGATCATAGGAAGCTAAGCAGCACCTAACATGATTCTAGGTTTAGAAGAAAGGGGGTTTGGCCCTAGCATGGCAGAACTAAGGGAAGGTTGGAAATCCCTACTTCAAGATGAAGAACCACCCCAGAGGGGCCTTCTCGTAGGCTTGCACCCCTCTTCCTCCGAGCTCCAAAGCCCACGCTCACACCGTCCATGAGCCGAGCACGACCTCCTTCATGAGTCGATGGAGAGGAGCATGCACCATACAAGAAGAAGGGGGAAAAGCACAGTGAGGAAAGGAGAAGGAGAAAGAAGTACACAACCAATCCAATCCACACTTACCACACAAGGTAACAACACTCCAAGCCACAACAAGGTCCACCCAAGCTCCTCACGGAGCCACCAAGCACAGAGGAATCGCCAGAGAGGGGAAAACATAGAGAACATGCGAAATGGGGATTTTGCTCTCGAGCTTGGGCACATAAACACAGATGATGAGAACGCGACAGACCTGGTCGTCGCATTAGCAAAGCTAACACGGCACCCACCTACGTCGCGATCGGGAAACGCCTGCGACCCTGACGGTCAAAGCCACCACGTGGCATGCATGCAACGCTGACATCTGATCGCGACAAACCAGTATGTCACGCTCATGCATGCATGACGACACGTGCCTCCACCGTCCAGACAGCTAAAAGACAAAACAACAGTTTGCTGTCAAAGCCCTGTTGCGACAGGGGCGGCCGACGCGTTCTCATTCAGAATGCGACGGTCACCTACGTCGCCTTCAAAGGCGACGGGTCGACATGTCGCAACCACAGCCAAGAGAGCTGACCCTCAAAGGGGACAGGGATGTTACAGCTACCATCACTATTGTTCAAATTCCTTCAAAAAGGAAAATGATAATGAATAGGTTATAAAATCCATAGTTTGTGCGTGTGCATATTTAATTTTAACTAATTACCCATAGTTCTACCCATATCTCACATAGGTAGGATAATTGACTTTAGTCAATGTAGGTCATCCTACATCATCCTATACTTAAGAACAACCTGGGCTCTGATACCACAAAATTGTAACATCCTGACGCGGAATATCGGAGCGGGCTACAGTTAAATATATAGTATAGAGTGCAAATTAGACATCAAACAATTGCACAATTTGGAATAAATCCAAAAGCACCAACTTTATTGATAATTTCACTACTTACTATTACATCCACTAATTCAGAGCCAAAACTATGGGTCCAAAGCACTTTATTCAAATAAAAACAACTAACTAGCTAATACTAATGTAATTGGATGACAGCATATCGGGTCACTCATATATCTGCCCGTCCCCATCCTCATGCGTGTGGTATTCACCATCAGTGTCACCTAAAACACATATAACAAATAGCGCAGAATGAGCAGTAACACCCAATAGGACTAAATATCTCGAAAATAGGCATGCTTTAAATTATTAATGTCTTATATAGTAGGATAACTAGAGAGAACAGTCGAGAGAGTAATAGCACATGATAGCAAGAGAACAATAGTACTTTTCAAAAAGAATATAGCACAACTAGCACGTTAAAGGAATGGCCATATCACGAGATAGCACGTCACGATAGCACGATAGCACACTAGTCAAGATAGTACTTTGATTGTCTTTAGATTACCGAGATGACTAGCACTTGAGTGTAATGTCAAACACTATAGTCAATAAACTCCCACGGGCACTAGCACATTCGGGCGCACCTCCCAGGACCAGATCGGGCCCTTTATAATGTTTCCTGGCATTAATCATGTTTTTATCTTTGGACAATCAATCAAATGGCTAATAGAGTACCAAGTAATAGATGAGATAGTAGAAGAAATAGACGAGGGTATAGAGAGAACTTGAATAGATGAGAGGAATAAAATAATGTAGCGTCGTGGCTGTTCGGATCCGAGTTTAGTGGTTCAGGTGTGGTGCTCTTGGCCAATGTGTGGTCATTGAGCCTTAGTTAAGGTTTCCGTGCATGGTGTGTTTGTTTTGGGCCAGAGGTTTGGGCCCAAACAGCCCATAGATTTTCTGGTGAAGAAGGCGACGGAGTGTGTCATCGAGTTTTGAACGCGACGGCTACCTACGTCGTGTTCTTCGAACTGCCTTTCTAGTGCGTGGCGCGATTGGCGACGGTCAAATCTGTCATGTTTAACCAGTTTTAAACACGACGACTGCCTACATCGTGATTTCGGATGTGTATTTAATGCTCTGTTTCGGGCTAGACAGAGCAAAGGTAGCTCTGTCCAGCCATGGGGAGGAGGTTTTGCAGCTAGTCTTGGCTTTTTCGGTTTCCAGGTAGTTGGTCCAGCATGGGGCCCACGCTAGGAGGGCTTCCGGATTGTGGATATGCCGGCGGTATGGCGTTCTTCGTGAGATTCAGGTTCTTCATAATGTTAGGGAGACTTCCTTTATGTTTCCATTTGATTTAAATGTTTTGGATTTTAGCAAATCATGTTATGGCAGTGTATGGTAGTATATTTTAGGTTTTAATGAATGGAATGGTAGTTTAAATGGTCAATGGAATGGTTTTCTTGGAAGAGATGAGGGTTCAGCCGTCTACCTGATAAGGCAATGGTTGGAACCGTCGCGTTTTGGTGAGAATGCGACAGGATAGTCCGTCGTGTTTCTCTTCTGATTGTTGGGTTGTTACCGATTGGTGTAAACGCGACAATGTGGTCCATCGAGATTTACACTCTGATTATCAATGTTGTATCGATTGGTTCATAGGTGACGTATCGGGTCGTCGCGTTCATGTCACGACATTGGGCCCTATCGCGTTCTTCTTGTGGACGCGACTGTAGACACCCATTTCTAGCCCATAAGCTAAGCCAAATTCCTTGTCACATCATTGACGCCCCACATTGGCTCATCATCGCCAAGCTGGCTTTATCCGATCATGACATCTTCCGATTAGTTCATCACCCTGGTGGGCTCTTCCTAGTCAAATCAATCAGTCTTCATCGTCATCTTGTAGCTCTCTGAGTTGAGAATCCGACATTTCAAATCGTGTGCCAATCTGATACCCATGCAAGGAGATCAAACACTTTGAGTGAGTCATATGCTGAAAGACCCTGAAGGCGACATTGTCACTGTCATGTTCCCATTCAGAAGGCGACGCCCTTCATGTCGCGTTCATGCCTACACCGATTGCCTCCAGGACATAATCGATCACCTTCAGAAGGCGACACCTCGATATGTCGCGTTCTCATTTGGCATTTTAATTCCCTGAAAAATCACTAGAAAATGCTTCAAGACTTCCTTCTATGGAAGGCGACGTATCGAGGCGTCGCTACCTGGTCGCGACACAGTGCCTGTCGCATTCTGGTTTCCTTCATAGAACCATGCAACGTGGCTTTCCTATTCATACTTGGAGCCTTGCTATTCATGAATAATCCGACTTTTGGTGGGTCTAGGAGTCTCCAAATCTTGCCAAACTCGGAGGAAACCTTCCTCAAAACTTCCTTGCCAAGTTCTGACTCTCCTCGCACGAGCACAATTACCAAAACTCGGAGTCCAGCTCATTATTCCTTTCCCATCCCGTTCAGGAATAATGGGATATAAAAGTGTCAATAGGGCACAGTTTTGGGCAAGGTTGGCGTCTGCTTCTTCATCTTCCAGAGGGCTACGAATTCCCAGAAGAACTCTCAGCCTCCAGACGACCAGGAAGTGCCCACCAGGGTGATTTCTTCAGCTCTATACTTTCTCTCTCTTGCTCTTCATGTTTTTCCCTTCATGTATGCACGTTTAGGTTCGTTTTTGTTCGTAGTTTTGCATTAGAACACTCCACACACACCTACCTTAAACACCCAATGAATTTCATTATTTTGTGATAGATTCTACATCCAACGAATTTCTAATGGGTTTTATGTCGTTTTGATGTTCTTGGCAAGTTGAAGAAGACATCTCAGGCGCGAGGCTCTTGCCCCTTGGCCAGTTGAGGAGCAGGAAGAACAAGAACCCACAATTTCCATCCTCTGTTGTAGAAGGCGACAACACTCCTGGTCGCGTTCTCCAGAAGGCGACAGACTTCTTGTCGCGATCTATGAACCAAGTATTCTTCTGCACCTTTTCTTCCTATTTCCAAGGTCGTTAGTACCCTTTATTCACATCATCCTTTGCAACTACTTTGGTGGCGATCACGGTCCTTTTCCTTCATTTTCATCATTTTTATTTTGGGATCAATTCCCGTGATTACACCTTTTGGCGATCACGGTGGGACTTCTAGTGCCTATCGTGCTTGTTGATGTCTTCCCCTGCCTTTTGAGTCTTTCATGTGTGTGGTTTTTGTTTAGATTCCATGTTTTTTCATTTTATTTCACTGTTGTTTTGAGTTTTACTACACTAGGTGAGAAGGCGACGTGAAAGCCGTCGCTACCTGGAAGGCGACAGGGAGGTCATCGTGATCAGGTCAGTTCTGTTAATTACACTTTTCTGAGTTTTCTGGGTTTATTTTCAGTACTCCATTCATGCTCTGAGTTGTTTTGCGTCTGATCCATGTTTATGAGAGTCTGTCAGTTATCTATGCTATAGGATTGTGTGAATTTTCATGCATACCAGGTCTCACTTGATCTATGTCCACTGCAAAGAGGAACGCGACGTGCTTCCTATCGCGATCCAGGTCGCGACAGGTTGATCGTCACCTTCTGCTTCTGAGAGCAAGTCGGCCTGGTTTCTTGTTTGTTAGCTTTAGGTTAGATTCTTGCATGCACTCCGGTGCATATAGGGCACATACGTATTTCCATATTGTAGTTTAGGTTGTCCTACTCGGCGACGCCAGCTCTCTCGGCCAAATATTCCTTGTGTCTGACTAGAGCACTCGCTTGAGGGCCTCCGTAAGTCCCTGCTGACCGTGGATTCCCACATGGCCGTTGGGCTGGTTGTACCTGTTGCCACCTAGAGATAGGATCCATGCATTGGTGAGTCTGTGAGAATCCTAGTCAAACCTGAAGTTGGAAGCCTTCTCCCTTTAGGAAACCCATCCTTTAAGGGAATTTGCTAAAAGTTCAATCCATTAAAAGGCAAACTTGAACCAAATAAAAGAAACCATCATCATTATCAATTGCTTGCTTTGGGTGAGACATTTTCTCTTTCTTTTGTTAGCATAGGATTGCTTGTTTAGAAAACTAGGTGTCCGTTTAGGTGAGTTCGTCTTTTCAGACTAGACAGGCGTCTCCTATCTTGGTATGTCAAAAACTCTCACTTTCCAAACATGGAGTCTTACTTGAACCCGGTCTACAATGATGAAAACCTAGATGTTGCCTTCTACACCTCCCAAAACTATGAGGAATCTCTTCCTCATGATCTCCTTGAGGAGTCGACCCGACCCTGGGTTGCCACAGTCCACGCCAGTGTGAGTCACCATCCTGATGATGATGGCCCATCACAAATCATCCGTCCCCCTCAAGTGGATGATCAAGCTGCTCAACTCATGCGCCTAATTCCTCAGCTTGATCAATCTCAAATTCAAGATCTCATGACGGCTCTCAAAGGAAAGGCCATCTCATCACCTTCTCCTAGGGCGGGCACTTCTCGCCCCATGGCATCTACCTCCGGTCCCCGTATCATTACGGGGCAAGCCGACAACACCCCCATCCGGCCATGGGCCATTCGATTCACACCCTTTGAATCTGATCACTACCATCCCCGTGAGTCGAGACCCCGGTCTCCCCCCTATCTCCCTTGATATTCATCATAGCAGCTTGAGCCACGTGCTAGGCCGGCATCTCTTGCCTCCTCTTTGTATGCTCAACCCTCCGCCGCTCCCGACATTATGTCTGAGTGGGCGTCTATCAAGAAGGAACTCCAAGAGCTACGAAATCAAGTCGACCCTAGGCAGCACCATGATGTACACATGGCCTATGGGTCCTATCTCCATCTGAACTTCCAAAGTACCACAAGTACAATGGCACTGGAAACCCATACATTCACATCAAGGACTTCATCTATGAGTCTGCACCTTACCAGCATGACCGCCGCTTGATGGCATATTTCTTCCGTCGGTCATTAGATGGGCCAGCACTAGATTGGTTTTACTCATTGCTACCCAAGGATGCAGAGGACTTCGCCACAGTGAAAGGGAAGTTCCTTGAATAGTTTCAAGATAGGGTTAGGCCAGAATACTCCCTTACGGATCTCATGGCAGAAAGGATGAAGCCGGACAAAGAGTTCGCTACATATGCCGATAGATGGAGACAGATGGCCACACGAGTCCCCGGGTACCTTCCGGAGGGAGAGAAATTCAAGATCATCATTGCCAATGCAACTCCTGCCTACAAGAATATCCTAGCAATGAATGATATCACCACTATGCATTAGCTCTACAGTCGGGCCCAATTCATCCAAACCCAGCTCAAAGACTCACCCATGCACTCCATGTTCGAACCCCAAAAATCTCGCTTCCAAAGAAAACCTCAGGGGCCAGTGACCGAGGGTGTCCAAGTCAATGAGCAGGTGAGTGCTTTTATCATGCCCCGCCAATTTAACAGCGGAATAAATCGGGGAGACGTGAGCAAAGTACATAGTAGAGTAAAATGTACAACAGTTGAATGATTCAGAGCATCCAATGAACAATAAATGGGAATAAAACTCTTCATTCCATTGGAAATTTCACTAAGACTATTACAACCACTAATTCGGAGCCACGCACAAGGCTCAATGACATCACTACATTGAAAAGAAAATCTAAAACAATAATTACTAGACTCTAGTGTACTAGGGTAACTTCATGAGTTGACTCCAGGTCGCTCAACACTCTGGTCCATTCCCCTTGACGTGTGTGACGTCAAAGTCCGACTTATCTAAGACACACAAGACAAATAACGAAGGGTGTGCGATAACGCCCAGTAGGACTTAAATCTCAGGATCAAGCATGCTTTAAATGATTAACGTATTAAACGGCAAGTATCTAGAGATAGAGAGATTCATGTAAAGTCCAGAAAGTAATAGCACAAGTAACATGGTTCAAATAGTAGATGAATCAAGTATAGCACGATGATTAAAGTCAAGTCACGATAGAAAACGATGTCAACACGATAGCAAGAAACGTCAATGTCAAGCAATAGCAAACAACATGTATAGCAAGGAGAGAGAAAGTAGTTGGCCATATAGAGAGTAAATTGCACTTTGATTGATTTTCATCAATCGAAATAGTATAGCACTTTTGATTAACTTTCGTCAATCGAGATAGTAATTGCACTTTCGTTATCCGTAGATAGCCGAGAGAAAATATAGCACTTTTGTTGTCAATAGACAATGAGAGAATATAGCACTTTGTTTTGTTTGTTAAATGGCACTTTGTTGTCAAAGGACAACGAGAGAACATAGCACTTTGTTTTGTTTGTTAAATGGAACTTGGATGTAATGCCGACATCTTGATCATGTTAACTCCCATGGGCAAATGGCACTTTTCGGGCGCTCCTCCCAGGACCAGATCGGGGCCCTATTGCGCTGGCATTGGTTATTTTGTTTATCTTCAGACAATCAGTTAATGGCCAATAGAGAGTACCAAGAAATAGATAAGAGTGCGAGATGAATAGACGAGATAGTAGAGAGAGTGTGTGAACAGACAAGCGAGTGGAGTATAGATGAGAACTAAGGGTCGATGCACATAAAACGTCGAGTAAACGGCAAAGTAACAGTTGCACAACACGCAAAATTGGTGTTGGCAGTCAGGTGGAATTCACTACCCTTCCGCTAGCCATGTTATGCACAGGTTCAGAGGTCCGGCGTGATTCAAGCTAAGAGAGAGAACAATCTAAGACCGTATGGATCTTACTGATCCCTAAAGTGTATCATAGGTGTTAGGGTACAACCAGCTCGTCGACCATGTGGGAATTCATGGACATAGGAGACTTACGGAGGCCTTGAACAAGGATTCACTAGTCCGACAGAAGGAGTATCCCACGGAGAGTTCGTCCAAGTCAAGAGAAAGTGTGTATATAGAAACAAGTGCCCGACGTTCTAGAGGAATTCTAGAACAGTGGAGTGTCGGTAACGGTATTCCAAACATCGCATGAAACGAAGACAAGTTCATTTTAAAAATATGGCAATTTAAATATATTATTGAAGTAAATTACCAGATTTATTATGAGATATTTTCATGCCAAGTTAAGCCATATCTGATGGTTCAAAGTGTGTGCACATGTGACAAGAGAATCATGGAGATGTAATTATCACGTGGATGACTTTTAATTAACTTAAAAATTTATTCAAATTTAACCACTTCGTTTACTGGTCTTTAAGACAATTAACAAGGGTAAGAGATTACTGTAGAAGGTCAAGACTTGCAAAATTTCAGGATTTGGATGCAAAAAGCCAGAACGCGACGTACTCTTGTAAGGGTCGCGATAGGTCAAGTACAGAACGCGACATGGTCGTTCATGGGTCGCGACAGGGCTGTCAGGTCAGGAATCCAGATCGCGACAGTACTACCTGTTGCGTTCAGAACGTGATAGAGACTGCATCACGATAAGCCCTAAGAACGCGACCCATCGGGCCGTCGCGTTCTCAGGTCCTGCGCCTAAGACCGAGCGGGAAAAGGACAGGTCTTGGATTGCGGTCCAAACCTTCCTTATTTTGACATAGGGTGCTTCAAAAATTCATAACTAATTGCACAAGCGATGAAAATTCTTGAAACTAGTTCTAAACGAATCTAGACATGCAAGAGTACTTCCAGTAAATAGGAATTTGAAAACTATCATGGTCTCGATATGGTTCTAACAAGTTAAACATGAAGTAACATGAATCTATGTACAGTAGAGATGAACGATTTAATTCACGAAGTAGGGTGGATGAAAATTAGGGCTTTTAGGGGCAAAAGACTCCTAACAATCATCAGTATCCCCAGTAAAAATTTTGTGGCATGGGGATGAGTATGTATGAAGATCTAGAATTAATAAGAAGGGTCAGGTTCATGAAAGTTACATAACTTCAAAAATCAAGAACAAAAGATTGGCTCGATGGAAAATTATGAAACGAGAGGGGTTTTGTTCCTGATGGTTGGAACAATCTACAGATGAGTTTAATTGGATTTTGCTTGTGAGAACACCTACCTTTGACTCTTTTTCTCTTCTAGGGCTAGAACTTGAAGAACACGGGATGAAGCTTGATCAAGCCTTCTTCCCACGAATTTCTCTGCTCCTTGGCATCCTCTCCATGTCCAGCAAGCCCCAGCAACGTGTTAGGGCCAGCCATGGAGGGTTTAAGGAGTATTTAAGCATGTTGGGTTTCTATTTCCTAATAGAACTCTAACTCCTATTTAATTCCGAGATTTCCATATTTCTTTCCTCCTTCCAAGCTTGCCAACTCCTAATTGGGTTAGGATGGGATCTAAATTCGTGGCCAAGCAATTGGGGTAGGTTTAGAAATCCAATTCCAACTCAAATTACTTATTTTAATACTTTAATACATCTTTTCTATTTAGATAATATTTAAGTTACGAATTTAGGGTATTTTTCTATTATTCTCCTTTTTAAAATCCCTATTTTGGCCCAATAATTTTTAGACGGTCCATTTATTAAAACCCATTAGTTAATGGAATTTAACTTATGGAAATTTCCCCTTTTAATTAGGGAATAATAGTGTTTTAGATTTATTATATTTTTGCTTACTTGAATTTATTCATGAGCTATGGGAGGTCTATTGGTCCAATTCCGATAATGGGTCATCAATGTATGATGTTGGAAGTTTTTTCGACATGTTCATTTAATTTATGAGCACGTTATATTTCCGTGTTAACAGTTTTCCGACTTAGTTTCCTAATTTAGATAATTAGTCACATTGTGACGTACACTTGGTCAATCGTATTTTTCATTGCATGAATTTCTTAGTGGAATACTTAGGAATAATGTTTTGGGGTTGATTTATAATTTTTACGGAATTTTCTGATGTATTCTTGCACATACAATAGTGGTACGTATGTTTCTATTATTTCGATTTTAAAGAAATTATTATTTCGAATTTTTAGGTATTTAAATTTTCCGGGTTGCTACAGCTTTCAACCCTGTCGGCCAAAACAACAACTATCAACCCTATACAGCCTAGGGTCAAAATCCCACTAATCCTCCACAAGGCCAGCCACGCCAATATAACCAAGTACCACCTCCTGATGGCTTCCAACAAAGGCGTCCCCTAGGTCCAAGGAGAACTCAGTACCCACCACTCCCTGAGACACTCTCCGACATTTTCTTGGCCTTGATCTCCACAGATGCCATCAAGCTCCCTCCGGAAAGGCCATTGAACCCAAGTGTGGACCAGACAAGGTACTGCATGTTCCACTGGCAGCCAGGTCATACCATTGAGCAGTGCTTTACATTCAAAGACCTGCGTGATCTCCATAAGCAGAATAGGCTAGATTGGACAGCTCTCTGAAGAGTGATCGGAGATATCAAAGAAAGACAAAGGCTGTAACGACCCTCCTTATACTGGTACGATTATACCAATCCCCATCGGTACAAAGAGCGTCGTCACAGTGGGATAGTAACCCAACACTAAACGATAAGGTTGATATGTCCATGAATATTAATTGAGTACATCGGAAATAAAAGAAATAATAAACTTCATTTCATCATCATCACGCATTCCACAGTCTATATAGTAAAAGAAAATACTAGAGTCCACATTATTACAACTTTAAAAGAACTACATTGTCTATTACATTGTCCATATGAATAACATTATTCAACTATGAAATAAAGCAATTACAAAAAAAAATCTCCACAAGTAACTACTCCTTGAATGCAGCGTCGACCTTCACTATTCTCTTCTCAGCTACAGGAAACCTGTCACACCTGTACGCCGAAGCAAGTATGAGTCTTACAAGACTCAGCAAGTAATCTAAAACATCAGCCTTATACATATCACATACACAATGAGCTGCTAACAATAATGAACACATGCTATCATTCTAACCATAACAATTTACATGGCACATGCTTCTTATGTTCAATTACACATAATTCACCCAAACACATTCCTAATTAACACATGCTCATATTAAAAACATGGAAGATAACATACACCTACACAAGTTCTCTACACATGGAATGTCCTATGATACATGGTTCAAATCTTTATCATATCATTGCACAATTTTTACCAATTTAAGACATAAGGTTATGTACAAGATAATGAACACTCCTAGCATGGTATCTAGCCAATTTCTCATGCAATATCATTTCATCACACATTTAACTTGCTGTTTTAATGTATAATTTATCATACTCTTTTGACACTTGCTCATGCTTTTTAATAACTACATAACATGATACTAAATATTCTATCATAATTAGGCATAATCACATTAGCACATACATGACATGCACATATGCACTCTTAAACACATATCATGTAACATGATTTATTAATCTAAACATTATCTATATCCTTGAACAACTCTATCAACTAGAACATGGAATTAAGCATAAAGTAGATAGCAACCTAACATGATATCTAATCATAATTCACATGCATTTTTCTCATTTATCTACACATTTCATTTGCTGTTTTAATCTGAATAAATCACAAAGGTATCACCTTTATTAAACATGGATTGAAGATCTAAAACATATTCAATTCTGTTGGCAATTATCTACAAATTAAGCTTGAAACTATATACTAATTGAATAATAATTCTATCCTGGAACTTAGACATTATGTCATGTATTTATCATAATCATAATCTCATTTTGCTTGCTATTTTGACATGAATTAAACATAATTACATGGATTTACACTTGTTTACATGCCATCTTATTCTTTTGACAATTCTACGTGCTCATTTTCCACATTGCATTACTTTACATTTTTACATGCACATATTCATACACACTACCATATGGATGATATTTATCTAAATGACATGATACCAACATGACATTATATTCAACAAATCAACACATAAATAAAATGAATACATACGTTTTACCTTGGTTTTTCACATGCATTTACACTCTCATTAACATTTACTCTTCCTTACATATTCTTTCACACTTTTTCACATATTTTCTCTTGCACTTTCATTTATCACATGTCACATCATTGCACTTACCACGTGCATCTTGGGCACTTACCACGTGCCATATTCACATGTCACATTACTTTATTCACATTTTATTGCTTAAGTTGCCATGACACATAGTCCTAACTACCAACTAGAGGAGAATTTTGCACATAGCATAATTCACACTCGCATATCACTTATTCATCACCTAGGGAATGCGGTGATAAATCTAAGTAACTGCACAGAACCGGGAGAAGCCCTCTCCACCCTAACCAATGGAACCTGTCCACATCCAAGATTTCATCCTAATGCCCTTAAGATTTATTTTGCATACGTTGAGCTTTCCATAGGGACTTTTCTATGATACGGCTCTCAGACCCCTATGGTAGCAGTGTCAATCTTGGACAAATTTTACATTAATCACATTATCATACTTCGTCACATTTTTCTCATGCTTATATACACACTTTAATCCATTTTTCATACACTTTGCATAACATTTACATTTCCATTTACAGAATTCACTCTTACTGTTTAACAATGATAAACAACCTAAAACAAGATATTAACATGTTGTTAACCCTTGATTTACACATAGTTAAACCTAACATGCTAAACATGGCCATTTTCTCATTTAAAACCATAACAGTACCTATTGTCATCAAAAACATCATGAAATTTTTATCATAGGTTAGAAACATTAAACATAACACATACTCAATTTTACAGATTTTTCTGAATAGGAATATATTTATAACAATTAAAATAAATTACAGGTGCATTTCTCACTAATTCCTCTAAAGTAGGAATCATAGTATAACAATCAAATCTAATAGTGCCAATGCGTGGATACAATCATCACATGCTTGTAGAAAATTCATGAAACTCTAACTCACAACTGACTTATTTACACATATTAAACATGGTCATTTTATGCTCATAGTCCAATTATCAGAATTTTAGTAATTAACACAAATCATGAAAATTCACTAAAACATCATGACATGACCTACTGATCACCTTTGACCCCACATAAAATCTACAGCATACACTCATACCCAAAAATCAATTAAATATCTTAAAGAAGATCAAACAGTAGTTTTCAGAACACTGAGGAACTTGGCGGCACAGTGCTAGCCGCCTATTGAGTCAACTGCACCATCCCCTGCCGCCAACACATGAGCTTGGCGGCACAAGATGTCGCCGCCAACCTTCAGACAGTAGACTACACAGACAGCACTCACATGCACAGGGAAATTGGATGGGTCCAGGACACGAGGAAAAATCTGAAAAAATGCTGGGACCTAAGGGGACATGTATAGGATTGATATACATAGGTTACTTGCCTCTAAATAAATCCTAGAAGACCAAACTTTGTCGGTGAAGCCCTCCTCGGCCCTGCCAAGAAGGTGCTCAGAAACTCCTTAAATCCGGTTCTTCAGTCGTTATGGGTTGATCCTCGGAGTTGGGGATGCTTCCTTGATAGTTGAACTATCTTCCAGTCGTTGTAGATCTCTAGGAAATTCCTCCAGTCGCCGGATCGAAGCCTTGGAAGTTCAACTTTTCTCACAGGATATTCTAGGGTTTCACCAAGACCAAAAAGACTTGGCGCGGCCAGAAGATGTTGTTTTTATAGAGTTGGATGGGTTGGGTACGCTTTAGGGTAGGTTCCCTACGACTTAGGATGGGTTTCCTAATCTGGAACCGGGCAAGACGGGAGCGTTACCAAATATGGAATCGTTACGCAGGAGGGATATTGACGTCAACATCTGGTGGAGTCAACTTGGGATTGGTGTCCAGACATGGTGCCGCCTACCTAGTGATTGGCGTCCATCGATCTGGATGCCAATCATAGGCTGCAGTCAGCGGCACAGTGTTGGCCGCCAACTGTACATCTTGGCCCAAAACAAAGATAGTCATCCAAATAACGTACAATTACGCTCCAACAACGTAGTGTGTGCATAAATAAATGTATATGCATTCACTATATAACCTACTTGCATTATATATTATTTATTTAAATAAAACTTATACTAATCTTAATTAAAGATAATGTGCACAAAATAATAGGCATATATATATACACACTACATAATTACATGCTTTATGCATGAACGTATGAATGCAATACACACACTATTATTTAGGTACCATACATGTCATAAACAATTTAATGGGTATTGAAATAAGTAGATATCATATGCACAACGTTAAACATATACATCTATACGTGTACAAAGCATAATTACATACAACATGCATGGAATATATAAATACAATATGCATGGAATGATTAAATATAACATGTACATCGATAGCAAGATAATGCATGCACACTTAAAGATATACATGTACAAAATAACTCACATGCACTTATAAGGTATATAACAATACTTACCTATCATACGCACAATATTATTTAAGTACCATATATGCTGTAGACAACTTGATGTGTATAAAATTAGATAGATATCACATGCATAAAATAACATACATATATACATATGTACAACGTATCTTTACACACAATATCCATTGAATAATTAGTATAATATGCACTTCAATGGTTAGATAGTATACGCACGGTATTATTAAGATGCAATATACAATAAGTTAAATAAGAATAATCTATACAACAGTAATCAATTTGCATACGCACACTTGAATTGACATATACATATATATATATATATAATATATATATATATATATATATAATGTACATATACACATCTACACAACATAGTTACCTATATTGTACATGATATAAGTAAATACAATATGTACCTCAACCATTAGATAATACATACACATTTAAATATATTACATGTACAAAAGTAAACTCACATGTGTTTACAAGATGCATGGTAGTACTTCATATTATATGCGCAGCATTACTTAAATACAACATGCATAGTATTTAAATAAGTACATCATATACAAAATTAACTAAATACTTATAGTCACAAAAAATAATTTATATACATGTATAAGCTCATGAACAATTCAATAATTATAGTATGCAAAAAAAAAATTAATACATGCACTATATCTATGACAGGTAAATATTGCATGCACAATATAAAATGACAGAAATTCGGGGTCTCACAAATGCAGCAACAGCAATAAAGGCAGCAGCACCAGCCACCCCCTCAACAACAGCAACAACAACAGTCGTTGTAGAACCTAGGAATTGTCCATAACCTGCTACCAAACCACCCGCCAACTCCCAATCCACCACCACCACCAGCCCAGGTGAATCCCATTGTCCATCACCCTCCTCCTCAAGCAAACTGGACGTACGATGATGAACCCGATGTTTAGCAGATAATGGCCATTAACCACCAATATCCTCAACTACCTCAAACAATACAACTGGACGCCATGGCCCCTCAATCAATCCCTCCTTTAGTTTCTCAGGCCAACACCATCATACTACCGTCGGCTCAACATCCACTCCAATCGCTAGACCTTCCATTATCCTACCACCTATCATACCTCTCGCACCACCTGTCTCCATGCCACCACCACCCGTCATAACCACTCCCACACCCATCATCTTGTCACCACCTGGGCTGGAACAACCTTCTGCCGCCACCTTATCCTCCACTAGACAACCTGTCACCCAACCAACTACCCTGTGGAGCGGACGAGTCTTCCGTCGCCTGTATCCATCCATCTCCACTACCTCCATCAGCCAAAACAATCCCCAACAGGTTCTGCAACCACCTCAGCAACAGCCTCAACAGCAACCACAAGAAGAGGGGGGTGTTTGAGCCGCTGCCTGGCACACACTATGATATCCTGAAACATCTTGAACATGTGCCGGACAAGATCTCCATACTGGAATTGATAAAGAGATCCAAAGAGCACCAAGAAGCTTTGAGAATGAGGACATGCTTGCCGACAAACTGCCAAGTGCACTAGCCATGGTAACTCATGGGCTGGCCATCACATTTGTTGAAAATGAACTAGCACCCCCAGAAGCCAGGAGGCTCCCACTCTGTGTCACCCTAGTCATCAATCATGTAGCAGTGGGGGCAGCACTGGTCGACACAGGGGCATCAATAAATGTCTGCCCACTGAGCACTCTGAGGGTGTGTGATGTGTCGAAAGGACTGCTAAGACCGACACCAACCACCATAGCCGCATATGACAACTCTAGAAGATCCTACCACGGCATGGTGACTGTACAAGCCGAACTGGGCCGCTAGCTGTCACTGTCGATTTCTATGTACTTGACATCGACCCCATGTTCAAGGCTATCCTGGGGCACCCATGGTTAGAAGCGCTGGGGGCTGTACCGTCCACTGCACACCAATGCTTGAAGTTCCCCTTCCAAGGATGGGTTATCAAAGTCAAAAGCATAGCCACTGCTCACACAGTCGATGCCATCAACGATACTCTTCTTCCAGTTGTATGGCCCACTAATAAGCCCGTTGTCTCGGTGCTGGACATCAACTATCCTTGGGCCTACTCATTCCATTCCAAACAAGAGGCTAGTCCTACACAAGTCAACGTGGTCAAGAGGAAGGAGCCACTAAGCACTAAAGGGTGGCAGATCATGATGAAGCTAGGCTACGAAGAAGGAAAAGGTCTAGGGGCAGAACTGCAAGGCATTACCAAGCCTATCCCAGACATTGTAATGAAGAGCCGATGGGGACTTGGCTACAGGGAGAAGTCTAAGCCGTGGTCATCCAGCACATCCACTCTTATGGCTGACCGCCAACCACTCACATGGACACTGTGGTGTCACTTTGTCAGAGGCCCAATTCAACCAGGATACAACACTGTAGTGGTCGAGGCAGAGCTATCACAGCATGATATACATGGCAAGAACTTCTCCCGGCACATGGCCCCCATGCCTACATACAAGGCATTGGAAACACTCCGCCCAAAGAAAAGAAGGAAGACAGAAGACCCAGAGGCTGAATGGTATCACTGGTTCGACATGGAAGACATCACTATAGCCTTCAGTCGTCTATTCTGGGAAGAAGAGAGAACGTGGCCACCAACCGCAACTGAATTATTAGATCCTCCCACATCCATCACGTCCAAGCGGCAGTTGAGCGATGCCACAGACGTGGGAGAGCTAGACATTCCTTACGAAGAAGGGAAGATAGTGGACGAGCTGTGGAGAGGCACATGCATGGCCATCTAACCATCACTCCTGTGCTCCATCCTCCCCAGTCTCATTCCTTCGTCCCCTCCCATAATCGTTCAATTGTCTCCCCAACTCCTGGCAGCTGTGCACAATATCCTCACTCCTGGCCTCCCACACTCAGTCTTCACTGCTCTACAGTCTGATCCAAGCGACTACGAGATCACTCTCTCGTGTTGCATGCTCTCTACTGGTCTCCAAAAAAAAATGTCGATTTTCAAATGCATATTGAGGTCGAGGAGCCAGCATACCTCCTTCACCCTTCTGATCAGGAGCACCCCTCAACTGGGGCTTCCCCTTCCACTCCTTCATTAGCAACCATTCTCTTTGAGGACCCCATGTCCTCAACTTGTTCTGTAGAGTCATCTAGTCAAGTAGAGTCGTCTAGGTTAGAAGAGTCTAGTCTTAGTCTAGACGAGTCTAGGGTAGAGAGTCAGCTCAACCCACCATCTACCAAGTCCAAACATTGCCCCAGGAAGCAGCGGGGCAAGGCTATTCCCCTCAGAGACCTTCAAGAGTTAGCTCGACGATGTCAAGCACTATTGTTAATAGAGGAGTTCACAAAAGAGGCATTGGTGTTAGAAGAAGAAGTTGTGTAGGATGGGGTGTTTATGGACGACGGGTTTGGTGTCTATGAAATCATGAATGATGAGGACTCAATCGATGAAGAGGATAGCGAAGTAGATGACACTGCCGAGAAGTACGCTAGTGACATAAGAAGATTTGATGAGCCTACGATGGCAGTGGATGAACCTACTAAGGAAGTCAACCTTGGAACAAAAGAAGATCCCAGGATTGTGATGATTTCAGCGAACCTCCCTCCTGATGAAGAAGAGAAACTGGTGCAAATTCTGAGGGAGTATAAAGACACATTTGCCTGGTCATATGAGGACATGCCTGGCCTAGACCCCTCATTAGTGGAGCACCGACTTGTGTTGAAAGAAGGGGCAAAGGCCATAAAGCAAAAACTCAGAAGATTCCACCCACTTATGGCCCTGAAGATGAAAGACGAGGTAGACAAACTACACAAAGCTAGATTCATTAGGGTAGTGCTTTATCCGAACTGGGTTGCCAATATAGTCCTAGTCATGAAGAAGGACGGAAAGGTCAGAATTTGTATTGACTTCTGGGACCTAAATAAGGCATGTCCAAAGGATGACTTCCTGCTTCTTCACATTGACGTATTGATTGACAACACTGCTGGGTATGAGACCCTCTAATTTATGGATGGGTATTCTGGCTATAACCAAATCCATCTAGCTCCTGAAGATCAAGAGAAAACCTCGTTCACCATGCCCTGGGGTACGTACTGTTATGTAGTCATGCCATTTGGGCTGAAGAATGCAGGGGCTACCTATCAAAGGGCGATGATGGCCATCTTCCACGACATGATGCACGCCCATGTAGAAGTGTACGTGGATGATATTTTGGTGAAGTCAAGAATCAGAGAGAACACCCTGAGATCCTCGCCAAGGTGTTTCAAAGATCAAGGGAATATCAATTGAGAATGAACCCAAAGAAGTGTGTGTTCGGGGTATCATCAGAAAAGTTGCTAGGCTTTATAGTTAGTAAGCGGGGAATTGAGATCGATCCAAACAAGGCTAAGGCTATCGCGGAGATGCCGCCTCCAAAGAATATTTCACAACTAAGAGGTTTGATTGGGCGTCTGCAATTCATTAGAAGATTCATATCACAGCATTCACAAAGATGCCGCCCATTCTATGATCTCTTGAAAGGAGGGGCAAAGTTCGAATGGAATGACAAATGCCGAGAAGCCTTTGATGATTTGAAGAGGTATCTCATGAATCCCCTAATTTTGCAACCTCCTGTACCCGAGAAACCACTAATCCTATATCTCGCAGTCATCGAGGACTCCCTAGGTGTTGTCCTTGCACAACACGATGAATCTAGAAAAGAAAGGGCAACATAATATCTTTCTAGACTTTTCAACACCACAGAATCCAAATACACCATCGTGGACAAAACTTGTAATGCGCTCATGTGGGTAGTTAAAAAACTCAAGCACTCTTTCTTGCCCATGAGGTCAGCTACTGATCTCGAGGATGGATCCACTCAGGTACCTCTAGAAAAACATGTCCTCTCTAATCGGCTTGCACGCTGGCAGAGCTTCCTCTCCCAATTCGACATCTCTTTTGTGGTCCAAAAGGCCATCAAAGGATATGCCATCGCTGAGCACCTTGCCCATTTGCCACTCCCTCACAACGATTCCATCCGAGAGGAATTTCCTGATGAAGAGCTCTCAGTCATCTCCAAAGATCCCTTCTGATCCTTTCATTTCGATGGTGCACTCAATTCTCAGGGACGGGGCATTGGAGCCATGTTACTCACCCCGGAGGGTATTACCATCCCCATCGCCTTTCAACTCACCTTCTCCGCCACTAACAACATGTCTGAGTATGAAGCTCTCCTAGCTGGTCTTAAACGTGCTTATATCCTGGGTGCATCCTACCTTAGAATCATAGGAGACTCTCAGCTTGTTCTGCGGCAGGTGCTCTCAACTTACCGCACTCGTGACCCAAAGCTTAAACCATATCATGATTTGGTCACGTTGTTGGCAAGGCAATTCTACAAGCTTATCTATGTCCACACTCCTCGCTCACAAAACATCCTAGCTGATGCCTTGGCATCACTAGCTTCTTCTCTATCCTTCCCTCTGAGCCATCGGATCGACACAATTGTCGTCCAACGGCTCAATGTTCCATCTCCCCAAGATCCTTGGTTTAAGAACCTTAGGACAACCTTAGAAGAGAGGGCTAGGAAGAGAGGAGTACAACAAATCATGTTGGCTAAGCTCGAGGAAATCTTAGATCAAGAAGAATTGCCATGGTATTTTGAGATTGAGCAGTACTGTAAGGATGGGTCATATCCCGAAGGGGTAAACTTGGAGGATCGCAAGGCCATAAGAAGAGCCACATGAAGGTACACAGTCGTCGGAGAAGTTTTTTACAAGCGGGCTCTTAATGGAGTTCTATTGAGATGTCTAATGATGACGAAGCTTGGAAAGTGGTGGAAGGAGCCCATGCTAGTGAATGCGGAGGGCATGTCAACAGTTAGATGCTTGCTAAGAAGATCATTAGGCAGAGCTACTACTGGCCAACCCTAGAAGAAGATTGTGCCATCTACGTCCGTAGGTGTGTCAATTGCCAACTCCATGCTAATAAAATTCATGCTCCTTCATCCTCACTTCATCCACTCTCTACACCTTGGCCATTCTCCATGTGGGCTTTTGATATTGTTGGGCCCCTTGGTGATCCTAATGCTCAAATCAAACAAAAATCATTTATCCTAACAGCAATTGAGTATTACACCAAGTGGCAGAAGTAGAAGCATTCACAGAAATCAAAGAATCCACAGTGTGCCGCTTTATCATGAAGATATCATCTCGCGGTTCGAAGTACCAAGCAGCATCGTCATAGACAACGGGCCGCAATTCATCTCACAAGAACTTCAGGACCTCTGTAAGAAATACAACATCACTCTGCATCATTCATCTCCATATTACCCACAAGGCAATGGCCAAGCTGAAGCAACTAATAAAACCCTTCTTAAAATCAAATTGCAACCAAATTGGGAAGGTCCGTACGTTGTGAAAGATCTGTATCCAGGAAATGCCTATCGCCTAGTCAGCGCAGAACTGTCACATCCGTGGAATGGGTTGTACCTCAAAAGATTCTATCCCTAGGTCTATAGGTGTGAGGCCACAACACTTAGATTAGAGATAACCCCGTGTTAAGAGTTCGAAGTCCTTTCCCTAGTCATCAAGGGTTGTTCTAAGTTAGGACCAACACACACACACGGCAAGCCCGGGCGACTGCGCATGGTAGGTTTTGTAGCTATGTATGCCCTACTTTAGCAATGCGATGGTCATTCTCTTCCAAATCGGTCGAAGTGTAGGGGCAAGGGTCGTAAGGGTGAGGTAGTCAACCTTAAGCATACCCTGACGAGAGGAAGTCTCAAACAGGGACGGTCAAATAACAAAGGCAAAGGAACGAAAAAAGTAAAAGAAGGGATAGAAAATACATGATAGAATAGGGGCATGGCAAAGAGTGGAAAAGTCCCCGCGGGACGCTCATGAGCCCGGTCGTACGCATGCCCCGGGCAGTGCAAATCTATAAGAAAAGACCACAAAGTCCCCACGCAACAGACCTAATCTTCGAAGGGTATGCTGCGGGAAGAAGCCGAACCCAACGTCCTTAAACCTACATTAGACTTTCCTTAAATAGTCTTACATTTCCCTCTATAAGATCGGGTCATCTCTTAGGTATGGCCTAAGTAGCCGCACTATCAACTAGGGGCAGTCGCCCATGGCATGTCATCCCTAAACGCACGTCCTACCTTAGTGAAGTCCTTGGCGAAAAGGGGAGGTGACCAAGACTCCTAAACTAGCAGTTGGAATTGGCCTATGTGTTGTGGCCCAAGAGGGTGAGTACCCTCCGTCTCGCGCATCTTATTTTAGGAAGGGCTAACGTCGGCTTTAGGCGTCTTTCAAAACTCTAAAAAATCAAATATTTCAAAACTCTAAAAAATCAAATATTTCAAAACTCCAAAATTCAAATATTTCAAAACTCCAAAATCAAATATCTCAAAATCCAAAAAAATCAAATATTTCAAAACTAAAAAAAAAAATCAAAACTTCAAAAAAATCAAATATTTCAAAACCCCACAAATCAAATGTTTCCAAAATCCCAAAATACTTTACTCATTCATTCATGCATGTCATTTATTTACTTATGTCTTTTCGCCTATTTAATAAGGCTTAGCTCCTTGACCATTTATCAAGATTGGTCACTCGTCATGTTTAAGGCAAGGGGCTAAGTCGAAGAATGGATCTAAGTTGTTTTCATGGTCTTCTTTAGTGTGCACGTCACGTCAGGAGAAAGAAAGTAGCACTCATATCTCACTCGTCACTATCATACAGTCACATTTCTATAACAAAAAGATTCTATTCTACTCCATTCCATATCTACATCGTCATCATAACACATGAGGAACAAAAAGCAAAAAAAGTACAAGTCCTCAACTGCTCTCCCCTGTACCCTCAGGCGGGCGAAAGGGTGAAGGGGCCATCTCCCTTGGTCCTGTCGTGCTCCCCTCGGCCACTCCCTCGCGTCGTCGTCCCTCCTCCTCGTTCCTCCTTCGTACGGAGGAACCCGTCAAGTAATGCCCCGCTGAGGCGCTAGGAGCACCGCTCCAGCTGGCCGATGTCCGGCTGCGGCCAACCAAGGATAGGGCTCTCTCTAGCCCCCTCATCTCCGCCCTGAGCACCAGGACGGTCTGTCGCTCACTCCCCAACTGCGATCGGAGCTCGTCCACCTCCTGGCGCAGTTCCGTCGCCTCATCCGCCTGAAGGCGTAGGCGCACCTCTGCCATCTCTATCTCTAGCGTATCCGTCCGCACTAGAGAGTCTCTCTGCTCCGCCTCCTGCAAGTCAAAACATGTGTCAATAAGAGAAACAAAGTACAAGGGGCATGAAATTAATAACTCACCCACTCGCGTAGTTGGCCCATGGCCTCCTCCGCTCGGGCCACTACTGCTGCTAACTGACCCTCCAGCACGGAGCAGCCAGGCTCGTCTCGGGAGGTGGAAGCACCGTCCACCATTTGCTGGGCTCGCTTCAGCTCAGCACGCTTCAAGAGAAGAACACAAGAGTCAGTTAACTGAAGTTAAGAATAGAAGAGGCAAGAAGCAGAGCACTCACCAGCTCAGTCATGATCCACTGGAGGTCATCCCTCTGCTGGATCGTGGAGTGGAGGACGCCCTCAAGGGAGGCGATCAGACCCTCAGGGCCGAGCTGCAAACACAGGTCAGGTTAGCCAAGGAAGTAATGACTAAAATATTTAGAAAAGGGTTAAGTTAGTAATACTCACCGGTCGTCGGGTCCCCCTATACACCTAGGCTGTACCTCCGTGCATAGGCACGGAAGTAGTCCTCATCGCTGGTGGCCTCGGAGGTCACCTCTCGGCCCTGCTGCCGCCAGTCCTTGAGCTGCTCCCGAGCTCGTCTCCCATTGTCTCTGCCGAGCCGGGAACTCCACCACCGCCTGATGGAGCCCCAGTGTCCTCGCAACCAGCCATAGGTGGAGTGGTACCACCGTGTTGAATGCATGTAGCCAGATTTCCCTACCGAAGTAGGGGCAGCCCTGCTCTACCCACGACTGGTCGGCATCCTCATCCCCAGCATAGGGAGTCCACTCAACCTGCACACCACATACAAAAAATCATTAGTCGCTTGTCAATAAGAAAGGAAGAGAAGGGTTGCAAGTGGAGAAATACTCACATGTCCAAAGGGGACGGTGTCTAGGGCGTCCTGGATAAGGGTCACCTGTAGATGCAGGGACCGCTCGTCGCAGCGGAACCACCAGCGCTACAGAAGTGGCACAGCGCTCGGTCGCCTCGGCACTCCACGGCCAAGGGAGGGGAGGTAGTAGTACACCCACACCTACAAAACAAGAGGGTCAGTAACACAGTCAATTCTAATAAGCAGTAAAAGCAATAAAGAGTAAGAGTGAGAAGCATACTTGTAGGAAGGGGAAGAAACCGGCCACCCCTGTCTCCCTACCAGAGGTACCCAGGCTGTCGAAGAGGTGGGCCAAAAGGGCCGCACCCCACGCGTAGCTCCCCACCTGGGTCAGATCCTTCAGTAGGGGCAGGCACCTGCAGCTCACTGGGTCTCCTTGGGTCCCCAGGATGAGCTTCCCGATCATGAGGATCAGGAAGCATCTCAAATCTCTATCTGCCGCTGCTCCCTCCTCCTCTGCCAATGCCACCTTGGCATTCGCTGTCAGCCGGGCAATATACTCTGCCTGGCCCTCTCCCGTCTGGTGGCGAGCATCAGCCACTCCTAGACTCACCTACAGCCTCGCCCTTAGCTCCAAGGATGACCTCTCCCTCGTCACCTCCAGCCCCAGGAGCCTCTCCACCAACTCCTGGTAGCATGTGTAGGTCACCCCTGTCACCGCCTAGCCATCCACCCTCAGGCCGGTGATCCGTGCCACGTCCTCCAATGTGGGGATCATGTGACCCCACGGGAGGAGGAAGGTGTGGCACTCGGGGTCCCACCGCTCCTTCAATGCTTGGATCAGTGCCACATCAGGCGTGAGCTCGTCTAGTCTGAGAAAGGGGCCGAACCCCATCTCCTCCAACCGCGTCCTCTGGAAGTCCGGCAGTCCCTGGTAGACTGCCCAGACGACGGCCCATCCTAGCCGAGACCATAGCTCACTGATCAAAATAGCCATAAAAGCACAAAGGTCAGTCAGAATCCACACCATAGTAGTCTTTTCAGGTCGCGACAATGCCTCTATCGCCTTCTGAGTGTGACACAATGGGCGTCGCGTTCAGGTTTCTGAAGGTGACAGGTCGAGTCGTCGCCTTCTAAACACGACAACAGGTGCGTCGCGTTCTCCTTGGTAAGGAGACAGGAATCCTGTCGCATTCACAGGGTGACCAAGGACGGCCAATGGTCGTTCCCCAGTCGTTTCACCTTGGGCCAAAGGCCCTACATGGGTGCTAAGCACCTCGATTCACCCTTTTCCCCCATCAAACACACTTGGAGTTAGGGTTTGGCCGACTTACCTTTTTGGGGCCAACGACCTCCTCCTCGTCCGGCACCTCCAAGGGGTCCGCCTCCATGGGGAGGGCCGGATATTCTTCCCCCGTCACCGTGGAGGGCTCCTCTGCCGTCCGCCGGCGACTGATGGTCCGTTTGGACCTCTTCGAGCGCCCACCGTCGTCGCCGCCTTGGTCTCCACCGCCCTCCATTGCCTTGGCCACCGGGGAGGAAGAGAAGAAGGAGGGAGAAGGAACAAGAAGGAGAGGAAAAGAAGGCACAAGTAGCCTACCGCCGGTAGGGGGGGGTCGCCAGAGGAAGAAGATGGAGGAAGGGTTCTCGGTCGCCGGAGGGAGGAAAGAAGAGAGAGGAGTGAAAGAGGGAAAGAGGGAGATGCATGTGGGGCTGGAATTCAAATCGCCTCGGGCCTGTGGTCGTGACAATAAGTCTGTCGCGTTCACTTTAGGTCGTGACAGGCTTCCTGTCATGTTCTCAATCCAGGTCGCGATCGTTGACTTGTCGCATTCTAGGTCGCGACGACCAGCCTGACGCCTTCTCAGTCTATGCACAGAACTCTTAAAAATTTGCATTTTCATTGCAAAACTCAAATGCATACATCATATAAAAGCTGAAAAATCATCATAAAGTGTCTGATACATCACTCTCATGCTCCCAACACATCAAATCTCCAAAAAAAAATGCAATCAAGTCTCTCTCACAAGCTCGCGGTCCCCACGTGGCCAGATTTCTCTGTACTCCCTGAGGCACGCTTGATATGTCTCATGCTCCTCATGCACCGTGGGTGGAAGAGCGTGAGTGGCACATACAAGCCACATCACGAGTGCGCTCCGCACGGCTTGCTCGTCCTCCGAGTCTCCTAAGCGCCTTGCTTTCATAAGAGGCAAGTGTGATGGCTGAAGTAGCTTTGTCCTAAGCTTCCCAACCTGAAGGTAGCACTTGTGCGGGTTGTAGAGAACCATTGCCATGTTCCCCATGAGTTGTAGGTCTAATCCATGTCCAAGGGGAAGCCGTGTATCCACTCCACGTAGCGCCGCTATGTCCATGGTGAAGTGCTCTATTGGAAGTAGGGTTGTAAACAGATCGGATACGGAGCGGATATGTGTTTTCTGTGTCCGCTCCGAATACGTAATCGGATAATTCGTATCCGCTCCGAATAAAATTCGGATACGGAGCGAATATCTTAGTCGGATAATATGCGGATTCGGAGCGGGTTCGGATATTATCCGCTTCGAAAACATGAGACCTGTTAAGAGATATTAAGTGACTTAAAAATAATAAAAATAATAAAAATATGTAAAAGGAATTGGCCGCCGGCGGGCAGAGAGAGAGAGATCCATAGAGAGGGAGGGTCGGAGGGGGAGAGGGGGAAGCTAGGTGGGGGGATGGGAGCCGGAGGCTCCTCTGGCACGGCCATCGGCGGCAGGGGGGTGGCGTAGCAGGGGGGTGCTTCCAGCTGTCGGGGGGGGTTCGCAGGGGGGGAGGTCACAGGGCGGGGGGGAGGGGGGGTTCCGATCGCAGGGGGGGTTTGCAAGGGGGGGGGGGGGGGGAGGGGGTTTGCTGGGGATGGGCCGAGACAGAGGGCCGCCGCCGCGTCTAAAAGGCCCTGAGGTTGGTGCGCCGGTGGAGGGGGGGCTTCTGACCATAGGGGGGTTCGCAGGGAGGGAGGCCGTAGGGCGAGGGGGGGGAGGTTGTTGGGGTTGGGCCGAGACAGAGGGCCGTGCGTCTGGAAGGCCGTCGGGGCCCGGGAGGGCGCTGTGGACTGGGCAGTGCGTCGGTGGTCGTCTGAGGCGTCCCATTGCAACTCTGCTTCCCCAGGGCGGCGAGGCGGCCGATGACGAGGCGTGATGACAAGGGCGTCGAGGGGAGGATGTAGGAGTTGTGATGGCGGAGGGGATTTTGATTAGGTTTTGGCAATGAGATTTGGGGGAGAGTGGGAGACTCGAGAGAGGGAGGTCGGGTAGGCATCAATCCGATGAGAGGGAGGTCGGGTAGGACCGGTAGGGTTTTAAATTTGAATATTTATATGTTAGGTGTGGGCCATTAGATGTAAGATCCAATGGCCATCATTAACCCCATTTCGGATCGGATCTTAAACGGAGCGGATCTCTTATTTCCACATCCGCTCCGTTTATTATTTGGATAATATCCGTATCCGAATTTGCTCCGTCGGATATCTGTTAAACGGATACGAATATGTTTAATCGGATGCGGATTCGGATCGGATGCGGATTCGGATCGGATCCGGATATTATCTGGATCTATTTATAGCCCTAATTGGAAGTGTGTTGAGGTATAGCTGCTATGCACTCCATGTCTTCTTATTCGTTGTCCACATACAACATGATCGGAGAATTTGGCCGCACCACCGATGAAGCACAAAAGGTGGCACCCAAAGATCTGACTTTCCGTGGTGGGGTTTTCTATAGATTTGAACTTTATCCTCACTCCTAACCAGCACTCTAAGAGGATCATAGAGCCATAAAGTGCCCCCCCCCCCCCCCCCCGAAGCCGCCGACGTGAGTCCCGCATAAAGGAAGGCTAAGACCGCATGAGAGAGGCTAAGTCCCCGCCATACCCTGCTAATGGCGCTCAAGTTCACGTGGTCTAAGAGGTGATCTCCAGACGGGAAGAGTACCACCCCACACAAGCATATAGCCACGGCTTTGGCTATCTCTTGGTAATTCCCGCACTTGTTCTTGCAATGAGATATGACCCACTTAGACAAGGGGATTAGGTGAATGTGTTGAGGGCTAATCATGGTATATACATCCTTGGGATCCATCATGAATTCGCTTAGGATGAGTTTAGGATCAATGGGCTCAACGGTATAGCATATCTTGTGCTTATCACCCTGTGTAGTCTTAGGTAAGGCCATTAACGCCTCAACCTCCTCAAGTAAGACGATAGCCTCAAATTTTGGAAAAATAAAGGTATGAGTTTGGGGGTGCCATAGCTCTATCAACGCGGTTATGCTATGCCAATCAAAGGAGATTTTATGGTAATTGTGGGCAGCTATCAAGATCCCCCCTAAACCCCAGTCTCTCAAGGCGCGGATCACATGCATGGGTAGGACTTTGATCATGGGTGCTATCCAAGTGAGCTTGGAGTATCGGCGGGAGCCAAGAAAGAGCTATGGAAGAAGAAGAAAAATAAAAGAGAGGAGAAGAAGAAGAAGGCGCATTAATAGAGAAATTCAGAGCTTAAATTCACAGAAAATTGAAAAATCACTTTACATACCTCTCTCATGTTGGCATTGCTACTCAAGTGATTAGGAATCTCCTTCAGCCTCACCAGCTCGCTGTAGGACGTCCGGGCATGCTAGGGACCTTCATAGGAAGCCTCTCCACCCATAGAAGCACTTGGAGCCCTCTTCTTGGCCATGAGAGACTTGAGAGCTTGAAGAAGAGAAGGGGTGTTCTGAACTCCGAATTTGGCCTCCACCCCCTTACTTATAGGCATTTAACACTCCTCATCATGGTGGGAGAGGGTTTAAAGAGTCTAAAGGGAGTTAGAATCAGACTAGGAAGCCTTAGAAGTCCTAATAGGAAGCAAACATGGAGCTCTTGGGTGGCCAAATCCGCTCTGGACACAGAAACTGAGTTCGCGACGTATCGATACGTTTCCACCTTATCGCGACAAAGTCAGCATCGTGTTCACATCATGGTAGCGACAAGCATCCTGTCGCGTTCACTGTCTGACATCTGTTGGCTGATTTCTTTGCATTGCCTTGATTGTTTTGCCAAATCAAGATGTATTCTTGCACTTATGCTTAAGTTCTTTAATTGTTTTAGTGCAAATTGAATTCTTTATCTTGTTCTTTATCGCTTTATTATTTTGAAAATCCATAAAATCAGAAAATGCAAAGAATCCACAAAAAAATCAAAAAAATCCAAAATCCAAAAATGGCTCGTCAGGTAAGTTCAAGTAAGTATTCCTCACCTTAATCTCTGCATTACTATATGATATCTACCCTACTATATCGTCTCAAGGACCGACTGGTTCTCAGTGTGTTCTGGGATCTGAGTTCCCCTTCAACAAAAACAAGAATGATCTAAGTGCGCACTGATAATCGTTGGATAGGCCGTTAGATGGTATGGCTTGGGGACGATGGATTTTATCGCATGCCGGGGATGTGAAGTGTATTGACCCTTGCTCATTTTTTCTAGCAATATTATCCTTGAGTATTTGTTATTTTCTCCTTTTCTTTGAATCTTATTTTATGATTTCTTTTCTTTTAGCCCATCATGCATCATGTAAGATCTTTGAGCTTCACGTTTCATGATTAAGTCAAAGCCAGCTTCGCAATGATGTCCAACCAAATCTTCATTTCCCAAACAAGGAATTCATTCCATTCTGAATTTGAAAGTTTTCTTTGAGCTAGTTGCTCGGTCCAGTTTGCCAGTATGGTTCCTATTCAGGATTCCTCTCATCCCTATTCATTATGTCAGTCATCCCATTCCCCATTGATCCACTCATTAGTCGTGAATCGCTCGAAGGCTAGAGTCGAATCGACCCACCGGGACAGCACCTGTAACAACCCTCTTTATACCAGTACGATTATACCAATCCACGTCGGTACAAAGAATGCCGTCACAGTGGGATGTTAACCTTGTAAGGAATCGATCAGAGCGCAGCGGAAATGCGATTCCCTCAGGTAGATATCGTTGTCGGCGGTCGAATCGAACACAAAACGTAAACCCGCGCACAAGGAGATCCGATCTATACCTTTGCGGGGTTGCGAAACTCCCGAATCTGGGGAGGAAGTGGCGCTGGAGGCACTGGTGCTTCAAGCCGTTTAGGTGTCCGGCCTCTAGACGTATCCACGCGAGCTCTGGACGCAGACGGGATCTCCTCGGTCTCCACGCGTCTCCCGGATCTCAACTCCACCATGTGCCAGAGAGAGAGGAGAGAGAAGAGGTGGGGGCGCCCTGGAGAGAGAGAGGAGTGGGGCGGCCAGGGAGAGAGCCTGGAGCTTGGCCCAGGGTTTGACTCTCCGCTAATACTTATAGACACTGCGGTTTTTCACAAAAACCCAGTTATTGTCTATAACGACCATCCTGCCCAGTCTGCTCGGAACTCTATTGCGTGTGACCCTCTAGGCCCAAGTGCTAGTCCAGTTTTCCGCCCATTAAGCCCAATAACTCTTTATTGACTTATTGTAATTAATTAATATCTCATATTAATTAATCACATAATCAATTATCGTCTCACGATAATTGATCGGGCTTCCAATCAAGTTGGGTGCCAAGCAACACCACTTGATCCTGGAAAGCATTGGGGTTCAGCAACCCAATCAAGGAACCTTTTTTCTGTCATCAGTTACCACGTAACTATAATCCTTCGCTCGTACAATGCTCCCGAGTGCACTTAGGGTATGGTCAACTGTCAAACCCTAATGTGCGCACTCACTTGGTTTAGATGCCGCATAGCATTATCAGAAAACTCCTTTTCTGATAAGTAGTCTTGCCCTGGCCAGGGACTATCAGGCATCTTTCCCTAGAGCATTCACTCTCTTATTACCAAGATCGAGCGATCCCATATTGACCACACAATCACCTTCGAAGGTATTCCGCTAGATCCGAACACTTAACTGATTAAGACCTCATGGCTAGAGATCTATAAGTCAAGGTCAAAACCAAAGTCCACCAACAAGGTGTCCTTGGTGTCTCAGGTCTAAGGACCAATCACGCCACTGTGACAATGAATCTAGCTGGTTGACAGTTAGGTAACATTACCATCCAGTGATTCATAACGGATCAGTTCAGTGAACTCATTCTCCAATGAGCACCTACAGATTTACCTTAGTGTCTCCACACAAGTGACTATGAGACCAGTCACCCTCATCATATGAGCAGGTGCAACCTGTACTAGTCTAACCGGATATCCGATGTCCTTCTCGAATATCCTCCGACTAGGAATAATTAAGAATATATGTTTAAAGGATATTAATCTCATTGTTATGATCTCATCATAATTAATATCCATTGCATATATTCATGGACTTCATAATGAAACGGTAAACGAATTACACATAATGAATATAAAAGCCTTCTTATTATTATCAAAGAACAAGATTGTACAAGTTATGATTGGCTTGAGGACACCCATAACTAACAATCTCCCACTTGGACTAAAGCTAATCACCTTTATGTCTTAAACCCATAGACTCTAGGTGACGCTCAAACACAATTTGAGTTAAAGGCTTCGTCAGTGGATCTGCAATGTTGTCAACTGAAGGAACTCTTTCCACCAGTACATCTCCTCTAGTGATAATCTCCCTGATCAGTGAAATCGCCTCAGAATGTGCTTTGACTTCTGATGAGACCACGGCTCTTTCGCTTGTGCAATGGCCCCATTGTTGTCACACAGCAATGGGATCGGATCAGAGTCACCCGGCACCACACCAAGGTCGGTGATGAACTTCTTCATCCACACTGCCTCCTTGGCGGCTTCTGCTGCAGCAATGTACTCAGCTTCTGTCGTCGAGTCTGCAGTGGTTTCTTGCTTGGAACTCTTCCAGCTCACTGCACCTCCGTTTAAGGTGAACACTAACCCAGATGTAGACTTGCTATCATCTGGATCTGACTGGAAACTCGAGTCAGTGTATGCCCGAAGTTTCAAGTCCCCTCCTCCATAAACCAGAAATATATCCTTAGTCCTTCTCAAGTACTTAAAGATACATTTCACTGCCATCCAGTGTGTTTCACCTGGATTTGCCTGATATCTGCTCGTAACACTTAGAGCAAATGCCACATCAGGCCTTGTACATAGCATGGCATACATGATAGACCCTATAGCCGAAGCATAGGGGACTCTATCCATGACTACCCTCTCTTCAAGAGTCTTAGGAGACTGCTCCTTAGAGAGATTAATCCCATGTCTCATTGGTATGAGACCTCTCTTGGAATTTTCCATACCAAATCTTTTGGCAATGGTATCTATATACATTGATAGGGTCAAGCCAAGCATCCTCTTGGATCTATCTCTATAGATACGTATTCCCAATACGTAGGATGCTTCTCCCAAATCCTTCATGGAGAAGTTCTTTGACAACCAAACATTTACTGATGATAACATCCCTACATCATTCCCAATGAGTAAGATGTCATCAACGTAAAGTATGAGAAAAGTGATAGCACTCCCACTGATTTTCTTATACACACATGGTTCATCTTCATTCTTAATGAAGTCATAAGATTTGATAGCCTCATCAAACCTTATGTTCCAACTACGAGAAGCTTGCTTCAATCCATAGATGGACCTTTGAAGCCTGCATACTTTATCTGGACACTCTTTGGATGTAAAACCCTCAGGCTGTATCATATACACTTCTTCCTCAATGTTTCCATTGAGGAAAGCAGTTTCACATCCATCTGCCAGATCTCGTAGTCAAAGTATGCAGCAATGGCGAGAAGAATTCTGATCGATTTTATCATGGCAACTGGTGAGAAAGTTTCGTCATAGTCAATTCATTGCCTTTGACGATACCCCTTTGCCACCAACCTTGCCTTATAAGTGTCGATCTGTCCATCTGCACCGATCTTTCTCTTAAAGATCCACTTGCACCCAATACGTACAATACCTTCAGGCAAGTCTACCAAGTTCCAAACTTGGTTGGTGTACATAGACTGCATCTCAGAATTCATGGCATTTCGCCAATTTCTTGACTGAGGACTATCAACAGCCTCTTGGTAGGTCTTTGGATCATCATCCTCATTATAAGACATGCCTTCACTGATATGTCCAACATATCTTTCAGGCTGTCTAGGTACTCTACCAGACCTACGCTGAATGTGTGTATATTCCTGAACAGGTTCCGGAACTGATGTTTCAACTGGTGGACTTTGCACAGTCTGTGGATCTAGAACCTCTTCTAGATCACCTTACTCCCACTGTCCTCTTGGGTAAGGTACTCCTCTTCCAAGAAGACAGCTCTCCTGGCAACAAACACTCTTTGTTCACCAGGATGGTAAAAGTAGTACCCAAATGTTTCTTTTGGGTATCCAACAAACCTGCACTTATCAGTTCTGGAGTCCATTTATCTGGGTCGTGTTTCTTTACATGGGCAGGACAGCCCCAGATTTTAACATGTTTAAAATCAGGCTTTCTACCCTTCCATATCTCATATGGAGTAGAAGACACAGATTTACTGGGAACCCTGTTCAGCAGATATGCCTGCTGACTCTAGCGCATATCCCCATAGGGAAATTGGTAACTGTGAACGGCTCATCATAGATCATACCATGTCCAACAAGGTCCGATTTCTCCTTCCGATACACCATTCATCTGTGGTGTATAGGGAGGAGTCCATTGAGAAAGGATACCATTATCCTTTAAGAATTGTGTGAACTCTGTACTCAAGTATTCACCTCCTCGGTCTGACCGTAGGATTTTAATGCTCTTTCCAGTTTGCTTCTCAACTTCATTCTTAAATTCTTGGAATTTCCCAAAGGCTTCAAATTTGTACTTCATTAAGTAAACAAATCTGAACCTTGAGTAGTAATCCGTGAATGTAATGAAGTATGAGTAGCCACCCTTGGCTTGGGTAGACATTGGACCACATACATCCGAGTGTATTAGTTCCAATATGTCCTTGGCCCTATCTCCATGTCCACTAAATGGAGATTTGGTCAACTTACCCATTAAACAGGATTCGCAAGTTGCATATGATTCATAATCAAATGGATCCAAGTATCCATTCTTATGCAACTTTTGAAGCCTATTCTCGCCAATGTGACCAAGCCTACAATGCCATAAGTAGGCAGTGTTCACACTATTCTTACTTCTCTTAGGAGAAACATCAACATGGAGATTTTCATAAGAAACATCAAGCAGATACAAACCATTCACCAAATTTGCTAAAGCAACTAGTTTATTTCTCAAATAAACTGAACAACTATTGTTCTCAATGGTAAACTTGTATCCAATTCTGTCTAAATAAGAAACAGAAATAATGTTCTTAATGATACTAGGCACAAAGTAGCAATCATCTAATAAAAGCAAATCTCCTGAGGGTAACTTGAGCTTCACTATCCCCACAGTGTGTGCACCAACACTTGCGCCGTTTCCAAGCCTCAAGTTCACCTCGCCCTTGCTCAACTTCCTTCTACTTGTCAGCACCTGCACATCATTGCAGACATGAGAAGCACATCCAGTGTCTAAAACCCAAGATGTAGAATCTCTAATAGACAAGTGAAGATCTATGATATAGATACCTGAAGCTTCGCCAAGCTTCTGCTTCTCCTGAGCCTTCATTGCAAGGTAGTCCTTGCAATTTCTTTTCCAGTGCCCCTTCTTCTTGCAGTGGAAGCACTCACCCTTTTCCTCTCCTTTGCTTATGTCCTTCTTTTGCTTCTGCTTGGACTGCTTCTTTGCATTGCCTTTCTTAAAGGCTTGCACTGCTCTCCTCTTCTTGTTGGACTTTCCAACCATGAGAACAGTGGGCTTTTCCTTCTTAAGGTTGCCCTCAGCAGTCTTCAGCATGTTGAGCATCTCAGCTAAACTCACCTCAATCTTGTTCATTGTGAAGTTCACAATGAACTGGGAAAATGAATCTGGAAGTGATTGGAGAATGAGGTCCATGCTCAGTTCCTTGTCAAGAGGAAAACCAAGCCCTCGAGCCTCTCAATCCACTCTATCATCTTCAGCACATGAGTCTGTACTGAAGATCCCTCTGCCATGCGAGCTCTGAACAGGGCCTTGGATATCTCATATCTCTCTACCCTGCTCTGCTCTTCAAAGAGCTCCTGCAAGTGCTGCATGATGGATCTAGCATCCATGTTCTCATGCTGCCTTTGCAACTCATTGCTCATTGAGGCAAGCATGTAGCATTGGGCCAGAGTGGAATCCTCCTTCCACTTTGCAAATTCAAGTGTTTTCCCTTCTGGTGCGTCTAGGGGTGGTTCAGTTGAGATCTCACCTTCCAGGACATAGGCAATGCGCTCAGACCTGAGGACAATCTTCAGGTTCCTGAGCCAATCCGAGTAGTTTGGGCCTGTCAATTTGTTGGCATCCAGTATGCCATGGAGTGGGTTACTTGACGACATTTTTTGCCTATAAAGGAAATGTAAACACAATTAGCAGATGTTCATAATAATAATTAAATCTAGATTAGGACTTTAATCAAGATTAGCTCCCACTATTTTCCGACAGACTGTATAACCCTCAGATATACAGAATGGGAGACTCCGACGGTCTCCTAGTGGGGATCGGAATCTTACAGACTCATAGCATGATCTTGTGGATAGCACAACAAACCACACTATGATCTGAAAGCGGTCAACTCTTGACACTTGCAACTCTTGCAATATCTGATCTTATTTTGGCCCTTGAATTTTAATGACCTTGTGGATAGCACAACAAGTCATTAAATCCAGTCTAAGCAGTACCATCATTACGTAACGAGCATAGATTTGGATGTAGCCCTTGTGGATAGCACAACAAAGCTACACCGGTCCTCTATCCCGTTTAAGGCATCACTATGCCATAGTTTTAGTCTGTCATCAGATTTGGCAAGCCTTGTGGATAGCACAACAAACTTGCCCGATCTAATGGCAATCCTAAAACTATAATGATGGAGGGCCACGTAATTCATTCTTAATGATTACGCTATGGCTTAAAATTTAAACAAGGAGGGATTTTGATATATTTTATCTTGGTCTCTATATCTGCGTGCTATTGATATATAGAATTTGGAATATCATATATTTAATTATATATATCAAAGCACATTCCACATATATCATATATATGAAGAAAAACGATGGATGATCATGGACTTTAACCTAGAGTGGCATTACCAGAGCCAGTTGGTAATCCACAAACACGGTGAATAAATGGCAGCCCCGCATCGAATGCATTTGCTTGATGTAACTCTATCTCCATGAAGGTCCTGCATGGTACTCTCCTCCATCTCCTCCAATCCGCTTCTTATAATTACAAGTAATATTTAAATTGGGCTCGCAGGCCCATAAATGTACATCAGATAATAATAAGAAACCTTGAACAAGTCAAGGGGAGTACATAACAGGAGGGAGATAGAATGTACAACCCAGATTTAATAGAGGGAGAGAGGGAGGCACGCAGTCCTCATAAATTACATCACATGCCATTAACCATAAACATCATCACATGACATCTAAGTCCATGATCATCCATCCACACATCAACACATCACATGCATCAATAAGCAATCATCACATAATTACTTTTGAAATAACTTTTATTTCAAAAAATATAATAATTATATTTTGAAAACCATTTAACTAAATAATTTAGCTAACATGGATAACATCTAAACAACTTTAGATAAATGCCATTCACCGTTGCTGCATGAATCCGCCAAAATTTATTGTTAATTAATTTAACAAGAATCACATTCTTAAATTAATTAACATGCATTAATTAGATGGTAGGAAATAACTAAAACAATTTTAGAATTCCTTAAACTAATTAAACATTGGGTCAAATATCTGAAAATTAATTTACAGAGAGCTAAAACAATTTTAAAAACTCTTAAAATTAATTTCAGAATTTTCTGGGATTTTAAAACATTTTTTTATTTTTTTAAACAATTTAAAACTTAAAAAATGGAGGTAAGTGGGGGCCGGTCCGGATCCGGGCGGGGCGGATCCGGTAGCCGGTCCGCCCAGAGGCGGCCCGGCACGGGCACCCGCGTGGGTGCCTCGGGCCCCGCCTCGGGTCCGGGTAAGTTGACCCGGACACGGGGGCCCGCGGGCGACCCGCGAGGGTCCCCTCCCGCCCGACAGGGGCTGCGGCCAGGGCGAAACCCTGACTGCCCCCCACCGACGCAGCACCGGTGCAGCGCGGCCACGCCGCCCTCTGCACCGCCTCCGGCGGCCGCGGAAGGCGCCGGCGGCGCCGGAGACCGCCTGCCATCGCCCCACAGGCCCAAAAAACCCATCCCGAAAAAGCCCTAAAAACCTGCAAATTTCGCCCATCTTGGACTGTCCAAGAAGCATGGCGGCGGCATCTTGCAGGGGTTCGTGTGGCCTCTACAAAGGGCCAAACGACGCCACGAAGGGTTCTTCGCGAAGCCCTTGGTACCAGGAACAACTTCCGTGTACCAAATGGGAAGTGCACATCCCATGTGCGACCCAAGAACGAGGTAAAAATTAGGGATTCATGCAGAACAGGAATCGACGAAAACACATGAAATGACGTTCATAAGACGCCGATACCGACCGAACCAGCAACCTGGCTCTGATACCACTGTAAGGAATCGATCAGAGCGTAGCGGAAACGCGATTCCCTCAGGTAGATATCGTTGCCGGCGGTCGGATCGAACACAAAACGTAAACCCGCGCACAAGGAGATCCAATCTATACCTTTGCGGGGTTGCGAAACTCCCGAATCCGGGGAGGAAGTGGCGTTGGAGGCGCTGGTGCTTCAAGTCGTTCAGGTGTCCGGCCTCTAGACGTATCCACGCGAGCTCCGGACGCAGACGGGATCTCCTCGGTCTCCACGCGTCTCCCGGATCTCAACTCCACCATGTGCCAGAGAGAGAGGAGAGAGAAGAGGTGGGGGCGCCCTGGAGAGAGAGAGGAGTGGGGCGGCCAGGGAGAGAGCCTGGAGCTTGGCCCAGGGTTTGACTCTCCGCTAATACTTATAGACACTGCGGTTTTTCACAAAAACTCAGTTATTGTCTATAACGACCATCATGCCCAGTCTGCTCGGAACTCTATTGCGTGTGACCCTCTAGGCCCAAGTGCTAGTCCAGTTTTCTGCCCATTAAGCCCAATAACTCTTTATTGACTTATTGTAATTAATTAATATCTCATATTAATTAATCACACAATCAATTATCGTCTCACGATAATTGATCGGGCTTCCAATCAAGTTGGGTGCCAAGCAACACCACTTGATCCTAGAAAGCATTGGGGTTCAGCAACCCAATCAAGGAACCTTTTTTCTGTCATCAGTTACCACGTAACTATAATCCTTCGCTCGTACAATGCTCTCGAGTGCACTTAGGGTATGGTCAACTGTCAAACCCTAATGTGCGCACTCACTTGGTTTAGATGCCGCATAGCATTATCAGAAAACTCCTTTTCTGATAAGTAGTCTTGCCCTGGCCAGGGACTATCAAGCATCTTTCCCTAGAGCATTCACTCTCTTATTACCAAGATCGAGCGATCCCATATTGACCACACAATCACCTTCGAAGGTATTCCGCTAGATCCGAACACTTAACTGATTAAGACCTCATGGCTAGAGATCTATAAGTCAAGGTCAAAACCCAAAAGTCCACCAACAAGGTGTCCTTGGTGTCTCAGGTCTAAGGACCAATCACGCCACTGTGACAATGAATCTAGCTGGTTGACAGTTAGGTAACATTACCATCGAGTGATTCATAACGGATCAGTTCAGTGAACTCATTCTCCAATGAGCACCTACAGATTTATCTTAGTGTCTCCACACAAGTGACTATGAGACCAGTCAACCTCATCATATGAGCAGGTGCAACCTGTACTAGTCTAACCGGATATCCGATGTCCTTCTCGAATATCCTCCGACTAGGAACAATTAAGAATATACGTTTAAAGGATATTAATCTCATTGTTATGATCTCATCATAATTAATATCCATTGCGTATATTCATGGACTTCATAATGAAACGGTAAACGAATTACACATAATGAATATAAAAGTCTTATTATTATTATCAAAGAACAAGATTGTACAAGTTATGATTGGCTTGAGGACACCCATAACTAACAAACCTAACACTAAACGATAGGCTGATATGTACATGAATATCAAATGAGTACAACGGGAATAAAAGAAATAACTCATTCTCATTCCATCATCATCACACATTCACAGTCTATATAGCAATGAAAGAAATGATAAAGTCTACATTATTACATTTCCCAAATGAAAAACATAGACCATAACATTGTACATATGATTAACATTATTACATACTATGAAATAAAACAACTATTTAGAATTCTCCAATAGCCGCTATTCCTCTTGCTCGATGTCGCTCCTCGCTGTGCCCTCCTCAAGTACTGAAATACATGCTTCACCTGTACGCCAAAGCAAGTATGAGTCTAAAAGACCCAGAAAGCAATCTAAAAATAGCATCCTTACACATATCACACACATACTAAACTATTAAACAATAAGGAAACACATACTATCTTTTACACAATAGATGAATTACATGGCACATGCTTTATACAATTAACAACCACCTAAACATGCTTTCTACACATGTTAATTAACTCGGTTCATATTTCAATTCATACTTCTTATCCATGAATGACCTATAGCATGCTTTCTACATACAACATATATAACATGACTCATGGTCTCATACTTTATTTAAATCATTACACAATTCTACCTATTTAATTCATGGAAATATGTACAAGGTAAATAACACTCCTAACATGATGTCTAACCAATTTCACATGAAATTAGATCCTTTTTCACACCTTTAGCTTGCTGTTTTAATACGGATAAATTACATTTACAAAATTTTACATCCTTTCACATGCTAACACATTCATATTACACTAACACATATTCACTTTTCACATTTGCTCATATTCACTTAACATTAGAACATGAATGTTATTTACAAACTACATTTCACATATTAACATATGAATATTCACATTTTTTTTACTTTGGATTTTCACATGCATTTACTCACTTATTTACATTCACTTTCTCTTACACATGATTTCACACACTTTCACATATTTTTCACTTGCACTTTCACTTATCACATCACTTACACTTACACTTAATTTGCCATGACACATAGTCCTAACTACCATCTAGAGGAACACACACTTATCACTTAGCACTTAGCACTTCATTTCACTTGACACACACTCGCCACCTAGGAAAACTAGTGACGAATCTTGGTAAACTGCGCAGACCGGGAGAAGCCATCTCCACTCTATCCAGTGGTACTTGTCCACCTCCAGAATTTCATCCTAATGCCTTTATGATATCACTTAAACGTTGAGCCTTCCCATAGAGACTTTTCTACAGTATGGCTCTTAGACCTCTATAGTAGCAGTGTCAATCTCGGCCCAATTTTACACATTATCACATTTTACACTTATCACATTGTTTTACCTACTTATATACATACTTTGTAACGACCCTCTTTATATCGGTACGGTTCTACCAACCCACGTCGATATAGAAAGCGTCGCCACAGTGGGACATTTACCAACACTAGTACGATAGGCTGAAATATACACAAATATAAATATCACATGACAGTGGAAAAGAAAGAACTAAATGAGATATCTTATTCCATCATCCACATTTTATCCACAGTCTATATAGAGGAAAAGAAACTAGACATTTCATAACTAAAACAAATGAATTAAGTACACTGTCCACATAAGACTTCACAGAGTCCTTTATTACATACTTATGAAAATGAAAATACATTGCTAAATCCACAATGTCTCCTACTCCCGCTCCGAGTCGCTCCTAACGACTTCCTCGGAAGAAGTAGAAACGTCTACATCTGTACGCCGAAGCAAGAATGAGTCCAAAAGAACTCAAGTAACTCCAAACACATTAACTTACATGTATCGCATTACTTTACACATTTTCATGCTGACCATTAATCATTTAAATACGGAGTTTGTACACATAATTAAGAAGATACTTCTAGCATGGATTCTAAAATCATTTTCACTTGGTTAACATATTTATACCCATGAAAAGCTTGATGTTTGCTACATACATAACACATTGATTTAAGGATTTACCATATTACATGCTATCACAAGGAATCATATGGACACATATTCCTTTACATGGTTTCACAATTTACACATTCACTTTCACTTAAACACAATTTCACATTTACTTAATGTCGTGACACATAGCCCAAACCACCTTTAGAAGGACACACACTAATCACAACACTTATTTATCACCTAGGCATTCCAGTGATAAACCTTAGTTACTGCGCAGAACCGGGAGAAGCACTCTCCACCCTAACTAGCGATACTTGTTCGCCTCCAGGATTTAATCCCAATGCCCATGGGACATCACACACATTGAACTTTCCCGTGGGGACTTTACCACAGTAGAGTTCCACAGCCCTCTAAGGTAGCAGTGTCACCCATTGGCACAGTTACATATTTTTCACCTTTTTAACATGCTCTTAGTGCTCAATTTAACACATCCATTTCTTACTCACATATTTACACAATTCAGTCTTTTCTAGCATGATACTACTGTTTTCAGAGTTTAACAACTACTAACTGATTCATATCATGCTACAACTACATTAATCATTTTTTTATTACACTAAACCATACCTTTTTCATGATGAAAATATTGTAATCAGTACCTACTATTATCCAATGAACATGAAAATTTAACCACAGGTCATTTACTGTTCACATATCACATATACGAAGTTTCATAATTTTCTGAAATATCCACTATTTAATAATGTTCAAACAGTGATATTATCTACGGTTAAAATAGCCCAATTTACATAGTTGTTATAATTCAGACCTATAGTTCATGCTACACATGCATGCCATCCATACTAAACATATTCTAATTTTTGGGATTTTAATTATTTTCACACTATTTATAAAATTTCTACACTAAATAGGCATGCTCACTGTTTTTCAATTCAGAAAAATGTACTAATTTATACAGCCATCAGAAATTTATCAAATTGTAACAGTACATTCTGATGATGATTTAACTACCATAGAAAATTTATGACATCAAACTTTATCACAAAATCATGTAACAGTAATTTAACATGCTCACAACAGTGTTTCAGAAACTTCCAGTAATTATTGCAGTGAACGAAAATTCATCAAATTTTCATAACATACTCCATGGTATATATATATATATATATATATATATATATATATATATATATATATACTTTATAACATACAAGATTTACCATATATCCTCATGCACATAAATCCCGGAAAATAGGTTATAAAGGGCAGACAGACCAACTGTTTCTGCCTGAAGAACTAAACGGCAAGGGGTGGCCGTTTACTAGGTTAACGGCAACAAAGATCGCCGCCAACTTAAGATCTTAACGGCAAGAGATCCTGCCGTTAAGTTCCTGTCTGTGCAGAACACAGACTGAACGCCAAAGGATCACTTGAATGGGGGTTCCAGGACACGAGAAAAATCCGTAAAATTTCTGGGGCATACTAGACACATGTAGGGATGATGTGATTGGGTTACTTGCCTTGGATAAAATCCCCAACCGATGTTTTGAGTTAAAGAAGCTCTCCTCGGCCAGAGCCAAAGAGCCTTCAAATCCTTCTTTATTCGGGTTCCCTTTAATCTTCACTGCACACCAGCGTGGGGAAGTCGTTCCCGGATGTTCAGAGTCCTCTCTAGTCGATGTCGATCGCCAGATGAAGCCTCCAGTAGCCGGATCGAAGAGTTCCAAAACAAGTTTTCGCACAGAAAGTCTAGGTTTTTGACCCAAGAGTCAAAAGGATAGATTGGGTCGAAAACTGGGCAATATAAAAGGGGTGGGGGTCGGATACGCATAAGGGTTAGGCTAGGTTACTGTTGGGGAACGGTTTCCAAATCAGAGGGCGACATTTTCGGGGGCATTTTCGGATCTGAAATCGCAACAGATCTGCAAAATCAACATCAACATCAGTGGCCGCCAATTCTCAGTTGGCGTCCATCGATGTGGCCGCTGACTTGGCATTGGCATCCACCCATCATGACGTCTACTGGCTGCCCGAACAGAACTTAAAACTGCAGAACTATATACATCACACATATGTATATATAAACAATGCATACATCACAATATTATTTACTCATGTAATATACATATATATATAAATACTATGCACAATACTCTATACATCAATAGTATGTACTCATATACGCATATATACATAAGCAAACACTCAAGATGAAAATCAAGGGCCTTACACTCTCTCCCCCATAAAGAAACTTCATCCTCGAAGTTAGACCGACACTACTCAAACAACTAAGGATACTTCTTCTTCATTGCATCCTCAAGCTCTCAAGTAGCCTCCTCTCGTGAGAAGTTGCGCCATAACACTTTCACCGATGCAATGCTCTTGTTCCGGAGATGCTGAACTTTCCGATCAAGAATAGCTACTGGTTGCTCCACATAAGAAAGATCTGGCTGGATCTCCACTGGCTCATGACCAATACCATGAGATGGATCTTTGACATACCTCCTGAGCATAGAAACGTGGAAAACAGGATGAACACTAGCTAACACTGGGGGTAAAGCTAGCTCATATGCCACGTTGCCCAATCGTCGGAGAATCTCATACGGGCCAATGAATCTAGGACTTAGCTTACTATGCCTGTAAGGCCTCGAATTTTGTTGTATTATTTTATTTCGTGTAAATAATTCATGTTTGTGTATGCATAGATGTACATATATACGTATGTATTAACTAGTTATACTTATGTGTGCATGTGTATAATTAGTTGTAAATATGTATGAATTGCATGGTGGTAGTGTGTACATGATAATACATATTTATGGCATGTATATATGTATAAGTTAAGCATGGTTTCTGCATGTTTTGAGTTCTGGCCGAAGGACCCAATTGGCGTCCACATGGATGGACGCCCATGCTGAGTCAGTGTCCACCTCGATGGACGCCAATACTTAAGCCAACGTCCATTGATGTGGACGTTAAGATCTCTGACCTGCATGCGTTGCAGACCCCGAAACTCCGGGGGCAAGCAAGCCCAGCCATTGGGGAGATGTCCCCAACGGCTAGCAGGCCTTCACATCACCTCTCCGGGGTTCCCCAAACCCCTCTCCTTTAAACCAAACTCCTTCTACACCAGAAAGAGTTCTCTTGACTCTTTGCAAAGAGGAGAGAAACCCTAGCTTCTGTGAGAAAAACCTGAACTTGGCAAGCTTGAATCCGGCGACTGAAGGCTTCTTCCGGCGATCCACTGCTGCTAGGAGGGAGTCTGGACCTTGGGGAAGGCTTCCCCAACACCGGACTGAAGCTTGCATCGACTGAGAACAGGAGGAAGGAACTTTTGGAGGCTTCTTGGGACTGCCCAAGGAGAGCTTCAACAGCAACTTAGATCCCTTTGGAGGTTTTTAAAAAGGCAAGTACCCCATACATTTCGTCCATGTAGATGTCTAGTAGGGTTTTACTACTTTTACAGATTTTAAATCGTGTCCTGGATCCTCCTTTTCACCCTGTATTTGGAGCTCGGTCTGTGCTCTTGCACAGACAGGAACTTGGCGTCAAGGCCTCTTGCCGCCAAGATCTCCAGTCTGCGTCTAGCGATCTTGCCGTCCAACTCCTTGAACGGCTAGAGACTGCCGTTAAGTTCTTCAGGACAGAACAGTGAGCTGTTCTTCCTGGTATATGACTATTTTCGACGTGTTTTCGCAATGAGGATATAATGTAACTTCTATATATTATGTATACTAGTTAATGTGGTGTGTGGGTGAATTATTGTGCATTTTTTTGTGGATGGTAGAATTTATTAGCTTATTGGAATGCATGTGGAAGATATGGCTATGTATGTTCACCCACTATTCTCATGATCTGTGGAGAATTTGGGTGCCCTAAATTTTATAAACCATGCGTGTATGGGTCAGTCTGTGCCCTGCAATTACTGAAATTTTCCCATGCTCCTATGACTTAATGTAAATTTCTGTTTTGGAAAATAGCAAACATGCGTAGGCTTGCAAAATTTATAGTAAATGGTGTGTTGTGCATTAAATCCGGGGGAAATTTTCTGAAATGATGTGTATGTTGGGTTCAGGGCTGTGAACTGTTAAACCTGATGTTCGTGTTATGTTCCATGTTGAATTGAATTTTTAATAGCGTGAAAATGAATGTCTTAATTTCTGTAAATATCTGATAATTCAGAAAAATCTAGAAATTTGCATGTGAGGTTATAAACCTGTAATCAGAATGTGGTTAAATTTACAGGCCATTGGGATAACCGTGGAATGCATTATGGGATTTCCATGCAAAAATATGTAACTAATGCATGCCATTATGAAAATGAGTTGAATTGTGTTTTCAACCTGATTACTATAAGTTACTGAATGTGTAATCTCTGTCATCTGTAGTATCATGCTAGGAAAACAGAACCATGTGTGAATGAGAGAATGTAAAGGTGTGTGTGCGCCATGTGTAAAAATATGTGTAAAAATCGGTATGTGTAATGTGTAAGACTATGCCAAGTGTGATACTGCTTCCATAGAGGGCCGTGGAACCGTACCATGCAAAAGTACCCCTGGGAAGGTTCAATGTGTTAAGATCCTAAGGGCATTAGGATGAAATCCTGGAGGTGGACAAGTACCACTGGTTAGGGTGGAGACTTGTTCTCCCGGTAAGCGCAGTCCAAGAGTCGTCACTATATTGCCTAGGTGACGTCTATGTGTATGTGTTATGTGATGTGTCCTTCTAATGGTGGTTTGGACTATGTGTCACAGCACTGAATTGTAAAATGTGAATGTGACTATGTGTAAATTGTGTAGTGTGAACATGTGTAAATGTGAAATGTGTAAAAAGAGAACTATGTGAATGAGTAATTGTGTAAACTTGTGAAACCATTTTGTTAAATCGTGAAATTGTGGCCCATGATATGTTAATGTGGAAGTGTGTTATAACAGCAACCTAAAGGTGTTTATAAGAATGTTTCATATGTGTAAAAATGCGTAGAATCCATGCTAGGAACAATTCTTGCTTATGTATAAACGTCTCCATGTTTAAGTGCTATCATGTTGTAGATTAATCGGGAATGTAGCTCTCATGTGATAGAATGTGAATTGCTAAATCCATGTTAAAACAGCAACCTTAAAGTGTATAAAATGATAATGTGCATGTATAATAATGTGTAGAAACCATGATAGGAATGCTTCCTTTTATGTAGGCAAGAACCCCATGTTTGGTTGCTCCCATGTTATAGCCTCATTTGAAATGTAACCTTCATGTGATTTCATGAGTAGAAAGCATGTGATAGGATGTTTATTTTAGAATGGCTTAAATCATGTACCATGTGTTTTAAAGTTTGTAGAATTATCATGATAGGTTGTCTTTATCAACGTCCAAGCATGCTATATGTTTTGCTTTGCAAATTGGAATGGAAAACCTATTGTGATATATATGCATGTATGAGGTGTGTGGTGTTATTTGCTGAGTCTTTTAGACTCACTCCTTGCTTCGGCGTACAGGTTTAGTTGGTGACGTCACACCGTTGGAGGAGACAGTGGAGAGTGACTCCGAGCATGGCGAGTAACTTGGAGGAGACATTGTGTGACTTTTGCTTTCATAGTATGTATTGAGGCATTGGAATAGAAACACTATGTAATTTGTGGACAACTATGTATTTGAGTAAGTATTTCATTATGTGGACTTTAGTTATCTTTAAATTGTCATTTGAATCATGTATGTTAAATGTGGATGATGAAATGAAGACAAGTAGTTCTTTTGCTTCCGCTACTCTGTGTTTATATTTATGAGCATCTCAATCGTATGTTATTGTTTGGGTAAATGCCCCACTATGATAACGTTCACTATGCCGACGTGGGTTGGTATAACCGTACCGGTATAATGAGGGTCGTCACAATGCCTGCCAAATCTAACTACACCACGAGTAGGCGAAATCTTTAAAAAGACATGCTCTGTAAGGCCCTCGAATTTTATTGCATTATTGTATTGCATGTAAATAATTCATGTTGTGTATGTACGTATGTAAATATCTACGTAAGTACTAGTTGGTATACTTATGTATGCATGTGTATAATTAGAGTAAATAATGTATGAATGGTATGATGGTAGCGTGTACTTGATAGCGTATACATATGGCATATATATAGGCATAAGATGTGCATGGTCTTTGCATGTTTTGGAGTTCTGGCCGAAGGCCAGATTGGCGTCAATATCAATGGACGCTTGAGTTGAGTAGGCATCAACCCCATGGACGCCAACACTAATTCTAGCGTCCAACGATGTGGACGCCAACTTCTCTGACCTGCATGCGTTGCAGAGCCAAGAATTCCGGAAGCAAGCCACCCCAACCATTGGGGAGCAGTCCCCAATGGTCTGAAAAGCCATCTTGTCACCCCTGCGGGATAGGAGAACCCCCTCTCCTATATACAAAGCCATTTTCGCAACTCACACCCTTCTCCTTGCCCCTTTGCAAGAGAGGAAGAAGAGGAAAAAGAGAAAACCCTAAAATCTATGTGAAGAGCTCACCTTTGCAACCCTAAATTCGGCTACCTGAAGCTTGCACCGGCCATCTACTGCAGCAAGGAGCTAGCTGGAGGGGAGGAGGAGGCTTCCCCGACCTTATCTTGGAGCCATCTTCATCCTAGAACCCATAGTGAAGCTTTTCTAGGAGCTTCTTGGGACAGCCAAGGAGAGCTTCACCAAGCCCTAGATCCGTTTGGTGTATTTTCTAGAGGCAAGTACCCTACCCATAACATCCCTGTATGTGTCTAGGATGGTTTTACCATTTTTATGTATTTTCCCTCGTGTTCTAGACCCCCAAATTCACCCCATCTTTGGAGCTCGGGTGTGACGGACCGGGGTACTTATGCCCAATAAGGCTCCATATCCAGATCCGCCTCCCGCGAACGGACCAAAGTCTCGCAAGGGATATCTCACACACGTGTCCAGTAAGAGTAAAAGAGACAAACCACAAGAATATAAGACACAAGAAAGTACATGTGCTCATATCTGCTCCAAATTTGTACAATTGTCCCATTACATTAATACATGTCCAATTAAAAGAGTACAACTACCTGGGGCATACCCCGAGGGAGCACAAGCTCACACAACACTAACTACTAAACAACTGCTGGTGGTACAAGTCTGACACAACGCCGCTGCAAGCCAAACACACGGCAAGCCCTGAAAAGAACTGTAAGGGAGTGAGCCTCAACAAGTCACTGGCTCAGTAGGGGCTACCCAAAATAACACCGAGACCACAATACTCCTCAACCCCAAAGGGTTTCACTGGCAACACCAATAGCCAAACCATTTCATGCTCACATCATGATAATAAATAACAATTAAACATAATCATGATAATAAATAAACACAAAGTCCTCAGAAGGAAAATAGGACTACAGGACTAACATAATATCATTAGTCAGCCCAACTACTAAAGTGCCTAAACCACAGTCTCACTGGCACACTGCTACAACAACTAGTTGCCTAAGCTATAAGCCACACATGCAAGTCACTGCCGAGGATACAAGCTTCACAAGCAAATCTCGAACACTTAAGTAACAGGACTGCTAACAAAGAGCTGGTCCTTTATACTCCAAATCACACTACGTCAAGAGCCACACATAAATGGTAGGACTGGCTACAGCTAGCTAGTCCATCACACACTAAATCCATAATCGGAACCATGCCCAAGAAAGGTAAAACTCAACAAGTGGAAGGTCTCACACGGCCTCCACGGAGCATAGCTCTACTAAACCACAATATGCCTAAGCCACAAGCCTCATCGGCAAAATACCCACAAAGGTAATATATTTAATAATCACAAACTAATCCACAATAAAATATAAACAAAGATCTACTTAAAACAGTTAGGATACAACAAGTGGCAGGTCAAACCACAAGACCTCCACAACACACGAGAACCTAAGAAGCTTGGTACACAATGTACCACCACAAAACTACAAAGTAACCCACGAAGGGAACATGTACCTGCTACTCTGAGGTACCACAACACAAACACCCGAACAAAGGGTACAGGAAGGTGGTAAACACCACACCAGACCACAATTATATTGTACCTTTATTTAGGCACAATAATACAGGTAAAACCTCAACCGGCAAATCACATAAACTACAACTCAACCACAATTGTGCCAACACCAGGGCACACCTCGAACTGGTCAAACCTCGACCACGAGTCATAAACTCACAAACCACAGCCAGTGGCAAAGCACGAGTCAAACTACAGCCAGAACAGGCAAAGCACGAGTCAGAAAGAACGACGCCACCACACGGGAACGGACTACTAGCTGATCAGGCCAGTATCCAACCCGGACAACACAACACAAGAACAACCTCTCAGCCTCGCAGTCACGGACGAAAGGTCCAACTGCCGCTCCACAAGGAAGAAGTCAAACAACTGTGGAGACCAACCAACACCACACCTGCAGACACACAACTGCAGGCCCATGCCTGGCACCTCTAGGGTCTCTGGCCGAGCACCCTAAAGTGAGGCACTGGAAAACAGGACTAGCTGGGGACCAGTGTCGACTACTGGTGTCCGTACCCCCAACTACGAGCGCGCTACAAGCGACACAAGAACAAACTCTGGGAAGTCGCTGCCCCACTGCCGTCTTTCCCTCAGCCGGACGTACAACTCAAACTCAGGAGTGAGGGTGTCCAGGAAGACGACACAGACCTCGACGGTACAACACCAGTACCGGGACAAAACCCCGAGCACAACAAACACACGTGCCTGGCTCACAAAGAACCTGGGGTACCCGACTAGAGAGGCATTCCGGAATAGGCGTCGGACCACCACACTCGGCTAGCACAAACCACGATACTTACACATATAGCCTTTAATTATAATTTACAATATACAAGTGTTAGGATTAGCTTAACATCGGTCATCATATGACCCCAAAGCTATCCCACACCAACACATACCTGAACCACAAACTTGCCTATCATTAGTCATGAGGTGACCTCCGTGGCAACACACACCACTTAATACATAAATCAATATAATATTATTCGAAAGACAACAACGGACCAGGGCTAGGTCGGTATGGACCTTCACTGCCCAAACACCACAAAGTCATGGCTAGGCTCACACAGAACCTCACTGCCCAGTTACTACGACAAATCATAAGAATTACATTACAACAAAGTGTGTAGTATACACACACTCAAACCACGTAGACAACACGTGTATATTACACCCTGGTTGGTGTACCACACGTCTACCACGTGAACCACATGTCCAACACATGGACAACGCACTCCAAGAGTGCCACGGGTGCCAACGCACCACACATACTGCGTAAAGCAATTACGTACATCACACATCATTCACGTAAAACATGCCCATTACATGAGCAGTATGCTCCAAGAGCATAAAAAGTGCACTGGCTCGCACCGATCATCGCCATGCACACACAAACACGTAATATTCATAATCAGAAAAGCTACGTAAACCACACTGCATGAATACATGCACAAGTTGGCGGCAACATCGACTGCCGCTTATAAGAAGTAGACGGCAATGGATCTGGCCGTCTATATCCTGGCTGATGAACCTGGCGACCAACGATGTTGACGCCAAGATCTTCAGCTTCTACTCCTGCAGAAACCCTAACCGATCCCACATGCATTCCTGATCCCGAAACCATTAAGAAAATAGGAGGAAATAGTTCCTCTAACTCCCATGCATTATAATTAAACTAAAACAGCATGCTTTACTACATAAAATCACCAAACCACCCATTATCCCCACACGGTGCAATTTAATCCAAAAATACATTAAAAACACTGATTCAAGTGGTTAAGTCGTGTTTTAATGTTTCTAACAAGCTAACAGGGTTCATCCCCTACCTCAGAACACGCTCAAACCTCCCGCAATCTCCTGGTTCACACCGAACCCTCCGCGAGCTCCCACGGGAATTGCACCACGCCACAGCGTTTCCTCGTCCGATTCGACAACGCCACATGCTCCACGATCCTCCAACCGCCCTTCAGTACCTGCTGGAAGCTTTAGAAACACGGGGACGCGAAGCTAGGGCAAGGGGAAGAGAGAGACAGGTGGGAAACCTGCTCTCGGGTGACCCTATAACCTGCAGAATTCTTAGGTTGGCGTCAACCCCTCTGCCGCCAAAGACAACCGCCACCCTAAACGTCCACATCTAATGCCGCCAAGATCATGCAGTCAATGGCAACCCACCTGGATGCCAACAAGTCAACGACCACCCCTGGCCGCCAACTCCTACTCAACTGCAGCAGGTCCTATTTCATTTCGGGACCTAACCTGCACCACACCTACACACACCACGCGTCTACACCACACTGGCCTTACAACAGCCATCACAACCACAACACACACGATCCAAAAGGATCCGAAAATAAGCGACGTTACATTATTATCACCTAAAATAAATGTCGTCCTCGACATATAAAACAAATCACAACAATCCGGATTATCACCTAAAAACAAATAAAGTCGAACACAGAACAAGTAGGATACTCTTTCTCTACTTCAGTCTTTCAATTCATCTCACAATTACTCTGTTCTGTCGATTCCATTGCCTTTCTTTAGCTTTCAACCGTAGGCGATCCTACCTTACCAATGGTGCTTTATCTCCTTGGACTGAACCTGCTTCCACAATTTTCCAGCTGTGTTTGCAATATTTCTTTCGAGGCCGCTTTATCTTTCTCAAATATCATACACTGTAATATTCTTTCATGCCACCATTTTCTTTTTCTATTTATCACTGCTTGTTGTTATCCTGCCTCATCTGCATTTACATTCACAACTGACACCTCTTCAAAGAAAACCAATCACCATCTTTGAATTTCCTGCTCTTTTCATATTATTTTACTCATACCGCTTAAAGCCAATTTCTGATTAAAAAACCATAATAAACTCTGTTTCCTTTATTCTACTGCGCAAAACTTTACACTTTCTCCTTATTCAAGTAAACTTGAACAATCTCTGAATATTAAATCTTTTTTTGCTTCCGCTTCCGCTGCGCTACTCTGATCACACTGAACACTTTTGCAAAATATTTCACAATTTCTGCTCATATTATTACTTTCTTCTAGCTTCAACTGCTTCTCAAATCATCCCATTCAATTAATTCATGCTGAAGAAATTACTGCAATTTCTATTCTGCCAAACCATTATTGATATATTATACTCTTCATATATCTTTCTTGCTTTACTGACATTCTCTGGCTAATCTCATAATTTTGTTGCATAAACTTTCAAATACTCTTTAATTAATCTATTCCTGCTCCAACATGAAACTCTGAAATATCTTAATAACAATTCCTTTCTGCTCAATTATGTGACGGCCCTCATTATACCGGTACGGTTATACCAACCCACGTCGGTATAGCAAGAGTCCTCACAGTGGGACATTTACCCAAACGATACATACAGCTGAGATACACGCGAATATACAACAGAGTAGCGGAAGTAAAAGACAACTGTCTCCATTCATTCATCATCCACATTTAACATACATGAAGTTTGAAACTAACAATAAGGAACTAAAAGTTCACATAATTTAAATTGCTGAAATAAAAATACATAATGTCCACACTTATACATTCTTTTCATGATAATTCTAATACAATGTTCAAAGTACATACTATGAAATACACAAATCACAAAGAAGCTCCAAAACTAGCTAATCTCCGCGCTCGGAGTCCGTCTCCACTGTCTCCTCCAAAGGTGCCACGTCACCAACTACACATGTACGCCGAAGCAAGGAGTGAGTCCAAAGACTCAGCAAGAAACACTACTCATAACATACACGTATAAGTCATAGGGGTTTCTACATGCACATTCAACATTTACAACACATGGCATGCAATCATTTGAAGGTTTCAACCTATCATGAAAGTTTTACAAGTTTATACATGGATCATGCTTTCAGATTTCTAAGAATAAAACTTTACCTATCACATGCTCTCTATTCAATTTACTCATGAAATTTTGTCTTTAAGGAACCGAGACATGAGAGCTACCCACATGAACATTGTGCATACATGAAAGGAAAACACGACTAGCATGGATACTACATGTTTTTAAACACATACATAGACATTTTCACATGCTTTAAGTTGTTGGTTTCACATGGTTTAATGACTGAAAACCTATATGATGACTACAAATTTTTTCGTGTTAAAGTTCATACATACAGTTAATTTTAGACATTCGTTGTCTGTAAATAAAGTGTGTTTTGATTTTAATTTTTATTTTCATCTAGAAATAGATTTTAAAGCATATTAGTTAAAATTTTAGGTAAAATACATAATTAGATTTTCATTTAATAAAGTCATTACTTTTTTAATAGTTTGACTAAGAAAAATAATTTCTCTTTACAAAATAAATGGTACATAAATAAATTCTCATAAACATCTTCTAATATTTGTAAATATTAAATAGATTAGATTTTAAATAACCATCATACCTATCATCTAACCTAAATGGGCCACGCATACCATTAAAACCCTTATTTTTACCCATTCGTTTCTTCCACCAGGTGGGCGAAGCTACTGGAAGCCTGAGGCAGTTTGGGGCGATTTGGGGTGTTCTGGAGGCAGCCGGGAACTGGTGTGCAGGGCTGGAAGCGGCTGGGCAAGGTGGCCAGGGTGCTAAGGAGCTGGGCGCGTGAGGCCGATGCAGGGTGTGGAGCGCATGCAGGAGCGGCTGCTGTGTGTTGGGCGCGATGCTGAGGTGGCAGGGTGTGCAGAGCAACAGGGCGTGCCTGGTGTGTTGCGTGAGGCTTCTGGAACCATGGGCGGCCAGCGCCCGTGTGTGCGATGGCGGTTTGTTGTGAGCTATGGCGATGGGGTTTGTGCTGGCTCAGATGGCAGATGGCGCGGCCAGCGGTGTGGATGGCCGGATCTGGAGGCGCAGGGCGGCTGGGCCTGTTGCTGGTGTGGCGCGGCCAGGGAAGCTGGGCCAGCGCAGCTGGCACCTGGGCTGAGCCCAGGCGGTGCTGCCAGGGGAGCTGGTGCGATGGATTAAGCTGGGCGCGGCTAGATCTGGGCGGGAAAGGAAATGCAGAGAAGCTGGCGTGGCGATCCCGGTGGAAGCTGTGCACTGGTGAAGAAGTGCAGATCCGGATCATGCAGAGGCAGCCAGGGCGCCTATAAGAAGACCCTAATGTCCTCTTCGCCAGGGGGTTCGGAGAATTTTTTAGCTTTTATTTTTCTGTTCTTCCGGTTGTTCTTAGGAGAGTTCCCTGGTTCGGCTGGGGTTGGATATTTTTTTTAGGATTATTAATTTCCATTTACCTGTATTTTCCTGTTCTTCTAGTTCATAGCAGTAGGGGCTCTCCGGTTCGCAGTTCAGGAAATTTTAGCCTTATTTCTGTATTTTTTCCTCAGTCCAGAGGGTTGGCAAATTTTTAGTTCATCTTATGTTCTTCCAGTTCAGAGCAGGGGAGGTTCGATTGTTGAATTGGGTTCCATTTTAGTTATGTTTTCTTGTTCTTTCAGTGGAAGAGAGTTTGCCAGTTCAAGTGGTTGGAGTTTTATTTTCTGCCATTTTATTTTTCTGCATTCTTCCTTTCAGCAGAGCAGAGTGTTGGAAGGTTCGAATTTCTGAAGAATTTTTAGCTTCTATTTCCTGTATTCCTCTTCTTTGAGCAGAGCAGTGGAGGAGATTGAGAGGTTCAGAATTTTGGGGAATTCTTTCCTCAGTTCCTATATTGTTCTACTGATTGGAATCGGAGTTTGGCATTTGGTTTGGAAGGTCTGAGCATTTTTTTTTCTGGATTTCTTCTTCTCTTTGTTGCTGTTGGACTGGAGAGATCGATTAGAGATAGATTTTAATTTCTTCCTTTGCATTTAATTTCCATTTCGTTTGTGCTTAGAATAGTTTGATCCAGTGGCGTTTGTTGCATTTAATTCTAATTCCATTGCTTCTGTGTTTTCTTCAGTTCTGTCTACTGTATGAGAGACCGGGCGTTCCCTTCTCCTTCTTCTTGTTGTTCAGCAATTTGGGAAGAGTTCGGCTGCAGAGATTGAAATTTCTTTCTTGTGTTTTTCTTCTGTGGATGGTTGAGCTGGGGTAGATGGTTCAACACTTTGATTTTGCTCTGTTGCTATGATTTGTTTGAAATTTTATTTTCCTCTTTTCGTATGTGGAAACTGGGAATGTTGCGAGTTGTTTCTTCCATTTCTTCGGTGCTTTCCTTCCATTTATTCTGTGTTCCAGAAGTTCCATTTGGCATTTCATCTCTATTCTGTCCTTCTCTGTTCTGTGAGGGGTTATGGAGCTTCTTAATTGTGTTCTTATTTCTCTTCTTCATAGCTTGAGAATTTCAATTTAGCAACAGTAAATCTTCGTCTGATCCGTAAGTTGTGAGGATAAGAGGTATGATATTTGTGGTGAACTACTATTGTTGATTGTTCATCCCCTCAGTTGTAGGGGTACATTGGTTCGTATGTTTCTAGTTTAGATTTCTGTTCATCTGTTTGATCCTTCAATTAAGAGGGTACAGTGATTCACGTTCAATGCATCGTCGATAGAGATTTCAAATCGAAGTAGTTTTTAATTCAAACTTTATTCTGCCTCTCTGTGGATATGACCTGTTCTCACCACTATATGAGTTCATCTTTGTTATTTTAATTTTGTGAGACAGTTTAGAGGAAGTGCGCATACTGACTTGTGCAAGGACTCTGGACAACGAAAATGCACTGTCAACAATGCCGCGCGCATCACTATACATGAGAGCTACAATATCGCTTAAAACAAATCATGTGAATAACCGATCATGCTATTTACACACGTGCTCATTAATTATCCCTAACATGGATTCTAGGCATTTTTGCACACATACACATGATAATAACAACATGAATTTACTGATTTCACATGGTTTCAGATTTGTCTCACATGGATTTCAACAACATATTTTCACATTTAGAATTTCACATTTTCTTTACACAAGTTTTCACTTTCACATGGTTACACTTTGCACATACACATTCACATTGTTCACTTACACATTTACACATGGACACATACACATTACACATTTCACATTACACATTTTAGGTGCCGTGACACATAGTCCAAACCACCAAAGAAGGACATATACACATCACATTACACATAGACGCCATCTAGGCATTCCAATGGCGACTCTTGGACTGCGCAGACCAGGAGAACAAGTCTCCACCCTAACCAGTGGTACTTGTCCACCTCCAGGATTTCCCCCTAATGCCCTTAGGGTCACTTACACACTGAACTTTCTCAGGGGGACTTTTCCTGATACAGCTCCACTGCCCTCTACGGAAGCAGTGTCACATTGGCACAGTTACACTTTACACATTTTACCGATTTACACATGATTTTACCCATAGCACTTTTCATCTCATTTAATTTCTCACTCACATGCACATCTCTGTTTTTCCTAACATGGCACTACAGATTTCAGGAGCTTAACACACAGTAATTTCACCATTCAAGTTAGGTTTAAGTACTATCTAATCACATTACGAGAACATACATAGATTATTGCCTTTCACATGAAAAATACATAACTTCTTATATACTGGTCCAAATGACCTGAAATTTTAACCACATGCTATTTTCGGGTTCTAGATCATACACTCAATTTTTCAGTTTTTTCTGAGCTAAATGGAATTTACAGTAAATAAAACACTTATTTAGCATGCTATTCACAACTTAAGTTAACATGGGGTTTAACACATCTTGCAATTTGCCACTTACTGTTTTAACAGAGGCTACTAACATATGCATGATTTGAGAATACAAGATTACCCTAAATCATACATCTATAGATTAATCATCACAATCTATCTTATATGTCTTTTTACTTACCGAACCGGGTTTATTGGCAATTTATACAAGCATGGATAATTTAACAAAATTTCATACACATATACTGACCCACTAATCTTCATGATCAGACAAAACCAAGGCATTCAGACTAATCCTAATCATGAAACATGGATTTGCAAGATTTTCAACAAGTCATGCTCACAAGTTTAAGGGATACAATATTCCAACATTCACCACCACACATCACACTCATCCACACACCACAATTGACTATATACATAGAGTATAGGATTACCATATATCCTCATCACAGAAACCATACCGAAATTAATGTAAAGGAAGGGCAGAACAGTTCACTGTTCTGTCCAGAGGAACTTGGCGGCAGTCTCTGGCCGCTGACTCATGGTCAGCGACATGGTCGATGGACGCCAAGCATGATATCGGCGTCCATTGACCTTGCCGTCAATGCAGGTCTGTGCAGAAACACAGACCCGAGCTCTCAAACTTGGGTGAATGGGAGGGTCTAGGACTCGAGGAAAAATCCATAAAAATAATATAAATGACCTAGACACATACGGGAACATCATGGATAGGTCACTTGCCTTTTAAAAATTTCTCCAAAGGATCTAGGGTGTTGGTGAAGCCCTCCTTGGGCAGTCCCAAGAAAGTGCAGAACTCCCTCCTAGATCTTCTTCCTCTTGCTCCTGGATGATCTCCACAGCAGGGGGATGTCGGGGAAGCCTTCCTCGTCGATCCAGCAACCTCCTTGAAGCAGCAAATCTCCGGAAAAATCTTCAGGTTGGGGAATTTTTGGGTTCCAAAGTGGGGTTTTCTCTCAGTTTCTCTCTAGGGTTTTTCTTTTCTCTTTTCTCCTCTTGCAAGGGTGAAGAGAGGAGTGGGAAGAGGCCATTTTGGGTTCAGACATAAGGAGAGCCTCTCTCCCACTCACCAGGTGACTTGACAGCCTTCAGAGCCGTTGGGGACAGTCCCCCAATGGTTGGCTTTCTTGTTTCAGAAGCTTGCAGCTCTGCTGCGCATGCAGGCCAGAGAGATTGGCGTCCATGTCGTTGAACGCCTGGATTAGTGTTGGCGTCCATGTCTGGACACTGACACCACCTAAACGGCTAGGGGTTGACGCCAAGATGGCCTTCGGCCAGCAGTCTAAAATATGCAGAAAACCACGCATACCATGCATATATACATACAATATGTATAAGGTAGAGTATCCATACTATCACCATTCAGTACATGCATTATTTACATCTTAATATAAGCACATGCACACGTACTTGTACTAATTAATACGTACGTAAATATGTACATACATACACAAGCACAAATATACACACACAAATACAAATAATGCGACGGAAATTCGAGGGCCTTACAAATTAAATCATTTCTTTGCACCAATATGCAAACTCTAACTGACATTTCCTGACTCATCTGATCTTATTCACTTCATCATTTGCTAAATTCTTCCTTTCTCTAATCCATATCTTTTCTTTATCTAAACTGCCAATCATCAACTAAATATTCCTCTTGTGCAATTTTCACAAATTCTTATTGCACATTAATCCTTCTTTTCTCTCTTTCTTTATTCAACTAATCCTTTCAATACATATTTATACAAATCTTCATATCACACTTCCTATTACCATTATCATCCATAACAACACTTTTCTCAAATTTCTGACCTCAGACATAATTAATCTATCTGCCATAAATCACTGCTCTTTTATGTACTGATACTTCTTTTAAAGCTGGTCTGCCTTTCTTGATCATATTAAACTCTTCATAACTCTAATCACATTTCCATACACACTGTTTCTTAATATCCTCTGACTCAAATCTCTAATGCCACAATACATTTGCTGAGATTCTCAATTGCAACTTATCACACACACACTGACCTGATCCTTATCACCTTGTTACCATACACCTGTCTCTGCCAACTTTCTATCTCATTATAACTTATTTACTGAATTCCATATCCAAACTTGTTAATCTCTTCAATTCCTTTAACTGCAAATCTTTAACAACCAAACTGATCTATCACAGAAATACTCTATACTTTAACTGCTTTAACTGCACTAGTGCCAGGATGCTACCACACAACTTATGCTACTCTCCACATTGTGGCACAACAACTGCTCACAACTGCCAATCTAACAAACAGAAACACACGGTTTTCGTGCCAAAAGCTCACGTAAAAACAATTTTATATCACACAAAACCTCAGACTTACTACCAGCAGTGAACATTAATCCATGTATTGGGACATTATACTTTCAATGTCTTTTCATATTCTAACTGGACATTGCTCTAATACCAACTGTGATGGACCGGGGTACTTATGCCCAATAAGGCTCCATATCCAGATCCGCCTCCCGCGAACGGACCGAAGTCTCGCAAGGGATATCTCACACACGTGTCCAGTAAGAGTAAAAAAGACAAACCACAAGAATATAAGACACAAGAAAGTACATGTGCTCATATCTGCTCCAAATTTGTACAATTGTCCCATTACATTAATACATGTCCAATTAAAAGAGTACAACTACCTGGGGCATACCCCGAGTGAGCACAAACTCACACAACACTAACTACTAAACAACTGCTGGTGGTACAAGTCTGACACAACGCCGCTGCAAGCTAAATACACGGCAAGCCCTGAAAAGAACTGTAAGGGAGTGAGCCTCAACAAGTCACTGGCTCAGTAGGGGCTACCCAAAATAACACCGAGACCACAATACTCCTCAACCCCAAAGGGTTTCACTGGCAACACCAATAGCCAAACCATTTCATGCTCACATCATGATAATAAATAACAATTAAACATAATCATGATAATAAATAAACACAAAGTCCTCAGAAGGAAAATATGACTACAGGACTAACATAATATCATTAGTCAGCCCAACTACTAAAGTGCCTAAACCACAGTCTCACTGGCACACTGCTACAACAACTAGTTGCCTAAGCTATAAGCCACACAGGCAAGTCACTGCCCAGGCTACAAGCTTCACAAGCAAATCTCGAACACTTAAGTAACAGGACTGCTAACAAAGAGCTGGTCCTTTATACTCCAAATCACACTACGTCAAGAGCCACACATAAATGGTAGGACTGGCTACAGCTAGCTAGTCCATCACACACTAAATCCATAATCGGAACCATGCCCAAGAAAGGTAAAACTCAACAAGTGGAAGGTCTCACACGGCCTCCACGGAGCATAGCTCTACTAAACCACAATATGCCTAAGCCACAAGCCTCATCGGCAAAATACCCACAAAGGCAACGTATTTAATAATCACAAACTAATCCACAATAAAATATAAACAAAGATCTACTTAAAACAGTTAGGATACAACAAGTGGCAGGTCAAACCACAAGACCTCCACAACACACGAGAACCTAAGAAGGTTGGTACACAATGTACCACCACAAAACTACAAAGTAACCCACGAAGGGAACATGTACCTGCTACTCTGAGGTACCACAACACAAACACCCGAACAAAGGGTACAGGAAGGTGGTAAACACCATACCAGACCACAATTATATTGTACCTTTATTTAGGCACAATAATACAGGTAAAACCTCAACCGGCAAATCACATAAACTACAACTCAACCACAATTGTGCCAACACCAGGGCACACCTCGAACTGGTCAAACCTCGACCACGAGTCATAAACTCACAAACCACAGCCAGTGGCAAAGCACGAGTCAAACTACAGCCAGAACAGGCAAAGCACGAGTCAGAAAGAACGACGCCACCACACGGGAACGGACTACTAGCTGATCAGGCCAGTATCCAACCCGGACAACACAACACAAGAACAACCTCTCAGCCTCGCAGTCACGGACGAAAGGTCCAACTGCCGCTCCACAAGGAAGAAGTCAAACAACTGTGGAGACCAACCAACACCACACCTGCAGACACACAACTGCAGGCCCATGCCTGGCACCTCTAGGGTCTCTGGCCGGAGCACCCTAAAGTGAGGCACTGGAAAACAGGACTAGCTGGGGACCAGTGTCGACTACTGGTGTCCGTACCCCCAACTACGAGCGCACTACAAGCGACACAAGAACAAACTCTGGGAAGTCGCTGCCCCACTGCCGTCTTTCCCTCAGCCGGACGTACAACTCAAACTCAGGAGTGAGGGTGTCCAGGAAGACGACACAGACCTCGACGGTACAACACCAGTACCGGGACAAAACCCCGAGCACAACAAACACACGTGCCTGGCTCACAAAGAACCTGGGGTACCCGACTAGAGAGGCATTCCGGAATAGGCGCCGGACCACCACACTCGGCTAGCACAAACCACGATACTTACACATATAGCCTTTACTTATAATTTACAATATACAAGTGTTAGGATTAGCTTAACATCGGTCATCATATGACCCCAAAGCTATCCCACACCAACACATACCTGAACCACAAACTTGCCTATCATTGGTCATGAGGTGACCTCCGTGGCAACACACACCACTTAATACATAAATCAATATAATATTATTCGAAAGACAACAACGGACCAGGACTAGGTCGGTATGGACCTTCACTGCCCAAACACCACAAAGTCATGGCTAGGCTCACACAGGAACCTCACTGCCCAGTTACTACGACAAATCATAAGAATTACATTACAACAAAGTGTGTAGCATACACGCACTCAAACCACGTAGACAACACGTGTATATTACACCCTGGTTGGTGTACCACACGTCTACCACGTGAACCACATGTCCAACATATGGACAACGCACTCCAAGAGTGCCACGGGTGCCAACGCACCAAACATACTGTGTAAAGCAATTACGTACATCACACATCATTCACGTAAAACATGCCCATTACATGAGCAGTATACTCCAAGAGCATAACAAGTGCACTGGCTCGCACCGATCATCGCCATGCACACACAAACACGTAATATTCATAATCAGAAAAGCTACGTAAACCACACTGCATGAATACATGCACAAGTTGGCGGCAACATCGACTGCCGCTTATAAGAAGTAGACGGTAATGGATCTGGCCGTCTATATCCTGGCTGATGAACCTGGCGACCAACGATGTTGACGCCAAGATCTTCAGCTTCTACTCCTGCAGAAACCCTAACCGATCCCACATGCATTCCTGATCCCGAAACCATTAAGAAAATAGGAGGAAACAGTTCCTCTAACTCCCATGCATTATAATTAAACTAAAACAGCATGCTTTACTACATAAAATCACCAAACCACCCATTATCCCCATACGGTGCAATTTAATCCAAAAATACATTAAAAACACTGATTCAAGTGGTTAAGTCGTGTTTTAATGTTTCTAACAAGCTAACAGGGTTCATCCCCTACCTCAGAACACGCTCAAACCTCCCACAATCTCCTGGTTCACACCGAACCCTCCGCGAGCTCCCACGGGAATTACACCACGCCACAGCGTTTCCTCGTCCGATTCGACAACGCCACACGCTCCACGATCCTCCAACCGCCCTTCAGTACCTACTGGAAGCTTTAGAAACACGGGGACGCAAAGCTAGGGCAAGGGGAAGAGAGAGACAGGTGGGAAACCTGCTCTCAGGTGACCCTATAACCTGCAGAATTCTCAGGTTGGCGTCAACCCCTCTGCCGCCAAAGACAACCGCCACCCTAAACGTCCACATCTAATGCCGCCAAGATCATGCAGTCAACGGCAACCCACCTGGACGCCAACAAGTCAACAACCACCCCTGGCCGCCAACTCCTACTCAACAGCAGCAGGTCCTATTTCATTTTGGGACCTAACCTGCACCACACCTACACACACCACGCGTCTACACCACACTGGCCTTACAACAGCCTTCACAACCACAACACACACGATCCAAAAGGATCCGAAAATAAGCGACGTTACATCGGGTCTGTGTTTTGCACAGACCTGACCTTAACGGCAATATCCCTTGCCGCTAAGATCATGCTTAGCGTCCATGATTATGCCGCTAACATTACATTAGCGGCCATAGCTTGCCGCTAAGTTCATCTGAGCAGAATAGCAAGCTGTTCTGCCCTTCTATATGATTAATTTCGATATGTTTCACGATGAGGATATAATGTAATCTCTTATATGTTATGTATACTAGTGAATGTGGTGTGTGGATGAATTTTGTGCAAGGTGGTAAATAATAAAGTTTATTTATTTCATGGAAATACATGTATGATGAGTTGCAAATCTTGTCAACCCTTGTTTGTATGATTTAGGACGAGTCAGAATGTCCTACATTTTATGGGTCATGCATTTTTTAGTCAGTCTCTGTTCTGAAATTCTGAGATTTTTCCCATGCTTGTGTGAATTAGTGGAAATATTGTTTGGGAAAATAGAAATCATGCGTAGGTCATGATAAATCTTCGGTAAATCATGTATTGCCCAAAACTTTCAGGAATAAATTTGTAGCTCCATGTCTGTTAGGGTTCAGCAGTGAATTGTTAAAAATTGTGATTGATATTCAACTCCATGTTAAATCGAATTGCGGATAGCATGTGGAATTAATGTTAGAATTTCTGTAATTTCGTTTTAGCTTAGAAAAATCTGAAATTTTGCATGTGGGATCCTAAACCCGAAATTAGCCTGTGGTTAAAATTTCAGGTCATTTGGACCAGTATATGATGCAATATGAATTTTCCATGTAAAAATGTGAAACTAATGCATGCCTTTGTAAAATGATTTGATTTTGTTTATAGCAACCTGATTAGTGAAATTTCCTGAGTGCTAAATTTCTGTAATTGTAGTGTCATGTTAGGAAAAACAGAGAAGTGTGCATGTGAGTGAGAAAGTGAATGAAATGAGAGTGACATGTGTAAACCTATGTGTTAAAATCGGTAAAAATGTGTAATGTGTAACTTATGCCAAATGTGACACTGCTTCCACAGAGGGCAGTGGAACCGTATCAGGGAAAAGTCCCCCTGAGAAGGTTCAATGTGTAGTGACCCTAAGGGCATTAGGGGGAAATCCTAGAGGTGGACAAGTACCACTGGTTAGGGTGGAGACTTGTTCTCCCGGTTGCGCAGTCCAAGAGTCGCCATTGTATTGCCTAGATGGCGTCTATGTGATGTGATGTGTTGTGTCCTTCTTTGGTGGTTTGGACTATGTGTCACGGCACTAAATGTGAATGTGTAAATGTGTATGTGTTCATGTGAAAAATGTGAATGTGAACAATGTGTAAAAGTGCATGTGTAAAGTGTGAAATATGCGAATTTGAAATTGTGTAAAAATGTGAAACCAAATGTGAGGATGTGAGTTTGTAATCCATGTTATGACAATCTGAAATCATGCTTGAACAGTAGCTTTACTATGTTATGATCATGTTTATGTATGCAAAATGCCTAGAATTCATGCTAGAGATAATTGATAAGCATATATAAACAACTTCCATACTTGATTGTTCACATGTTGTGATTTAAATCGTTGTTGTAGCTCTCATGTGTTAGATTATGGTTGCTAAAGCATGTAAAACCAGCAAGCTTAAAGTATGAAAAATGGTTACGTATATGCGTAGGAATGTGTAGATTCCATGTTAGGTATGTTTCCTTTCATGCATGCTCGGAAATTCATGTTAATGGCTTTCATGTCTTAGTTGGTTGAAGGTAGATTTTTATGTGAGAAATGAATAGAAAGCATGTGATAGGTGATTCTATTTTAGGAAATCTGAAAGCATAGTCCATGTGTTTAAATTGTAGATTCACCATGATAGGTTGTAAAATTTAATGTCAAGCATGCTACATGTTGTGTCTTGTGAATGTGTATGTAGAACCTACTATGATATGTGCATGTACGGTATGTGTAGAAGTACTTGCGGAGTCTTTTAGACTCACTACTTGCTTCGGCGTACAGGTGTAGTTGGTGACGAGACTTGTGGAGGAGACGTTGGAGACCGACTCCGAGCGCGGAGATTAGAGTGTTGGAGCACTAGTGACATTTGTGATTTTCATAGTATGTAAATTGAACATTGTACTAGCATTATCATGGAAGAATGTATAAGTATGGACATCTATGTATTTGATTTTCAGCAATTTAAATTATGTGGATTTTTAGTTCTCTAAATGTTATCGAATCATGTATGTTAAATGTGGATGATGAATGAATGAAGACAGTGGTTCTTTTACTTCCGCTACTCTGTTCTTATATTCACGTGTATCTCAGCTGAATGTCATTGTTGGGTAAATGTCCCACTGTGATGACGCTCGCTATACCGACGTGGGTTGGTATAACCGTACCGGTATAAAGAGGGTCGTCGCAGAGATTGGTATCAGAGCGACCGGTTGAGATTGCACATGAATATACCTAAGTCATCATCCCCATTACATGCTAAGTCTACATAGGAATGTCCACATGTGTAGAACTGATTAATAATGAATGAAAAATAGATAAGAAGATGGTTAGAAAACTTAGTAACCTAGCTCTAATAGTGGCTGAAATTTATTACAGCCATGGTTTCGAGAGGTAGGCGTGGCGGAGCACCGGCCCGTGAGGACGAACCGCAACGTGACGAGCGGGCGGAGCAGCAGGCCCCGGCACCGCAAGGTTCTGTACTTCCCCCACCGCCACCTGTGGATTATGGAGTATTCATGTAAGGTCTGGTGCAAGCCATGCAGACGCAGGCTCATACCCAGGCAGCACTCCAGGCTCAGTTGGAGGCTCAGGTTAGACTAATAAAATGAATTATTAGTTGTTTTATTTGATTGTGCGATATTATGTTGATTGTGTATTGTTTGCTGTGATGTAGCAGGCTCAAGTACCAGCTCAGGACCACGGTGGACCTTCTACCATGGAGAGATTCAAGAGGATGCTGCCACCCTCCTTTAAGGGGGAGAGCAATCCTTTGTTGGCTGAAAGCTGGATGAGGGAGATAGAAAAGATCTTCTGAGCCATCAGGTGTGCAGATGATGATAAGGTTACGTTGGCCACCTACATGCTACAGGTATGCTTTAGTTTATATGCTTGTATGTTTGTTAAGCTAGATTTGTTTAGATGGTGCTTATGAGCGGTGTACTGCAGGAAAGAGCTGATGTATGGTGGGCTTCATTGCTGCGTACCCGATTTGAGGATGGAGCTATCGACGTTGCTTGGGACGAGTTCGTGAGGCTCTTTCGGGCCAAGTTCGTCCCCGAGCATGTGCAAGATCGGATGGAGCAGGAATTCCTATCTTTGGCTCAAGGCTCCATGACTGTGCTGGAATATGAGGCAAGATTTTCTGAACTCTCTAAATATGCACCTCACATCGTGGCAGACGAGCGCAGGAAGACAAAGAAGTTCGTGATGGGACTCAAGCCATCACTGCGGACGAGACTCGTGGCATTTGACCACCGCACGTTGGACGAGGCCCTCAGTGCTGCTTGTAGGCAGGAGGGAGAGATGGAGCAATACCTGGAAGAAAAGAAAGCTTCGCAGAAGAGGCCAGCAGCGACTTTCCAATGGCAAGACAAGAAGAAAGCAGTGTACCAGACACCGCAGCGATCCGTGGCAGTCGGCAGTTCTCAGGTACCTTCTGTACGTTCCCCTGTGTGAAGAAAGAGTGTCCCCACTGTGGGAAGACACATGGTGGTACCGAATGTTGGATGATTACGGGCAAGTGCTTGAAGTGGAAGCAGCGACCACAAGATCAAGGATTGCCCAAGACTTCAGCAGGGAGTCCAGCGCGGAGCGCCAGCCCCAGCGGTAGCGGCAGCAGCGCCAGCTACAGGAAGACCAGGAAGGCCTCGAGCCCCAGCTCGAGTGTTTGCTTTAGCTCGTGAGGATGCCGAGCAGGCGGAGCATGTCACCGAAGGTACGATTTTGCTTTTAGGTGTGCACGCTCGGGTTTTGTTTGATACGGGTGCTACTCACTCGTTCATTTTCGAGTGGTTCACTAGGCAGTTAGCCCTAGAGTCAGGTATAGAGTCTGAGGATTTAGAGGTCCCCTTGTCTGTGCACACCCCTGCGGGTACGGTATCGACTAGGAAGTGCATTCCGTCGTTACCTGTGTGCATTGAGGATAGAATCCTAGATGGGTGTTTCTTCTTGCTAAAGATGAAGGACTATGATGCTATTCTTGGTCTGGATTGGCTAGAGGAGCACTATGCGTTAGTGGATTGTCGTCGGAAGAGGATTGTTTTCCGCATTCCTGGTGAGGACGAGTTCTCTCATCCCTTGCCAAGGAACTTGGCTGGAAAGTTAGTCATCTCTGCCATGAAGGCGATGCGCATGGTGAACAAGGGTTGTGACGCTTTTCTTGCCAGCGTGGTACAAGTACCAGAGGCCGATGAGTCACCTACTCTTGCAGAGATTGAGGTAGTGCAGGATTTTCCATACGTTTTTCCTGATGATTTGTCTGGTTTGCCACCGGATATAGAGATAGAGTTTACCATAGAGTTGCTTCCGGGCACCTCTCCTATCTCGAAGGCCCCATATCGGATGGCACCTGCGGAGTTAGCCGAGTTGAGGAGGCAATTGCAAGAGTTGCTTGATAAGGGATTTATTCGCCCTAGTGTTTCCTCTTGGGGTGCACCTGTATTGTTCGTCAAGAAGAAAGACGGGTCACTTAGGTTATGCATTGACTACAGGAAGCTGAACCAAGTGACTGTGAAGAACAGGTATCCCTTACCTCGTATTGATGACTTGTTTGACCAGTTGCGGGATGCATCAGTCTTTTCCAAGATTGATTTGCGATATGGTTATCATCAGTTGAGGATTCGGAGTGAGGATGTGTCCAAGACGGCGTTTAGAACCCGTTATGGACATTATGAGTTTTTGGTCCTTCCTTTCGGATTGACTAATGCCCCTGCAGCGTTCATGGATCTCATGAACAGGGTGTTTAGGCCTTACTTAGATAGCTTTGTCGTGGTGTTTATTGATGATGTGTTGGTTTACTCTCCGGATGAGGCCACACACCGTCAGCATTGAGGTTAGTGTTAGAGGTTCTTCGTGAGCACAAGCTGTATGCTAAGTTCAGCAAGTGCGATTTTTGGTTGCGCGAGGTTCATTTCCTCGGGCATGTTATCTCCGGTGCTGGTGTAGCAGTTGATCCAGCGAAGGTCCAGGCAGTTATGGATTGGGAGATTCCCAAGACCCCTTCGGAGATTCGTAGTTTTATTGGTTTAGCTGGTTACTATCGGCGATTTATTGAGGGATTTTCATCCATCGCCGCCCCTTTGACTCAGCTTACCAGAAAGGGAGTGAAGTTTGTTTGGTCCGAGAAGTGTGAGAGTAGTTTTCAATTATTGAAGACTAAGCTCACGACAGCCCCGGTGTTAGTCTTACCGAGCGGTGTAGAGGGTTTTGCTATCTACACGGATGCGTCTCGGATTGGGTTAGGCTGTGTGCTCATGCAGCAGGAAAGGGTAGTGGCTTATGCTTCTCGTCAGTTGAAGGAGCATGAGAGGAACTATCCGACTCATGACTTGGAGCTCGCAGCAGTGGTTCATGCACTAAAGATCTGGAGGCACTATCTTTATGGTGTCAGATTTGAGGTGTTTACCGACCACAAGAGCTTGAAGTATCTTTTCTCCCAAAAGGAATTAAACCTGAGGCAGAGGAGATGGATTGAGTTCTTGAAGGACTATGACTTCGACCTTCAGTATCACCCTGGAAAGGCGAATGTTGTAGCAGATGCTGAGTAGAAAGAGGCCATCTCTCCAGCAGGATTGGAAGATGTTGGAAGATGCGGCTTGCGCGTTGACTGAGTTAGAGCCATCGCTATGTCAGGCTTTTGTAGCTCAGTTATCTCTTAGGTCCTCGGTTTTGGATGAGGTGATCGAGCAACAGGGAGCCGACCCTAGACTCTTAGAGTTAGTGGGCAAGGCGGGCATTGCTCGTGATGAGGACGGTGTGATTAGATTTCAGCACCGTGTTTGTGTCCCCGATTTAGTAGATGTCCGTGAGCATGTGTTAGCGGAGGCTCATAGATCGCGATTCTCTATTCATCCGGGTAACACAAAGATGTACCAGGATTTGAAGAGATCCTTTTGGTGGTCTGGCATGAAGAGGGATGTAGCGGATTATGTATCCCGGTGTTTAGTATGCCAGCAAGTGAAGGCCGAGCGACAGCGACCATCCGGCCTTATGCAAAGGATGGACATCCCAGTGTGGAAGTGGGAAGCTGTCACTATGGACTTTGTTTCGGGTTTGCCTCGATCTAGAAGGGGCAATGACTCGATTTGGGTAGTTGTAGATAGATTCTCGAAGACTGCTCATTTCTTGCCTATGAAGAAGAAGCAGTCAGTAGAGAGTTTAGCTAGATTGTATGTTAGTAGTGTCATTAGATTGCATGGTGTGCCGAAGTCGATCATTTCGGATCGAGATCCGAGATTTACTTCGAGGTTGTGGAAGGGTCTTCAGGATGCTTTAGGTTCGGAGCTAAAGCTCAGTTCGGCGTTTCATCCCCAGACTGATGGACAGTCCGAAAGGACTATCCAGACGCTCGAGGATATGTTGAGAGCGTGTGTGCTGGATTGGAAGGATGATTGGGAGCGTCATTTACCTCTAGTGGAGTTCGCATACAACAACAGCTTTCATGCGAGTATTGGTATGGCTCCATTTGAGGCGTTGTATGGTAGGCCCTGCAGATCTCCGTTATGTTGGGAGGAGACTGGTGATAGGCAGCTGATCGGTCCGGAGTTAGTTCAGGAGACTTCGGATAAGGTCCAGCTTATCAGGAAGAGGCTTGTTGCGGCTCAGGATAGGCAGAAGAGCTATGCCGACAACAGGAGGAAGGATCTTGAGTTCGAGGTTGGCGATCATGTCTTCTTGAAGATATCGCCTACTCGAGGTGTTGTCAGATTTGGCAGGCATAGTAAGTTGAGCCCTAGGTTCATTGGCCCATATGAGATTCTCAGACGTTTGGGCAGCGTGGCATATGAGCTAGCATTACCCCCAGCTTTGGCTAGTGTTCATCCTGTGTTCCACGTTTCGATGCTCAGGAAGTATGTCCGAGATCCGTCTCATGTGATTAGTCATGAGCCAGTGGAGATTCAGCCAGATCTGTCGTATGTCGAGCAACCAGTAGCTATTCTTGACCGGAAGGTTCAGCATCTCCGGAACAAGAGTATTGCGTCGGTGAAAGTTCTCTGGCGGAACTTCTCACGAGAGGAGGCTACTTGGGAGCTTGAGGATGCGATGAAGAAGAAGTATCCCCTTTTGTTTGAGTAGCGTCGTTCTAACTTCGAGGACGAAGTTTCTTTTAAGGGGGAGAGGGTGTAAGGCCCTCGAATTTTATTGCATTATTGTATTGCATGTAAATAATTCATGTTGTGTATGTACGTATGTAAATATCTACGTAAGTACTAGTTGGTATACTTATGTATGCATGTGTATAATTAGAGTAAATAATGTATGAATGGTATGATGGTAGTGTGTACTTGATAGCGTATACATATGGCATATATATAGGTATAAGATGTGCATGGTCTTTGCATGTTTTGGAGTTCTGGCCGAAGGCTAGATTGGCATCAATATCAATGGACGCTTGAGTTGAGTAGGCGTCAACCCCATGGCCGCCAACACTAATTCCAGCGTCCAGCGATGTGGACGCCAACTTCTCTGACCTGCATGCGTTGCAGAGCCCAGAATTTCGGAAGCAAGCCACCCCAACCATTGGGGAGCTGTCCCCAACGGTCTGAAAGGCCATCTTGTCACCCCTGCGGGATAGGAGAACCCCCTCTCCTATATACAAAGCCATTTTCGCAACTCACACCCTTCTCCTTGCCCCTTTGCAAGAGAGGAAGAAGAGGAAAAAGAGAAAACCCTAAAATCTGTGTGAAAGCTCACCTTTGCAACCCTAAATCCGACTACTGAAGCTTGACCGGCCATCTACTGCAGCAAGGAGCTAGCTGGAGTGGAGGAGGAGGCTTCCCCGACCTTATCTTGGAGCCATCTTCATCCTAGAACCCGGAGTGAAGCCTTTCTAGGAGCTTCTTGGGACAGCCAAGGAGAGCTTCACCAAGCCCTAGATCCGTTTGGTGTATTTTCTAGAGGCAAGTACCCTACCCATAACGTCCTTGTATGTGTCTAGGATGGTTTTACCATTTTTTTGTATTTTCCCTCGTGTCCTAGACCCCCAAATTCACCCCATCTTTGGAGCTCGGGTCTGTGTTTTGCACAGACCTGACCTTAACGGCAATATCCCTTGCTGCTAAGATCATGCTTAGCGTCCATCGATTATGCCGCTAACATTACATTAGCGGCCATAGCTTGCCGCTAAGTTCATCTGAGCAGAACAGCAAGCTGTTCTGCCCTTCTATATGATTAATTTCGATATGTTTCACGATGAGGATATAATGTAATCTCTTATATGTTATGTATACTAGTGAATGTGGTGTGTGGATGAATTTTGTGCAAGGTGGTAAATGATAAAGTTTATTTATTTCATGGAAATACATGTATGATGAGTTGCTAATCTTGTCAACCCTTGTTTATATGATTTAGGACAAGTCAGAATGCCCTACATTTTATGGGTCATGCATGTATTAGTCAGTCTCTGTTCTGAAATTCTGAGATTTTTCCCATGCTTGTGTGAATTAGTGGAAATATTGTTTGGGAAATAGAAATCATGCGTAGGTCATGATAAATCTTCGGTAAATCATGTATTGCCCAAAAATTTCAGGAATAAATTCTGTAGCTCCATGTCTGTTAGGGTTCAGCAGTGAATTGTTAAAAATTGTGATTGGTATTCAACTCCATGTTAAATCGAATTGCGGATAGCATGTGGAATTAATGTTAGATTTCTGTAATTTCGTTTTAGCTTAGAAAAATCTGAAATTTTGCATGTGGGATCCTAAACCCGAAATTAGCCTGTGGTTAAAATTTCAGGTCATTTGGACCAGTATATGATGCAATATGAATTTTCCATGTAAAAATGTGAAACTAATGCATGCCTTTGTAAAATGATTTGATTTTGTATATAGCAACCTGATTAGTGAAATTTCCTGAGTGCTAAATTTCTGTAATTGTAGTGCCATGTTAGGAAAAACAGAGAAGTGTGCATGTGAGTGAGAAAGTGAATGAAATGAGAGTGACATGTGTAAACCTATGTGTTAAAATCGGTAAAAATGTGTAATGTGTAACTTGTGCCAAATGTGACACTGCTTCCGCAGAGGGCAGTGGAACCGTATCAGGGAAAAGTCCCCCTGAGAAGGTTCAATGTGTAGTGACCCTAAGGGCATTAGGGGGAAATCCTGGAGGTGGACAAGTACCACTGGTTAGGGTGGAGACTTGTTCTCCCGGTCTGCGCAGTCCAAGAGTCGCCATTGTATTGCCTAGATGGCGTCTATGTGATGTGATGTGTTGTGTCCTTCTTTGGTGGTTTGGACTATGTGTCACGGCACTAAATGTGAATGTGTAAATGTGTATGTGTTCATGTGAAAAATGTGAATGTGAACAATGTGTAAAAGTGCATGTGTAAAGTGTGAAATATGCGAATTTGAAATTGTGTAAAAATGTGAAACCAAATGTGAGGATGTGAGTTTGTAATCCATGTTATGACAATCTGAAATCATGCTTGAACAGTAGCTTTACTATGTTATGATCATGTTTATGTATGCAAAATGCCTAGAATCCATGCTAGGGATAATTGTTAAGCATATATAAACAACTTCCATACTTGATTGTTCACATGTTGTGATTTAAATCGTTGTTGTAGCTCTCATGTGTTAGATTATGGTTGCTAAAGCATGTAAAACCAGCAAGCTTAAAGCATGTAAAATGGTTACGTATATGCGTAGGAATGTGTAGATTCCATGTTAGGTATGTTTCCTTTCATGCATGCTCGGAAATTCATGTTAATGGCTTTCATGTCTTAGTTGGTTGAAGGTAGATTTTTATGTGAGAAATGAATAGAAAGCATGTGATAGGTGATTCTATTTTAGGAAATCTGAAAGCATAGTCCATGTGTTTAAATTGTAGATTCACCATGATAGGTTGTAAAATTTAATGTCAAGCATGCTACATGTTGTGTCTTGTGAATGTGTATGTAGAACCTACTATGATATGTGCATGTACGGTATGTGTAGAAGTACTTGCGGAGTCTTTTAGACTCACTACTTGCTTCGGCGTACAGGTGTAGTTGGTGACGAGACTGTTGTGGAGGAGACGTTGGAGACCGACTCCGAGCGCGGAGATTAGAGTGTTGGAGCACTAGTGACATTTGTGATTTTCATAGTATGTAAATTGAACATTGTACTAGCATTATCATGGAAGAATGTATAAGTATGGACATCTATGTATTTGATTTTCAGCAATTTAAATTATGTGGATTTTTAGTTCTCTAAATGTTATCGAATCATGTATGTTAAATGTGGATGATGAATGAATGAAGACAGTGGTTCTTTTACTTCCGCTACTCTGTTCTTATATTCACGTGTATCTCAGCTGAATGTCATTGTTGGGTAAATGTCCCACTGTGATGACGCTCGCTATACCGACGTGGGTTGGTATAACCGTACCGGTATAAAGAGGGTCGTCGCATGCTCACCTACTGCAAACTCTAAATCCTTCCTCCTGTTGCCTATCCTGTGCCGCAACAAGCCTCTTCCTAATCATCTGGACCTTATCCGAAGTCTCCTGAACTAACTCCGGACCGATCAACTGCCTATCGCATGTCTCCTCCCAACACAAAGGAGATCTACAGGGCCTACCATACAACGCCTCAAATGGAGCCATACCAATACTCGCATGAAAACTGTTGTTGTATGCGAACTCCACAAGAGGTAAATGGCGCTCCCAATCATCCTTCCAATCCAGCACACACGCCCTCAGCATATCCTCGAGCGTCTGAATAGTCCTCTCGGACTGTCCATCTGTCTGGGGATGAAACGCCGAACTGAGCTTCAACTCTGAACCTAATGCATCCTGAAGACCCTTCCACAGCCTCGAAGTAAATCTCGGATCTCGATCCAAAATGATCGACTTCGGTACCCCATGCAATCTAATAATACTACTAACATAAAATCTAGCTAAACTCTCTACTGACTGCTTCTTCTTCATAGGCAAGAAATGCGCAGTCTTCGAGAATCTATCTACCACTACCCAAATCGAGTCATTACCCCGCCTAGATAGAAGCAAACCCGTAACAAAATCCATAGTGACAGCTTCCCACTTCCATACTAGGATCTCCATCTTCTGCATAAGACCAGATGGTCGCTGCCGCTCGGCCTTCACTAGCTAGCACACTAGACATCTAGATACAAACTCTGCTACATCTTTCTTCATGCCAGACCACCAAAAGGATCTCTTCAAATCCTGGTACATCTTAGTGTTACCCGGATGAATAGAGAATCTAGACCTATGAGCTTCTGCTAATACATGCTCACGGACATCCACGATGTTAGGAACACAAACACGGTGATGGAATCTAATCACACCATCCTCATCACGAGCAATGCCTGCCTTGCCCACTAACTCTTGGAGTCTAGGGTCGGCTTTCTATTGCTCGATCACCTCATCCAACACCGAAGACCTAATGGACAACTGAGCTACAAAAGCCTAGCACAATGATGGCTCTAACTCAGTCATCGCACACGCTGCATCCTCCAACATCTTCCAATCCTGCTGGAGAGACGACCTCTTCCTACTAAGGGCATCCGCTACAACATTCGTCTTTCCAGGATGATACTGGAGGTCGAAGTCATAGTCCTTCAGGAACTCAATCCATCTTCTCTGCCTAAGGTTTAACTCCTTTGAGAGAAAAGGTACTTTAGACTCTTGTGGTCAGTGAACACCTCAAATCTGACACCATAAAGATAGTGTCTCCAGATCTTTAGTGCATGAACCACTGCCGCAAGCTCAAGATCATGAGTCGGATAGTTTCGGTCATGCTCCTTCAATTGGCGAGAAGCATACGCTACTACCCTTCCTTGCTGCATCAATACACAGCTAAGGCCAATCCGAGATGCATCCGTGTAGATAGCAAAACCCTCTACACCGCTCGGTAAAACTAATACAGGAGCCGAAGTGAGCTTAATCTTCAACAACTGAAAACTACTCTCACACTCCTCGGACCAGACAAACTTTACTCCCTTCCTGGTTAGCTGAGTCAATGGTGCGGCGATGGATGAAAATCCCTCAATGAATCGCCGATAATAACCTGCCAAACCAAGAAAACTCTGAATCTCCGAAGGAGTCTTGGGAATCTCCCAATCCATAACAGCTTGGAATTTTGCTGGATCCACTGCTACACCGGCACCGGAGATAACATGCCCAAGGAAATGAACCTCGTGCAACCAAAAATCTCACTTGCTGAATTTTGCATACAGCTTGTGCTCACGGAGAACCTCTAACACTACCCTCAAATGCTGACGATGTGTGGCCTCATCCGGAGAGTAGACCAACACGTCATCAATGAAAACTACCACAAAACTATCTAAATATTGTCTAAACACCCTGTTCATGAGATCCATGAACGCTGCCGGGGCGTTGGTCAGACCAAAAGGAAGGACCAAAAACTCATAATGTCCATAATGGGTTCTAAAAGTCGTCTTGGACACATCCTCACTCCTAATCCTCAACTGATGATAACCAGACCGCAGATCAATCTTAGAAAAGACTGATGCATCTTGCAGTTGGTCAAACAAATCATCAATCTGAGGTAAGGGATACCTGTTCTTCACCGTCACTTGGTTCAGCTTTCTATAATCGATGCATAACCTAAGTGACTCATCCTTCTTCTTCACGAATAAGACAGGTGTGCCCCAAGGGGAAACGCTAGGGCGAATAAATCCCTTATCTAACAAATCCTGCAACTGCTTTCTTAGCTCTGCTAATTCCGCAGGGGCCATCTGATAAGGTGCCTTCGAGATAGGAGAGGTGCCTGGAAGCAACTCTAGAGTGAACTCTATCTCTCTAGCCGGTGGCAATCCAGATAAATCATCGGGAAATACATCTAGAAAATCCTGCACTACCTCTATCTCTGCAAGAGTAGGTGACTCATCAGCCTTGGGTACTAATACCACGCTGGCAAGAAAAGTGTCACAACCCTTGTTAACCATACGCATCGCCTTTATGGCAGAGATGACAAACTTTCCCGCTAAATTCCTTGGCAAAGGATGAGAAAACTCATCCTCACCAGGAATGCGGAAAACAATCTTCTTCCCACGACAATCCACTAACGCATAGTGCTCCTCTAGCCAATCCAGACCAAGAATGGCATCATAGTCCTTCATCTTAAGCAAGAAGAAGCACCATTCTAGGACTCTATCTTCAATGCACACTGGTAAAGATGGAATACACTTCCTAGTCGATACCGTGCCCACAGGTGTGTGCACAGACAAAGGGACTTCTAACTCCTCAGACTCTATTCCTGACTCTAAGGCTAACTGCCTAGCAAAATACTCGGAAAATGAACGAGTGGGTAGCACCCGTATCGAACAAAACCCGAGCATGCACACCTAAGAACAAAACTGTACCTTCGGTGACATGATCTGCCTGCTCGGCGTCCTCACGAGCTAACGCAAACACTCGAGCTGGGGCTCGAGGTCTCCCTGGTCATCCTGTCGCTGGCGCTGCTGCTACTACTGCTGGGACTAGTCCACGCTAGACTCCCTGCTGAAGCCTCGGACAATCCTTGATCCTATGCTCGCTGCTTCCGCACTTCAAGCACTTCCCTGCCAACTTCCAACATTCCGTACCACCATGTGCCCTCCCGCAATGAGGACACTCCTTCTGGCCACTAGGGGAACATTGAGAAGGTACCTGACCACTGCCCGACGCCACAGGACGCTGCGGTGACTGAAAAGTCGCCTTCTTCCTATCCTGCCTCTGGAAAGGAGCCGCGGGCCTCTTCTGAGAAGCCTTCTTCTCCTCCAGGTACTGCTCCATCCCTCCCTCCTGATGACACGCTGCACTAAGGGCCTGCTCGAGGGTACGATGGTCAAAAGCCACCAACCTCGTCCTCAGTGATGGTCTCAGACCCATCACGAATTTCTTCGCCTTCCTGCGCTCATCAGCTACAATATGAGGGGCATACTTCGATAGCTCGGAAAACCTGGCCTCATATTCTAGCACGGTCATGGAGCCCTGAGTCAAAGAGAGGAACTCCTGCTCCATCTTGTCCTGGATGTGCTCCGGAACAAACTTGGCTCGGAATAGCCTCACGAACTCATCCCAACCAACCTCCACAGCACCATCCTCGAACCGAGCACGTAACAACGAGGACCACCACACGTCGGCTCGCTCCTACCAAAACCATCCATAAGGACTAACCAACATAATCTATACTTAAAGAAATAACCACTGAATTAAATTACACATACCTGTAGCATATAGGTGGCTAAAGTGACCTTGTCATCCTCAGTGCACCTAATAGCCCGGAAGATCTTCTCGATCTCCCTCATCCAGCTCTCAACAAGTAACGGATCGCTCTCCCCCTTAAAAGAGGGTGGCGACATCCTCTTGAACCTTTCCATGATGGAGGGTCCACCATGGTCAGCCTGGGGAGCTGGCACCTAAGCCTGCTACAACAAACATCATAAGCAACACATACAACATAACAAACATGCATTTAATAAAACAGACTACTTTATCTTATTATTCTAACCTGAGCCTCCAGCTGAGCCTGGAGTGCAGCCTGAGTATGGGCATGCGTCTGCATGGCCTGCACTAGACCCTGCATGAACACTCCGTAGTCCACTGGCGGTGGAGGAGGAAGCACAGGACCCTGGGGTGCTGGGGCCTGCTGCTCACCCTGGTCCTCACACCTAGGCTCATCTCTCCTCTGCTCGCCATCACGAGCAGGTACACCACCACGTCTACCGTGTGAAGCCATATACTGCAAAATAATTTAATCACAATTAAGGACTAATCTATCAGATTCCTAACTATATGGACAATCTATAGAGACTTAGTATATAATGAAGATGATGATATATGCATATTTATGTACAGTCTCAACCTTCGCTCTGATACCAATCTCTGTAACGACCCTCTTTATATCGGTACGGTTCTACCAACCCACGTCGATATAGAAAGCGTCGTCACAGTGGGACATTTACCAACACTAGTACGATAGGCTGAAATATACACAAATATAAATATCACATGACAGCGGAAAAGAAAGAACTAAATGAGATATCTTATTCCATCATCCACATTTATCCACAGTCCATATAGAGGAAAAGAAACTAGACATTTCGTAACTAAAACAAATGAATTAAGTACATTGTCCACATAAGACTTCATAGAGTCTTTATTACAACTTATGAAAATGAAAATACAATGCTAAATCCACAATGTCTCCTACTCCCGCTCCGAGTCGCTCCTAACGACTTCCTCGGAAGAAGTAGAAACGTCTGCACCTTACGCCGAAGCAAGAACGAGTCCAAAAGAACTCAACAAGTAACTCCAAACACATTAACTTACATGCATCGCATTACTTTGCACATTGTCATGCTGACCATTAATCATTTAAATACGGAGTTTGTACACATAATTAAGAAGATACTTCTAGCATGGATTCTAAAATCACAGGTTAACATATTATGAAAATGAATTAAGTACATTGTCCACATAAGCTTATAGAGTCCTTTATTACATACTTATGAAAATGAAAATACAATGCTAAATCCACATGTCTCCTACGCTCCGAGTCGCTCCTAACGACTTCCTAAGAAGTAGAACGTCTGCACCTGTACGCCGAAGCAAGAACGAGTCCAAAAGAACTCACAAGTAACTCCAAACACATTAACTTACATGCATCGCATTACTTGCACATGTCATGCTGACCATTAATCATTTAATACGGAGTTTGTACCATAATTAAGAAGATACTTCTAGCATGGATTCTAAAATCATTTTCACTTGGTTAACATATTTATACCCATGAAAAGCTTGATGTTTGCTACATACATAACACATAATATAAGGATTTACCATATTACATGCTATCACAAGGAATCATATGGACACATATTCCTTTACATGGTTTCACAATTTACACATTCACTTTCACTTAAACACAATTTCACATTTACTTAATGCCGTGACACATAGCCCAAACCACTTTAGAAGGACACACACTAATCACAACACTTATTTATCACCTAGGCATTCCAGTGATAAACCTTAGTTACTGCGCAGAACCGAGAGAAGCACTCTCCACCCTAACTAGCGATACTTGTTCGCCTCCAGGATTTAATCCCAATGCCCATGGGACATCACACACATTGAACTTTCCCGTGGGGACTTTACCACAGTTCAGTTCCACAGCCCTCTAAGGTAGCAGTGTCACCCATTGACACAGTTACATATTTTTCACCTTTTTAACATGCTCTTAGTGCTCAATTTAACACATCCATTTCTTACTCACATATTTACACAATTCAGTCTTTTCTAGCATGATACTACTATTTTCAGAGTTTAACAACTACTAACTGATTCATATCATGCTACAACTACATTAATCATTTTTTTATTACACTAAACCATACCTTTTTCATGATGAAAATATTGTAATCAATACCTACTGTTATCCAATGAACATGAAAATTTAACCACATGTCATTTACTGTTCACATATCACATATACGAAGTTTCATAATTTTTTTTAATATTCACTATTTAATAATGTTCAAATAGTGATATTATCTACGGTTAAAATAGCCCTTTACATAGTTGTTATAATTCAGACCTATAGTTCATGCTACACCTGCATGCCGTCAGTACTAAACATATGCTAATTTCTGGGATTTTAATTATTTTCACACTATTTATAAAAATTTCTACACTAAATAGGCATGCTCACTATTTTTCAATTCAAAAAATGTAATAATTTATACAGCCATCAGAAATTTATCAAATTGTAACAGTATATTCTGATGATGACTTAACTACCATAGAAGATTTATGACATCAAACTTTATCACAAAATCATGTAACAGTAATTTAACATGCTCACAACAGTGTTTCAGAAATTTCCAGTAATTATTGAAGTAAACAAAAATTCATCAAAATTTCATAACATACTCCATGGTATATATATATACTTTATAACATACAAGATTTACCATATATCCTCATACACAGAAATCCAAGAAAATAGGTTATAAAGGGCAGACAGACCAACTGTTTCTGCCTGAAGAACTAAACGGCAAGGGGTGGCCGTTTACCAGGTTAACGGCAAAAAAGATCGCCGCCAACTTAAGATATTAACGGCAAGAGATCCTGCCGTTAAGTTCATGTCTGTGCAGAACACAGACTGAACGCCAAAAGATCACTTGAATGGGGGTTCCAGGACACGAAAAAAATCCGTAAAATTTCTGGGGCATACTAGACACATGTAGGGATGATGTGGTTGGGTTACTTGCCTTGGATAAAATCCCTAATCGATGTTTTGAGTTGAAGAAGCTCTCCTCGGACAGAGCCAAAGAGCCTTCAAATCCTTCTTTATCTGGGTTCCCTGTTGATCTTCACTGCACACCAGTGTGGGGAAGTCATTCTCGGATGTTCAGAGTCCTCTCCAGTCGATGCCGATCGCCGGATGAAGCCTCCAGTAGCCGGATCGAAGAGTTCCAAAACAAGTTTTCGCACAAAAAGTCTAGGTTTTTGACCCAAGAGTCAAAAGGATAGATTGGGTCGAAAATTGGGCAAATAAAAGGGGTGGGGGTTGAATACGCATAAGGGTTAAGCTAGGTTACCGTTGGGGAACAGTTTCCAAATCAGAGGGCGACATTTTCGGGGGCGTTTCCGGATCTGAAATCGCAACAGATATGCAAAATCAACGTCCACATCAGTGGCCGCCAATTCTCAGTTGGCGTTCATCGATATGGCTGCTGACTTGGCATTGGTGTCCACCCATCATGACGTCTACTAGCTGCCCGAACAGAACTTAAAACTGCAGAACTATATACATCACACATATGTATATATAAACAATGCATACATCACAATATTATTTACTCATGCAATATATATATATATATATATATATATATATATATATAAATACTATGCACAATACTCTATACATCAATAGTATGTACTCATATACGCATATATACATAAGCAAACACTCAAGATGAAAATCAAGGGCCTTACATACTTTAATCCCTTTTTCACATGCACTTTGAATAACATTTACATTTCAGATTCAGAACTTGACCATGCTGTTTAATTAGTGATAAATAAATCATAATAGAATACCAACATGCTGCTAACATTGAAATTTACATGATTACAACTAAACATGCTCATTATGGTCAATTTCACTTATTATAACACAAACAGTACCTACTGTTGTCACATTAGTGTCAAATTTTTATCATAGGTTTTAAACAGATAACATGTCATATACTCAATTTTCTAGATTTTTCAGATTTGCAAACTAATTATAGCAATTAAAATGGATTTCAGGCACATTTATCAAGAATTTCACTTAATCAGGTTTCATGGTAAATCAGTGGTATCTAATAGTTTAAAAACATGAAAACAGTCATCATACTAATATGGAAAATTTATAAAAACCCTAATATGCAATGGATCTAATTATTCAAGAATTATCATGGTCAACTCATGCTCATTGTCCAGTTACAAAAATTTTAATAAGTAGAACTAAATACAGAAATTTGATCTATCCTCATGATATGACCTAATGACTATTCCTGACCACATGAAAATTTTACAGCATGCACACATACTCAGAAGTCCAATAACCACATCATAGAGATCAAACAGTCATTCTGTAATACTTTGAAGAACTTGGCGGCACAAGTGTTGCCGCCAACAGGGTTTAACGGCACAATAGGTTGCCGCTAACTCAAGAACTTGGCGGCACACAAGTGGCTGCCAACCTGCTGTATGCAGGAGGGCAGACTAAACACGGAAATACATGTGAAATGGGGGTTCCAGGACTGAATAAAAATCCATAAAATTTGCCTAAGACCTAGAGGATATGGGTAGGGATGAGATCCTTAGATCACTTGCCTTATAAAAATTCTTCAATGGTCTAATTAGCTCGAAGACGCTCTCCTCGGCCAAGCCAAGAAGCTGCTCAAAACCACTTTAGATCCAGTCCTTCTTGCCGATGTGCTTCAATTCTTGGAGTCGGGGATGATTCCTTGATGCTTGGTGTACCCTCCAGTCATAGTAGAATGCAAGAAGACTCCTCCAGTTGCCGAATCCAGCTCTCTAAAGATCAGGTTTCCTCACAGAAAACTCTAGGGTTTCTCAAAAGCCAAAAAGACTTCTCTCAGCCGAAATCACTAGGTTTTATAGACTAGATGGGTTAGGGTACGCATTAGGGTAGGTCTCCTACCATTAGAGCTAGGTTTCCTAAACAAGAACAGGAAGAAACACAGCCGTTTCCAAATCTGAAATCGCAGCAAAACTGGGAACTAAACGTCAACATTTGCTACCGCTAACAGGGAGTTAGCGTCCATCGATCTGGATCAACCTCACCTGGTCATGCAGTCAACGACATGCATGCTGCCGTCAACATGAAATCAACGTCAATTTATGTTGACGTTAACTGGCATTTCGGCCAGAACACAGAAATAATTACACATGCATACACTATATAGATACATACACCATGCACAGTATTATTTAGTACAATATACACTATAAACAATTTAATATTTACAGAAAATAGATAGACATCATATGCACAAGATAAACATATATATAAATATAGATACACAACATAGTTACACACAATATGCATGAAATAAATAAATACAATATGCATAGAATAAGTATATATATATATATAATATGCACATTAATAATCAAATGCTACATGCACATTTAAATATATTACATGCATCGAAATAAACTCATATATATATATATATATCTACAAGATGTATAGCAATAATTACATATTATATGCACAACATTACTTAAATACAAGATGCATATGTTTTAATAAGAACAATATGTACAAAATTAGCTAATTTCTTATATCCACATAAATAAGATATATATACATATATGCCTACATATACACATGAGTACTTAAATAATTATATTATGCACAAAGTTAATACGCGCACTATGTACATAAACAAGTAAACCTCACATACATAGAATATAAAACGAACAGAAATTCAAGGGTCTCACAGCACCTATCCCCTAATGAACGAAACCTGCAAGCCTAACATGGCCAGGGTACCTCTTCATCAAGAGGTTGGTCATTTCTTTTCTTTTAATCTTTATTCGTCCCAGATTGGAGCAATCCTTGCACTCTGTTCCAGCCATGTTCGAAGATTGCTGGATAATTCTCGCTGCTTATTCGTTCAGAATGGGTGTCTCTTTACCTTGATGCCCGCTTTTCATCTCATTCTGCTTCATTCCACTACATCGTCATTTTCATGCCATCCCCGCTCCACTATCACTCCACTCTCTTGCAAAGCAGGCATCAAGGAGGAGCAATCTATAGACACCCATTTTTGGCCCATAAGTTGAGCCAAATTCCTTGTCACATCATTGACGCCCCACATTGGCTCATCATCGCCAAGCTGGCTTTATCCAATTGTAACATCTTCTGATTAGTTCATCACCCTAGTGGGCTCTTCTTGGTCAAATTAATCAGTCTTCATCGTCATCTTGTAGCTCTCTGAGTTGAGAATCCGACGCTTCAAACCGTGTGCCAATCCGATACCCATGCAAGGAGATCAGACACTTTGAGTGAGTCATATGCTGAAAGACCCTGAAGGCGACAATGTCACAGTCGCGTTCCCATTCAGAAGGCGACGCCCTTCATGTCGCGTTCATGTCTACACCGATTGCCTCCAGGACATAATCGATCACCTTCAGAAGGCGACACCTCGATATGTCGCGTTCTCATTTGGCATTTTAATTCCCTAAAAATTCGCTAGAAAATGCTTCAAGACTTCCTTCTATGGAAGGTGACGTATCGAGGCGTCGCTACCTAGTCGCGACACAGTGCCTGTCGCGTTCTGATTTCCTTCACATAACCATGCAACGTGACTTTCCTATTCATACTTGGAGCCTTGCTATTCATGAATAATCTGACTTTTGGTGGGTCTAGGAGTCTCCAAATCTTGTCAAACTTGGAGGAAACCTTCCAAAGAACTTCCTTGCCACGTTCTGACTCTCCTTGCACGAGCACAATTACCAAAACTCAGACTCCAACTCATTATTCCTTTCCCATCCTGTTCAGGAATAATGGGATATAAAAGTGTCAATAGGGCATGGTTTTGGGCAAGGTCGGCGTCTGCTTCTTCGTCTCCTAGAGGGCTACGAATCCCCATAAGAACTCTCAGCCTCCAAACGACTAGGAAGTGCCCACTAGGGCGATTTCTTCACCTCTATACTTTCTCTCTCTTGCTCTTCATGTTTTTCCCTTCATGTATGCACGTTTAGGTTCGTTTTTATTCGTAGTTTTGCATTAGAACACTCCACACACACCTACCTTAAACACCCAAAGGGGTTAAAACACCACCCCACATGAGTTCCCTCCAATTCTTTCACGTTCTTTCATTATTTTGGGATAGATTCTACATCCAACGAATTTCTAATGGGTTTTATGTCATTTTGATGTTCTTGGCAGGTTGAAGAAGACATCTCAAGCGCGAGGCTTTTGCCCCTTGGTCGACTGAGGAGCAGGAAGAACAAGAACCCACAGTTTCCATCCTCTGTTGTAGAAGGCGACACACTCCTAGTCGCATTCTCCAGAAGGCGACAGACTTCTTGTCGCGATCTGTGAACCAGATATTCTTCTACACCTTTTCTTCCTATTTCCAAGGTAGTTAGCACTCTTTCTTCACATCATCCTTTGAAACTACTTTGGTGGTGATCACAGTCCTTTTCCTTCATTTTCATCATTTTTATTTGGGGATCAATTCCCATGATTACAGTGACCGGTGGGATCGTCGCGATTTAGAAGGCAATGTTTGTGTCTGTCACGTTTTAGTTTTTGAGGTGTGTATGTGTGGGTTGGGCAGTGATGGCTCTGTGTGGGCCTAGTCCTAGTGTTATGGTAATGTCTGATGGGGTTTTAAGCAAGTTTACTGTTAGTTGAGTATGTTATAGGTATAATAGTTTGACTAGTTAGTGAGTTGTGTTAAGCATGATAAGCATGTTAATCATGTTTAGTTATATTAATTATATTAATTGTGTTATGATGTTAAAGTTATGTGGTTTATGTACTTAGCAGTATGTGGTTGCTATGGAGGTCATGTAATGACCAATGACAAGCAATGTTATATTGTGGTTTATCGTGGTTAAAAGTATAGATTTATGAGGTTGTTAAATATTCAGCATGGCTTGTGTGTTTGCTGAGTTTGGTGGTCCGACGCCTATTTCGGAATGCCTCTCTAATCGGGAACCCTAGGTTCTGTGTAAGCCATGGACATTGTGCTCGGGGCATGTCCCGGTACTGTGTGTACCATAAAGGTCTGTGTCGTCTTCCTGGACACCCTCACTCCTGTGTTTGAGTTGTACATCCGGCTGAGGGAAAGACGATAATGGGACAGTGATTTGTGAGTTGTGGTTTGTGCTTGGTCGCTTGTAGCACGCTCATAGTTGGGGGTACGAACACCAGTAGACTTACTGTGTCCCAGCTAGTCATGTTTTCTAGTGCCTCACTTTAGAGAGCTCAGGCCAGGGTCTCTAAAGGTGCCAGGCATGGGCCTGTAGCTGTGCGGCCTGCAGCTGTGGTGTTGGTTGGTCTCTACTATTCTTTGGCCTTACTGTGTGGTTGTGGAGCGACAGTTGGACCTTTCATCCTTGACTACGAAACTGAGAGGTAGTTCTTATGCTATATTGTCCGGGTTGGATACTGGCATCATCAACTAGTAGTCTTTACCCACGTGGTGGCGTCGTTTCTTCCAGCTTGATCTTTCCTGTTGTTGTGGTTGCGAGTGGTGATCTACCGGTTGTGGTTTATTTGTGGTAACTTGTGGTTTTAGGTAGTTGTACCCTTCGTGGGTAGTTGGTTGTTGTGGCACGCTATGTGCTAGCCTTTTCAGGTGTTAAGGTGGACCGGTATTTCGTGGAGGTCATGTTGTGTGGCCCTCCACTTGTCGTGTTTGTACTCTTTAGTGGGTAGTTCCCCGATATGGTTGTTATCATGGATTGTGTGGTGTACTGATTCCTTGTGGTCAGTCCTGTTACCCTTTGTTGGTGATTGGTCTTTTATGGCTCGTGGCGTGGTGGTTTCAATTGCTGTGGTGGGCTAGTGTTTCTACACTAGTTCTTGTTGTTTCCTTTATTTTCTGTGTGTCATGTTTTCTAGCATGTTTATGTTTAATGTAGTTTAATTATGTTTATTGTTAGCATCTTTCACTCCAGTAGTGCTTCAGTTAGTGCTGCCAGTGAGACCCTTGGGGGTCGAGGACTTGGTTCCTTCTTTTAGTTGCTAGTTTGTTGTAGTTTTGGGAGGTCTCTGCTGAGCCTGTGACTTGTTGAGTCTCACTCCCTTACAATTATTTTTAGGTGTTAGTAGTGTGTTTGGCTTGCAGCGGCATCGTAGCAAACTTGTACCACCAGTAGTTGAGTTGTAGTTGTAGTTGTGTGAACTTTACTCCATCGGGGTATGCCCTAGTAGTTGTACTTTTCTCTTGGACATGTAGTAATGTATTGGGACAAGATAAATTGTGAAAAATGTGTATAAATACATGTACTTTCTTATATATTATGCTCTTGTGGTTGTCTTTTATATTCTTACTGGACACATGTGTGAGCTATCCCTTGCGAAACTTCGGTCCGATCGCGGGAGGCGAATCTAGATATGGAGCCTTATTGGGCATAAGTATCCAGGGTCCTACAGTAGATGAGAACGAGGGTCATGTTCGTAAAGCAACAATAAAGGGACGATAGTAACGGTTGCTCAACACACATATTTGGTGCTAGCAGTTTGGTGGAATTCACTAACCGCCCACTGGCCGTGCTACGAACACAGTCCAGAGGTTCGACGTGATCTCAAGGTAAGAGAGAAATCTAAGGCCGTTGGATCATGTTGATCCCTATGGGTAAATAGGTGTTGATGGTACAACCCGCTCGTCAGCAATGAACGTCCGTCAAAGCCAAGGAGTCTTACGGAGGCCTTGACAAGGATTACCTGGTCCAGTCAGGAGTATTCCCAACGGCCGGAGAGTCTATCCAAGTCAAGAAAAGTGTGTATAGAAATGTTTGCCCATCTTGCCTTGAGTGCTCGAAGGCAGAGGAGCTTTGATAATGGTATCAAATCGAGCAATTAAAATGAAGACAAATCCATTTAAAATAATAGGGAAAATAACATGAAATATTTGCACTTAATTACTAGATATATTATGGAACATCTTAATACCTTGGCAAGTCATATGGGATGGTTTCTAGTGTGTACATGTGTTAGAGAAATCATGGAGATAGAATTAAGATCGTGCACAAGTCTTTTAAAAGAAGATATAGCATGCCTAATATTAAATAACATGTGTGACTTTACTTCAATAATTACCAGAGTTTATCAATGAACAATAAGGTGAAATAAGCATGAAAGGCATGTTTCTGGTTTTGGAAAAAAAAAACCACAGTCAGGTTGCGACGTCAGCCAGCGGCGCGTTTAGGTCGTGGCGCACTGGGCCGACGCGACGGCCTAGATGTTGTCGCGACGGGTTAGGCCGACGTGTTCATAACGTGCTCGACAGGACCGACGCATTAGGGTTACAATCAGACTGACTGATGTGATTAGGTCGGGGGTTGATAGGGCCGACGCGATCAGGTCAGGGGTTGACAGGGCCGATGAGATTAACAGTCGTGACGGACCGGGATGCCGCGTTCATGTCATGCCCAACATGGTTGATGTGATCTATAAGTCACATCGCACCGCATCGGGGGAACACGACTTGGTGCGTTCTCAGGCCGAGAACGCCCAGAAAATAGGTTCTAAATAGAACGCTTATATCTCGATGTATACAACATGAAAATCCATGAAATCACTTTTTAAAACGTTGTTAACAAGATTCTAAACATGCTAGAAATAAGAATCACGTAAATAGACATAGATTTCATGGAGTTGAGATCAAACAAGAGGGCTCGGGTACATGTCAAGGGATGAACTTTGGGCATGAAATACTCATAAATGGCATGATAGAAATTGGATAAAATATAGGGCTTTTGTTGCTAGGTTTATGAACTACCTAGGGTCGAGTTTAATTAGATTTTGCTTGAGAGATTGTCTACCTTTGGGCGCTTTAAGATCCTAGGGTATGAACACGAAGAAGCTCCCTTCTAGACTTCCTTCTTCACGAATTCATCGTCCAAGAGCCTCCCTCCCACGTCTAAGAGATCTCAAATGAGCATTAGGGTCGGCCAAGGACAAGATTGATGTGTTTTTGTATGTTTAGGGTTGAAGAGCCACTCTAAAACTCTAACTCTTCCTCCAACTTCGAATTCCCATATTTATTTAGCATTTTCCTAGTATTTATCCATCTATTTGGCTTAGGGTGGGATCTAATTCCGTGGCTAGAAGGTTAGGGTAGTGTTAGGAGTCTATCTTAGATATATATAAGTCATATTATTGATTAACTTAACCATTTTTAATTTATTAATAATTTAGTTACAAATTTTGATTTATTTATCTCTAATCCATCATTGGACTCTTACTTTTTGGCCCATTAACTCATGTATGAACCATTAATGTAAGTTCATCACTTATTTTTACTTAATGAGTTTTAATTTATTCACAATTCTTTTTAATTTAAATTTATTTATCTCAATTAAAAATTTGACAGTTGCTACAAGGGGTGAACTACGAAGGGCGATGTCGCAGCGAAGGGCGATTTCCTCGAGAGCCTGCAAGTTGGGTTCGTCGATTTTGTCGTGATGAGAGGCGAGCAAGGGCGAAACTGGGTGAGGCTAAACAAATAAAAAATTTGGGGACCACGTCGGGTCACCACCAGGTGATCCAGTGCGATCACATTCTTTACAAAAATAGATCAAGTTGGCAAATTAGATAGATATTTCAGAAAAACTTTTATTCCAATGAGGTTAGGTGACCCCACTCAATGTGAGCTATCCGTCCCCATATATGTGTGTGGGGACGCACAGAATTAAAACCTAATGGTGGAACCACTAGACTCTTTCCTAAGTGGGGGACGATTGAAATTGGATCAAGGCTAATGTCAATGCTTTTTCACAAGTTTGATTATGTATATCCTCTTTCAAAAGTTACTTTTATTTTATTATTTATATCTCCAAATACCAAAATTATACCAAAAATCAATACATAAAAACATTGTTTTTAAAATATGTCTTTTCCTATACAATTTATTCTTTGGATGATCAAAATTCGAATAATGATGACATTTTTAGACAACAAAATTCTGCTAACAATTGCAACCCTCCTTCCCACTTCTCCTCTACCACCGGCTTTTGAATTTTTGAAGCAAATGGTTCCGTTGCAATAAAAAGGAAAGAAAGAAAGAAATGTGAAAGTTTGCGACCCATTAACTGTCCATCACACTAAACGCAGGCCGCCGCCGCCGTTCGACGAGGAATCCATCCACACAGAGAGAGAGAGAGAGAGAGAGAGAGAGAGAGAGCGTGTCTTGGAGATGACGGAGCGGTCAAGGCAGTGGTTCCTGATTGCTGCCGGCGCTGTTCTGGGCTCCGTCTCCACGGTCGCCATGCTGAAGCTCATCGCCAGGTGCACTTCCTCTACTCCCTCTCTCCTTCATGTCCCTCCCGCAGGTTATCTTTATGGCCTATCTTGAACGCGGACGGCATCGTCGCAGAAATTTTCAAATCGTTCTAACGTTCCCTATTCAGTATCACTTAGAGGAGGTTCTGCAAATAACTATCTAGGGTTAAAAAGCTTGCAGGAGTTGGTTTAGGGCTTATGATTTACGTTTTATTTGAGATAACATGAAGACACCTGCTTTTTGTTGGCGAGTTCGTAAGATACCCAAGAGAGAGGAGGCGGAATTATGACTGTGGAGGAGGAGGGTATTAGCGCATGCAAACTCTTGTTTGAGAGTTTTGATGGGACCCATGGTCTATCAACGAGATAAATATGGAATAGGAGTTATGTCCTAGAGGCTTGGGGTATCTTTCTCCTCCTTAGCAGCGCTGTGTTTTCTTCTCTATAAGAGTCACTTGTATCCAGTCAATGGAGAATGATGTTTCTGAGTTCCATGAAAAATGGCGAAGTTTATAAGCATCAGCCTTTCTTTCTTGTTCTCTAAGACCGTATCCAGATTTAGTGAAGAGAGAGGTTCATAAATGAAAATGGTGTTTTCCTACATCAGTAATTAGCCCAAGATGCCATGCAATTTCTGATAAGTACTGCAGTTTCCTTGTTCCTGCGTCCATTGCCACCGGAGCTGCAGTTTACTTCCTCTCCTGGGTCCTCCCACTACCATTGCGGTTATTTTCTTACTAACTTTCATAACATCATATTGCTATCACAACAATTGTTAAAAATACCACCAACCCGTTATTACATACTGTATCATCAATCCTCATCTAACACTTTCAGAGCACCTTCTATCACTATGCATTACCTGCACCTTCTCTCCGCCTAAATATTGGTGGACTCCTCTCACTTGGCCACACTCTTTTCTCTATCATGAATCACCATGGGTAACAAACTAGCTAATGGACGAACATGTGGTTTGCTGCCTCCTCCCTCTCCGAATATCCAAGCCTTTGTCATGTCTCCATTCTCTATGCGTTTTTGTGATTTTATGCATGTTTTTTGGTAGATTTAGATATACCATTATAGATTACTTATTTGAAAATCTTGGGCAATGTCAGATGACACCCAAAGGAAAAAGCTCCATTCCTTTTACAAGGGTTTGGATGTTCTGCTGTTTTTCTCTCATGCAATAAATGGAGATGATACTTTGAGCTCGAAGAACAAAGGTCAGATACATCTGATTACATCATGGACACCCTAGGTCCAATACATTGAAGGCATTAATGATGAACACAGTCAAAGATTACCTCATCTATCTTGCATCCGAAAACCACTAAAAAAATCATTTTAAAGTCCTCTGCATGCCATTCGTAATATCAACCAGCAAAATTGCATAAGAATATGGTTTTGTCAAAAGTTGAGAAGAACATGAGTTTTAATTATTCTTTATGGGAAGTGGTGTTGTAGTTGTCACCTACATCTTATAGGTCAGTAGGTGGAGGGGATTAGATTAGTTGGATCAGGGAGGCGTAATACTGAACAAATGTATAAGCCAATCGTGATCCATTAGGGACTTTTCTTAATGCTAATATTCAGCTATATATAACTTTGTATTTAACTTCAACTTAGGTTCTCAGATGATTGTTCTAACTTCTAACAATCTAGTTTAGCAACTAAAACCTGTTTGAATTGAAGATTGCCCTTTGGAGAATTATTGTGTCCAGAAATAATTTCAGCTTGTGTTTTACCTCAATCATCTCTTGAACTGCCATATATTCTGTGTTTGCAGGTCATTTGGCAATGTGAACACAGTCCAGTCACATAGGTTATCAGCTGACTGTTTAGCGATTAATGGTACTCCATAGCCTATTCACTGCCATCTATTTTTATTGCACTTTATATTGGAGTTTATCATTATCAAGTAACAGTGAAATGTAGATTATTTCATGGCAATCAATCAAGTTTGTTTGCTGTTGAACTATTACTTTAATTTCATGATAATCATCCTTGCTTTCATTTCATGATATTATTCTCTAATCGTCACTATACTTTTGATGAGGAGGCTTTACCCACTTTCAGAAAGAAAATGGAATACCCTGGACTTTGGAGTTCTTTCCTAGGGAAGATTAGTATTTATAATTTCAGTTTTCCTTTCTGGAGCCCATGTCGTTCCATGTATGAAACATCTCTTTTACTGCACCTGAAATCGGTTCATTTGTAGACCTTATAGCGACATACTTGTTCTTTATGAGTTTCTAAGCGATATCAATTGAAAAATTCCGTATCATTCTTATGCTTGGTAAATCATGACTTTCTACTCTTTTTGAATGAGATCAAGTGGTGAGTCATCTCGAAAAACACACCAAAAAGTAGAGATACTTATAAACAAGATTAACCAGACTGAAACATCGAAAGATAAGATTACCACTACAGAAAGAAGATTGGCTAACTCACCTATGAAAAAAACTTTTGTGCGGATAAAACAAAGCTAAAATATGTTTATTTACTCCCATAAAACCAAAAGCCTGAAACCAAAGGAGCAAATGTACTAACTATGAAGTTGGTAAGAAGCAAACCCGGCGAGAACCATCTCATAGAAATGCTGCATGAAATAAAATAAATCTAGTGCAAAATTAGCTGCATATTCTTGCATCTAAAGCAGATCATTTAGAAGAAACAACCGTCAAATGAAAAGATGTCATCTTTAGAACCTCTTAACTTCCCTGACATATATCATTCTTATGGAGAGGACATCAATACTACCTGTCTCCCTTTTTGTTCAAGTTACATGACTCCCAGCACCATGGTTCCTTCTGAATTCATGAGCCTTATTTGAAGCTGTGCCACTTTATCTTTGGACAGCTTGTGATAACTTTTTCATTAAACATGCTATTGTGAAAATCATCTTTCTGACTGTCATTGACAAACCTCTTCCGAAGAAGAGTTAGTTTCCCAGTAACATGGAACGGTGTTCTGCTTCAATGGAGTGTCAGACAAAATGTAACCTCCAACAATGCCTTTGAAGAGGATTTTGTTCAATAGGTGACATTCTCTAGGTATTATTCACATTCTCTTGCAATAATTTCATTCAGCAACAAAACTGTCTTGGATGTTGCAAAATGCTTGAGCAACCCAAAAAAGGCATCTGCAGAGGGACCCCCAGCCAGAGTGGGAACTCTCTCCAAGGTATCCACTGCATAGGAGAATTACCAATTTTTGTGATTACACGTCAAAATTGGAAGCTAGTCCATGTATTAAACTAATTCAGGGACAACCCTAAAACTTTTATAGCATTAAGCAACATAAGTATGCATTCTGGTGGTCAGGTCTTGGAGAAAATATGCAACTACCAATATTCAAATGACGACCTGCATCTTCTTGTTCGTGTCACATCTCATAGGTGTGATATCAAATTTGGCAATATTAAAGGCCCAAACTCTAATCCAAAACCTAGACGTTGAGTTGAGAGAATCCTTACATATATAGAGGTGAAACTCACATGGATTTCTGATATGGGATTAAACCACAACAACCCCCCTCCCATGCTGAACCAATTGATTTAGGGTGCAACATTGGTAGGACAAGTGTCCACATACGGAGAGAGGATCCAATGGGTAAAACATGCCCTAATACTATGTTAAAGGTCTGAACTCTAACTTAAAACCTAGGTATTGAGTTGAGGGAATTCTCTACATGTGTAGAGGTGAAACTCCCATAGATTTCCAATATGTAATTAAACCACAAGAAGTAGGGCTGCCAACAGATACCTGATATCCGATTATCTGGACTTGTTTCCATTTTCTTTATTGGGTTCGGAAACCCGATAATATAAGTTGACGGAATCAGAAACAGGTTTTCCATGGTTAATAGAAACAATCATTTCCTCATCCGTTTTTCCATTTTTGTTTTGTTTTGAATAACATATATAATATATTAAATTTATTTATAAAATATAAAAAATAAAGCCTAGAGTAACCCTACCTACTCCTCACTGCTGCCACCACCCATCACCACGGCCATGGCCATTGTCGCATGAGCTCTTAGCTCCTCTTGTGGCTGCACCTGCAGTTGCTTGCCTCAGCACCCCCCATAACCACTACAGCCTACCATTGCTCATTGTTGATCACCCCTAGCGCTGCCCACATCCATCACTCGTCTCCACAGCCACAAATGTCATTGTCTACAGTCACTTGCAACCCTAGTGCCGTTCGCGATTGTGACCTTAGCGATGCCACCCGCACTATCATCACTCGTGTACAATAGGGTGTGGTTGGAGGGAAGGGGGGAGGAGGAGAGGTTTTTGCCGAGTGGGGGACGGGGTTGCTTGGAATTTGGATGGGCAATTTGTTTGATTACCATAAGGGTCGCTTTGGTAACCGATTTATCTCTGGGTAAGGGAGTAAATCGGGGGCTAGCATTTAGCTGAATTTGGGTAGGTGATATAGGCTAACCCGTGGTTACCAAGCTTAAGGTGGGGTTTTATCTCTAACCACCTATGGGGTGGGGTAGAATGCTACCCCAGGGTAGGCCAAGGGCCACAACAGTCATTATACTATTTATACCAGTGTTTCTCGTGATCTTATCTGTAGCGGCCCTGAATACTTTTACCCAACAAGCTTCATATCCAGATCTGCCTCCCATGAGTCTGAAACTCAGAAGGGATACTAGTGGGTCTAGAAAGGCAAACAAGCAACTATAATAATTAAAATAAATAACAATTGACAATAATTAAATAATGTGCTCCCAACTTATGACTCAAGTACGCACCTGTAGGGGTAGAACCCCAAAAAAGAACCCTGAAGTTGACTGTTGGTATGCGAAAGACACCACAACACACAAATCGTCATCCAACTCCCACAATAACAACAATTCTACTCCATCAAATAATCTGAAAGGGGGTAAGGAGTGAGCCTTTAACAGTCATAGGCCCAGTAGGGAGCCCATAAAACACAGTGTAAAAAGAAGAACAATTTAATCATTAACGATGCACATACTAGCGAAACCTAACCATTCATTAAGTAATTACAATAAGAATAGTTTACGTAGCATTTCTAAGAAACAATTAAACTATTACTGTGAGTTATATAAAGCCGATATCGTTCATTGTTTAACGATTTAAACAGTAAACCTTTACACAATTTTGTTCACAACTTGATATCTTGCATCATGGGGAACAGACCGGGCAAAACCAACATGTGACCCGGCTTTCCTCACTATAATTGTAACTCGTCCTAATTGGCAACTAATTCAATGGATAGCGAAGAAGATGAGTCTCACGAGTCACCGGCTCCATCTAAAAGCTCTAAAGCCACACAACCCAATGGACATTCTAAACTAAAACCTTGACACTAGAACTATTCAAAAATTAAAGGAAACTTGCTATCGCCAAAACATGAGATGCAATTCACAGGAATAATTAATTCAATTCCCAGTTTACACATTAATTATCAAAAGCCCAATTCAGAAAGCGCGACGCTATTATTCAGGTCAGGAAGGCTAGTTCATGACGCTACACTTTGACCTGGACAAACCGCACAAGAAACACCTCTCAGTCTTGCAGTTTAGGATGGAAGGTCTAACTGCGACTCCACCTCAAAACTTCGTAAGATCAAAGAACAGTGGAGACCAACCAACACCACTAACTGCAGTCTGGCCAGATTCTAGCCCCATGCCTGACACACCTCCAGAGGTTTTGTGGCCCGTAGAGTGAGGCAAGTAGGAATAATGGACTAGCTAGGACCCATCACGTCTACTGGTGTCCACTCCCCCAACCATGAGTGTACTCCAAACGACTGAAAGTAAAACCAACCATAACACATACAAGTTGTTGTCTCAAGGTCGTCTTTTCCCTGGCTGCACGTACAACTCAAACTAAGGAGTAGGTGAGTCCAGGTAGATGACACAGATCTTAAGGGTACCACTATACTGGGACCAACCCCGAGCACTAACGTGCCTAGTTCACAGGGAATCTGGGGTACCCGACTGAAGAGGTTTCTAAGAATAAGCGTCACAACTACTAAACCCAGAAATTCATATTTACAACTTCCTATCATACCCACTTACAACTATTCCTGCATCTATTTACTCCAACTCGTTGCAGAATCATCAATTCACTTTTAAGGGAACCAGATAAAATCAATGAAACCATAACTACTAACTAGTCCACTGTAAGATCACTAATTACGCACCATTTCTATTTATCAAGCCATAGCAGTAACCTTTATTAGTCAGATTCAAAGCTTAGTTAATTGAAGACCTGATAAAACCTCACAGTATTATATTTCCTTCATAAGACCATCTTTAAAAGTATTACTACAGGTAAAGCCATGTAATTATTCCAACATAATTACATCGTATGGACGCAACATCCTCAACAGACCCTGAGAAGGCGTCCCATCGTATGGATGCAACATCCAACAATAACACATCAAAGTCTACTATCGCGACACAAAAGCATCAGCTCGGGGCACCGAGTTAGCAAGAGCTAACACGTCCGAGAGACAGGACGCCTTAATGAGGCATCCTATAGACGCTATGCGATCTCAGGCAGAACGTGCTTCTCACGGGTCTCACACAGAGCACCCTAAATCCTAGCCACACAGGCCCAAATCCACCACTGTAACCGCGATAAAACATAAAACTTTTAAGATACATGCTGCCTCATAGATTAAACAATGTTTCCAACCCTCAAACACTACACATGAATCCCTCCTCTCAAAAGTTGCATAATAAATATAATTTAACCCCTTTTTAACTTGAGAACGACACTCAACATGGACTTTAGTCATCCCAAAGCATCCAATCATCACAAAAGTTGTCGTAATCAAGCTCTAAAACATGGAGATAAATGAAGAAACTTGAGAGAAAGGATGTCTCTCTACCAGAACACGAAAAGCAACCCTTGGGGGCCTTCTCGTGATCTGGCCGCTGCCTCCTCACTAAAACCACCTAGAAAATGCGTCCAACCTGCTGAAATCCTCTCCTAGGGCAAGCGGCTGCCCACTGGAGCTTCTTCTGGCCGGAACAGGGTAAAACCTTGTTCTGCCAGGGGAAGAAGCTTAAAACCTGATCGGAACAGTGAACGCGTTAAATCGTCTGGACGCCTTAGTAACGCCTTACACATTTATTACTTGGTCAACATCCTTTTTGGGTGTTTCCCTAAAAAATTGAAGGGATTTGAAGACCTTTTTCCTAAAATGTGCCATCCGGGGCCCTTATAAATGAATAGATTTGATATGATAGATTATAGGGTTTGATAACTAAAAATCTCTTTTTTCTCATGCTAGAGAGTTTAACAAAGTCAAATATTTTACTTCCACATTGGCCTCTCGACTTGTCGGGGTAAGGCTGTGTACATCATCCCTTTCCTAGACCCCACGCTGGCGGGATCCTCGTGCATTGGTTACACCCTTTTTTATTGCTTCCAAGAATATTCAGTGAATATTTTTGTTTCCTGGATGTTCTTTAAGCCATGGAAGGCGGAATCGGCCGGATCGGATCGGGATCGGCCGATTCTGGATCAGATCGGCCATGGCCGATCCAGGCCGATTTCTCCGATTCTGGCCGATTCTGCTTGGGAATCAGCCGGATCGGCCCGATCCCGATCCGATTTCGATCCTGGCTTCCATGCTTTAAGCAGACAGACTTATTACTAGGAGGAGTTAAGTCCTGGGGAGGCTATTGTACATGATATACATGGACTACTCACAAGTTGCTATGTTTTAGTTGAGAGAAAATCCAAAGAGACCAAGATCGTTCTTGTCATTTCCTGGCTGGGTTTCACAGTTTTTAGATTTGGACGGATAATTGTACTTATTTAATTTCCAATTCATGTGCACTAGTTTTGTTCCTTTTCTATGGTTGATTTGAATTAGTTCTACTATCAAGTGGATTAACTTCTGAAAATCATCTTTCTGTAAGAATATATTTATTTATTTTGCTTGCCTACAGCTTCTCTTTTTCATTTTCCAAGTTCAATCATTTACATTGTCATGATAATGCAAGTGAGGTTGCTGCATAAAGCATGACAGGTTATAATTTTTGTACCTTCTTGTACTCCCCAATGCACATTAAATAAAAGATGCATTTATTTGTGACTCATCATCAGAGCCTTATCCCATTATTTGGGGTCGGCTATATGAATCCTGCTCCACCAAATATTTCTATCAAATATTATATTCGTATTTGTGACTCTTCATGAATGTATTTTTTCTGAAGTTTATATTCTTCAGTAGTAAGCCAGTAGATGTTGTTATTTATTTATGTTAGGAAACGTCGGCTTGCCCAAACAGAGCACTGTGGTTACAGACAAGTTAACTAGTGGAGACAGCCTCCAGGATGAAATAGTTTCTGAGCAACTCACAAGGTAGTAACTCCTGTAGTTCATTTACATATTAGTTTCAAAAGTCAACAATGTTGGTGTCAGGACTTATAGATTAACATTTGTTTTTTTGTTTTTACATATTAGTCCCAAAACTCCCAACAATCTTAGTTATTTTCAAATAACTCCTTGATTATTTATAATTCTTAATAACCCCCTATAATCTTCTCAGGTTGAAAAAAAGTCCCTGTGGTTAATGACCATCTGAAAATGCCATCTTTGATAGAATATTCCATCCAATTCTGTCGTTAGTCCTTTTTAGGACAAAAATACCCTTACATATGGAGGGTCCGGGGCCAAGTTCTCACAGGAACTCGCAGGTGACAACCTGCACGCTGCGCCTTTGTCCACAGCAATGTTGGCGATGACTTGGTGGCAGGTTAGGGAGGTGATTAGAGCTGGTGGAGTCTAGTGGATAGGGGTGCTCTGGAAAGCCAAGGCGGGGAGTGAGGAGTCTGACCTCTTCACCTGCAGGACAGGTGTTTGGGGAGAAGCTGCCAAGGCTACTGTAGTAGTGACTTTGTCGGGGGGCGTGGGGGTCCGGGTGATTGGTAGCTTTTTTTGTTGTTTTGCTCGGTCTGGTAGCTTCTAGGAGCTTAGCTCTACCATGAGGACTGTGAACTCCTGCTTGGACCTGCTTTGGATTTTGTGGATTGCTAGGTCAACCACAATTTACCTGCAGATGCCGGAAGTCACCTATCTCATATGGTTGCAGACATCAATTTGAATCATGTATGGATCGAACTAGCTTGCATCCCTGATTGGCTACTTCTCAGAGAGCCATTGCGGAGACAACAGGGCGGGAGTGGCAATGGAGGAGCATGGGCTGGTGAGGGGCTCGGTCGGGGATCTCAGATGGCAGCTGGAGAAGGGGAAGATGGATGACAGGGGAAGCATCATGCACCAGGGTGAGGGTTCGGCTGGTTGTGGGGGAATCTGGCAGGGGAGAGTGTGCAGGGGGAGTCTGCAAGGACGGGGCCCACTGCGTGCTGAGTGGGAGGGTTAATCTGGCGGGGGGAGGGGTGCAGGAGGAGTCCAATGGGACGGAAGGGTGCGCCGTGTGAGGGATCCAGTGGGGGAGAGGATTGCAAGGGGAGTCTGGCAAGGAGGTGGCCGCTGCACACCATGGTGGGGGCTCTGTTTGGGTGCGCTGTGTGAGGGTTTCAACCATTGGAGGGGTGGCATCCAGCAGGGGAGAGGATCGCGGGGGGTGGTTGTTGACACGGGATGGAGGAGGGGTTGGTGAACCACACGCGGGAGTATCATCGGCGCTGGGAACACCGACCATTTGGTTTTTTGGTTTTGTTTTGATTTGATTTGAGGGAGGTTTATGCATATTCATTTCACATGCTTTGAATTTTGCAGGGCGTGCCAGTTTGCTAATAGACAGAAACAAATCCGCGCAATGCGGAAGAGAAATATGAGTGTCCATGAAATGGACAGAGGTGTCCGTGTGACGGACGACTGGGTTGTCCATGAAATGGACGGGGATGCCCGTGTGACGGGCGACTAGGGTTGTCCATGAAAGGACGGGGATGCCCGTGTGACGGGCGACTAGGGTGCGCCGTTTTTTATCTGAACTCCTTGAGTCCCGTATCTATACTCATCAGATGATTGGGGTAGCATGTGCTGGACCTCTGTCTCCATCGATCGAAATCGATGTTACATTTACATCGAGTTAAGACTCTTGATGTTATTTAACATCAGTTTTAACTCGAATACCATTCATAGCAAAAAGGGATGAGAGAGTACACATTTTTTTAGAAAATCCTGGGCATGATGCATCATTTTCTTTTGGCTATTTTTGAAATACTTTTTGCTTTGAGTGTTTCATTTTGAAAAGACTGCCCTTTGTGGAGCTTGAGATATGACTTTTAAGAAGGGAACGGGTATATTCCCGTGAACCCATTTGGGGTCTCCCTCCTCTCCTTTTTTTTTTTTTGAGAAAGATGTTGTTTAAAGGTTTTATTTTGGAAAACCTGAGATTTATTATTGCAGACGGGTATATACCCGTGCATATGATTCTGAATTTGAGAAAAGTCGTGATTCAAAGTAGCATTTCTGTATTAGAAGAGTTGCTACATTAATTTTTTTTTATGACATGATATTCTTTTAAACATTCTTCTTTCAAATGAAGTCTGAATTGAGGCAGAATTTCATTTCTCCTTCTTCATCGTCTCATTCATTCATCATTCATTTTTTTACTTGTATGAGTATGATTTTCGGAGAACGTATGCACATATCTCCATGGACGTTCTTGTCAACTTGAAGTTCCTTTCTGGAAACTGTCCATATGAACACAGTTCTTGTGAGTATACATTCATGCTGCTCTTGGGAGTATCTGAGCACAGTTCGGGTCCCATCACAGTTCGGGTCCTGTCACAGTTCGGGTCCTGTTACAGTTCAGGTCCTGTCATAGTTCGGGTCCTGTCCTCTTTTTCTTTGGATGTGTGTATATTATCACAATTTTCATAAATTTATTTTGGCAGAGTTTCCGCTTATACGGAATGCCCTTACGGAGATATATTCATATAGATATGTACTTATATCCATGTGTCCCCGGAGAACCTTTATCCGGAGGGATTTTGCCCTTAAAAAGGTATGTGTGTATAATCATGAATTTGCAATTTATGCATATCTTCTCACCGGTATTCCCTTTTGAGTGGAATATCCGGTAAAAGGTACCATCTGCATATGCAGAATCCCTTTTGAGAGGTATACGCATATAGTTGCGGATTTATGATTATATAGACATGTCCGTAGTCGGAGACTCCATTTGGGCAGAGTTTCCTCTTGGGAACACATGTATATAAATACAAAGTTTGTGATTATATTGATATGTCTTTAGAGGGAAAACTCTGACATAGGCAGGGCTTCCTTCCAAGAAACATATGTGTATAGGCACAAATTTGAGTTTTATAGGTATGTTCCTAGGCGGAATCTCCACTTGGGCAGAGTTCCCTCTAGGAAACATGCATATAAAAATACCAATTTGTGAATATACAAACATGTTCTCGGGCAGAATCTCCACTTGGGTAGAATCTCCTCTAAGAAACATATAAATATATACACAGATTTGAACTTTATAGATATGTTCTTAGGCGGGATCTCCACTTGGGCAGAGTTTCCCCTAGGAAGCATATATATAAAAATACGAATCTGTGAATATGAATACGTTCTCGAGCAGAATCTCCACTTGGGCAGAGTCTCCTCTAAGAAACATATGCATATAGCACAAACACACCATCCCGGAGAGTTTAAAACTCGATGGGAGGTGGCATAAATAACAAAGGTATCTAAAATACCATATGTCCGAAACAGACGGTATTTAGAACCTATAGCCCGTGAGGGCCAGTGCCGCTATTGCGGACTTTTAGCCGATGAAGTTTGCCGATGCCGTACCTTGGCTCACAAAGAAACGAGATTGAAAATGAATTTGGAAATTTCTATTTCCTTCAAGAAAGAGGAGGGCTAAAGAGCCAGGGGGCTTTTACATGGAGAATGGGGGATCCGGGAGATTTTCCAAGCCGGGGGTCCGAGAGGAGGACCCTTTTCCATGGGGGATGGGGTGCCTTTTATAGGGGAAGGCACCCCTTACATTGCATGGGTGAGGGGGGTTTAAACCGATGGGAGTTCCATCGGTTAGAGGGAAAATTCCCTCTAACCGATGAGACTCTCATCGGTTAAAAAAAAAAAACCCCTCTAACCGATGAGACTCCCATCGGTTAGAGGGTTAAAGGCCTCTAACCGATGGGGGTACCATCGGTTAGGGCTTTTCCCCTTTTTTTTTTTTTGTTTTCTGTCTTTTTCTGTTTCTTTTTTTTTTTCTGTTTTCTATTTTTTTTCTGTTTTCTATTTTTTTTGTTTATATTTTTTTTTTGAAAGGGGAAACCCCTTAACCGATGGGGGTTCCATCGGTTTTGGGGGGATCCCCCTAACCGATGGAACCTCCATCGGTTAGAGGGAAAACTCCCCTAACCGATGGAAGCACCATCGGTTAGGGGACTCCCCTTAACCGATGGAAGCTCCATCGGTTAGAGGGGAAATCCCTCTAACCGATGGAAGCACCATCGGTTGGAGGGGATTCCCCTCCAACCGATGGAAGCTCCATCGGTTAAGGGGAAAATCCCCTTAACCGATGGAGCTACCATCGGTTAGGGGGAAAAACCCCTAACCGATGGTATTCACATCGGTTTAGGGGAGGGGCTTAAAAAGTCTATAAATAGACCAACCTCCCCTTCATTTGAAGGGGTCTTGCCCTTTGGAGAATCCCGTGCCATTCCGGATTTTGTCGGAAGTTCTGCCGTCCCGGACGGAGAATCAATTGCAAGTCTTTGGAGCCTTCGTGGCGGACTTGTTCTTGTACTTATCTTGGTCTTGTAGACCTCGTAATGCCGGAATTCTTCCGTGCCGTATTTTTATCCGGAGATTTATTCTCCTCGGCATCTCCCACTTGCTTGGGGTGCTTGACAATACTTGAGAGCTTGAATGCTCGGATCAAGTTATGACTTTAAGTAACCTTGGGGTCACCCTAATCATAACTGCTTTGACCTCTTAATCAAGCCGTTAAACCGGTTAGGTGGGATTTTAACCGGTTAGATGGGGTCAACATTTTACCGGTAGTTGCCAACAGGTGAATGTCACCTACTTAACTTGTCGGACCACTATATAAGGGAGTATTGATGCTTCCCTTAACAAGCATCCAACACATCCATGACATTCATATTTGCTTTTTTTTTTTTTTGTTCCAACAAATGCCCCCCACGGGGTACGTGTCGGAGTTGGAGTGACGGCACGTAGCCCGTGCGAGCCTCATATAGCAGTCTTCTTCATATCCGGGCTAGCCAATTTCCGACTTTGTTCTGTTGCCAGGTTAATGCCTTTATTTTTCCTCCTCTTTCTTTGGGGGGAAAGAGATGACATATGTCCCATAGCACAACAGTCTGTCTTGTATCTTGGACTGTCCTTCCTTTGTTGATTTCTGATTTCTTCAATATTTTTCTGTTCTCATTTTCTCTTCCCCTTTCATGTATCTTTTTTTTCAGATTTTCAAAATGCCTCGGGGAGGAGGATATTTGAGCCGTGGTGACTACGCCCAGCGGACTCGGGACAAGGTGATCCTTCTTGACGATGTGATGCCGAGATTTGGAGCACCTCGTACTTCAAGCCGCAACTTGAATAGCGGAAATGATATTGTAGCAGAAGTAAATTCCGGCGGTCTTGCTATCAACGGCGGGGTGGATGTGTCCCGCATTAGCCGCCGGAATGGAGTTTATTATTACTCGCGGGAGGAGGACTACCCGGAGTATCTCCCATCAGATCCAGAGCTATTCACCTTTATTCAGAATTTTATCCCTTCACACATGACCGCAGGTGATCTTTTCTTGAGTGTAGAAAGGCGGTATTTAGAATCGGCAATTTTAAAATCCCGGGACAGTCTTCTGGTACCTGTGCCTTTTCATATCCCAGCTTCCCTTTGGGGTTTGCTGTTCAGCACCGACTCCCCCGGGCTGTTGATCTGGGTTCATTTAGCCATGATCTGGAGAGTTATACCCGGTCAAGGAAAATTTCTCCAGCAGTTTGGAACTTGATGAATCGTCACCAAGCGAGGCCGGAGACTAATGGCCTACAATTACTGCCTTGTAACACCAGGTATGTGTCTGGAGATTATGACAATCGGTGCTTACTGAACCGAATTGTCGATCTGACTAGTCCCAGTTGGTATGGGAACTGGTCAGTTTTATCTTCTCACATTTTTCACTTTGGTGCCACTGAATGGTTGATGGGGGTCCTCCACCATTACGGGGAGATCTTGAACTCAGCGGGTATTTATGAGGCCGTTGGGACGGCGTTGTATAATTACCCATGCCATACTGGGCTTCTTCAGGCATTAGTGGAGAGATTCAATCCCCGATGGAACACCTTTGGGACGGCTGAAGGTGAAACTTCCATTGATTTATGGAGCTTCCACCGGATCTCCGGGTTGCCAATATCTGGGTATTTTTATGAAGAAATTGTTCTGGATGATTTGCACACCTATCGCAGTAATGGCGCTGGTGAATATATTCTTCCATACAGCCTCCGCTTTCTGACAAAGGTATGGAGAGACTTGGTCCTAGTTGAGAGGACGGAGGATCCGGAGTCCACTGTGGCGAACCCCAGGGTAAGTCAGAATGCTTGGCTTCGTTATTTCTATAACGGGCCATTTTGCTTTTTTGACAACTTTGCGACGGAAGGCCGCCGCCTGGAGGAGTATAACCAGCTCAGTGTAGGGAAGCCCCATCATGGGAGATTCATCTTTGCCCCTGAGAACAAAGGGTGGAATCCTCGCCGGTTACCAGATCGCACCTATTTGGCTGCGTATCTAGTGTATTGGCTATCCTCCTTTGTTGTTCCTCATGGTGAGGAGGAGCAAATCCGGCCGGGTTTGATTTATCCCGCCTGTCTTTTGGCGGAAGGCATGAAGCTTGCCATAGCCCCTGCTGCCCTTGCCAATATCTTTCATGGGTTGGGCTCATTAAGTTCACATCTGAATCCCCGGGATAGGAAAACATTACTCCCTACTCATTACTTGAGTGCCTGGGCAGGCCTTCTGCTGCCTGGGCTTTGTCAAACTGTTGATTTGCCCCGGCCGATGGCTCCTTTAATTTTACTATTTAGAAATAGACCCTGTGAAGATTTAATATCTCAGCTGACAGGAGCTCGCCATAGTTTGTCCTTTCTTCCAAACGGCGAGCAATTTCTCCTCCAATTTGGTGCTATATCCCGGGGAATCCGACCTTATAGTGTCCGCACATCTGGCGAGATCACCTACCATCTGCCTCATAGTGGGGGTTCTGGTGTGTTCTTGTATAAAGACTGGTTACTTTGCATCCGGCCAAGTGTACTGGTATGTCGCCGAGGATCCAGCCTTATATTGGAGCCTTATTATCCTTCAAGATTTGCCAGGAACTTTGGATATGACCAATCAGTTCCGCCAAATGCAGAATTTCCATTGGAAGTTCGCCTACACCGTGATCATTGTCTTCACATGAATGCGGCGAGTTGGTGGAACTATTTTTGCCGGGAAGAGGTGAATTCGGCATGTATTCTCCCGGCCCTTGAGGCAACTGGGCGTATAGATCTTTTCTACGCCCGATGGTGGTTTGACAGAAGCAAGATTTTCCGGCTTGCCCCCAGGAAATTGAAGCAATTTGAAGAGACTCGTTTAAAGGAAAAGGGTCTCCCTTTGGTCTTGATGAACTTGGAATTCCTCAAAGCCCACTTCAAAGGAATAATGCGCTCGTATCTCAAGCGCTATAATTCCAAGACGTCCAGAAAGGGGAAGCCTGATTCTGGTAAACAATATTATTATGGGGAGATGCTGCCTTTGGATCCCATTGAGCTTTTTGACAGGAAGGCCACAGACATTCATGGTGATCTTCCGGAGTATGATTGGTGGAGCCACCTATTACTTGATCTTGGGCATTCTGCCAATGTTGCCTTATCGACCAAGCTTCCGCCCGAGTGTATCAACGATCCGGGCTGGGTGCGCTGGGAGAAGCACCTTATAATCGCCATCGGCCATGCTGGGCCTCTGGAGTTTTTGTCTAATCTAGAAAATGCCAGGACACTTTATGATGTCCGAAGCCTTATGCAGAGAGTGGGAAAGATCTGCAAGGCTAAATTTCAGTGGCTGGTACCAGGTCCTCCACTTGGCTTAACAGGTACTTCTCAGCCTGCTTGAGTTCACATTTTTTTATATTTCATCCTTCTTTTTGCAGGCATTTCTTTTCTGATTCTCCTCCTTTTTCTCATATATATTTTACTGTTTTTTTTTTACCTTCAGATATTTCAGCTCCAGTATTTGGAGGTGGAAGGAATGATGAGGTTCGCTCCCTTCCTTCCCAAGGAGGCAGGATTGACAAGGGTAAAGCGGTGGAAGAGACCTACTTGAGTGGTATGTTTTTCCCTTTTCTTTTCTTCTCTCATCATTATCATACATAACTCTTTTTAGTTCATCATTTTTTTCTTTCTCTTTTTTTTTATCTCAGAGGATGAAATGAATGAAGAGGAGAGGACCCCTGCCCTTTCGGATGAGGAAGGCTTTTTGTCGGAGGGGTCTCCTCTATCCGTGAGGAGGAGTACGGGAGTACTTCACAGGCTGCCGTCGATCTTTCTCCGGAGAATGCTCATTATGAGATGCCATCTCATTTTGAGCTTTCCGGAGCCGCCACAGCAGGTGGGTATAACCCAGAGTTCACATTTTCTGAACTGGGAGTTTCGTCGGGGCAGTATTCTTCCGCGCCGACGGAGGTTTATATTCCTGTACCTGTCGAGGAGTCCACGGCTACAGCAGAGGCTCCTCTTGGTGAATATTCCTTCTCGAACCGCTGTGCATTTCCCCCTTTTTTTTTTTTTTCTTCTTTTTTTTCAGTATTCATATCTTCGTTTGTCCTGACTGTTTTTTTTTTTACAAGGACAAGAACTCTTCGAGCAGCTTTTCATGTCGGGTACAATAGACATGTATCCCACACTAGCTGCCGATCCCTTCTTTTCGCCTTGGGGTAATGCCGGGAACGCATACTTGGCCGAGCGAGCCCATTCTGCCTTCCAAGTGGATGGAGTAGGGGCTATGGCGGAGGATATCAAGAGGCAGATGCCGCCATGGATCATAATGCTAATCCACCAGTTTTGCCACCCAGAGATTTTGGTTCCCATCCGGTTGACCATCCTCCAGATCCGAAAGATTTTCTTCAGGGGAGCCGGATTTTGTCGAGCCACCAAATCCTGAGGTGGCGGTTAGGGAAAGGATCCCCTCGCCAGGTAAGGTGTGATGAGGGTTCAAATGCTTTGTTGGATTTCTTCTTGATTTGTCTTTATGGAATGCATGTTGATATCTTGGCAGAATTTGCAAATTCCCCGGCATTGGAGATTGGTGCTCCACCCGAGCACAACATAACCTGGCCTACTGGAGATCGGCCAGATTTGAGTTCTGATGATGAAGATAGCGACATCTGGAATTGCCTTACTGCTAAAGTCCAGACACTGGTGACCTCAGCAAACCCTCCATCAGTAGAAGTTATCAGGCGGATTTTGGCAAAATACACCATCAGGGCTTTTAATATTGGTATCCACCGCGATCGCTGGATGGGCTTCGTCGAGGATACTTGGGACAGGGTGCATAACCTCCATGCCAATGCGATTCAGGCCTCTTACGGCCAACGGCTTCAAACTTTGGAGAGCGACACCTGTTCGCTATCTGATGACATTGATGAAAATGACTCCCGAGCTGCTGATGTGCGCAAACGTCGGAAGACACGGGAGTTGAGGATGGCCACGAGAGGCGAGAATATTGCTCGGCTGGAGCGCGAGCTTGGCAAAGAAAGATCTTCCCAAGCTCGAGACGCCAGGGATGCAGCTAGAGATTCTGAAGAAGAGGCCATCCTTGTCAGGGACGGGGATAGTTCTCGCCGGGCTAGATCTTCTCAGATCAAAGAAGCTGAACGGCGAAGAGGAAGCAGCCTTCCTGCCTCTGTTTTTCATCATAATACTTGTATTTTGAGCTTGTAATCTTAGTCCTCTTTTCATCTTGTATGTAGTATCTGTCACCTTTTATGAACTTGCAACGGTGACTTAGACTTGTAATTTCCATAAATGTACAAATGAAGGATAAAGAAATCTTGCTTTACACTTTCTTTTCCTTATCCTTTCTTTTCTTCTTCTTTTTTTTTAAACCAGTCCAAGTGCCCTTTTCGGGTTTTCACCGAAACTGGCCCCCTTTAGCTTTTTCCAACGCGCCCTTTCGGGTTTTCACGTTGAGGGGTTATCCATTTTTGCCTGAAGCGCCCTTTCGGGTTTTCACTTCAGCCGGATTTCTTGATCTTTTTACCCTCAAATATACAGTAAGTCGTATACTTGAGTCCATCGGGGTATCTCTATTTTTAACCCCTCCTTTTTTGTGTTTTTGTTTTTAAACAAAGCTGTTGAAGACTTGACTGACTTGGATGGTTGAATGACTGAAGATTTGGCTGAGGAACGGATGATGGTTTGAGGTATGGTTTGAGACTTAGATTTGGCCAATGATTGGGGATTGGGATTTGGGATTTGAATTTGGATGTGGATTTGGGTTTGAATATGAGTATGGGTTACCTTTGTGGTATTTTGAATTAGGTTTAGATATGAATATGGATATGAGATTTGGGTATGTTTTAGCCCTGGGCTTGGTTTTGAACGGGCTCTGGAATGGTGTTTGCTATTTGGCTTTGGGATTAGAATTTCACCCCTCTTGATGGCTTAGTGCCGGGGCAAGGGGTTTACACTTGAATTTAATGGCTGGAGAAGAAGGCTTTTTTGCCTGCATATTGGGCTTGTTGTCTTGATCTCCCTTCTGTTCTGCATGTGGTATTTGTCGCCCTTTATGAATTTGTAATATGGTGACTTGTAACTTTGTGAATGCCTGAATGGAGAACTAAAAAGTCCTCGCTTTCATTCTCTCTTTTTTTTTTCTTTCTTATTTTCTTTTTTCACATTACCGGCCTTAGTGCCCTTTCAGGTTTTCACCAAGACCAGCCCCCTCTAGCTTTTTCCAACGTGCTATTTCGGGTCTTCACGTTGAGGGGTTATCCATTTTTGCCTGAAGCGCCCTTCGGGTTTTCACCTCAGCTGGATTTTTTGATCTTTTTGCCCTTAAGTATACAAGGGATTGTATACTTAAGTCCATCGGGGATCTCTATTTTAACCCTTTTTTTTTTATTTCTCCTTCCTTTTTTTTTGAAGATTTGACTGGCTCAGATACTCAAAAGGGTGAGGGTCTGGTTCTGAAACGGGTGGTGAACTGGGAACGGGATGGGTGGTGAACTTAGGATGGATGAATGGTGATGGCTTCTGAGCGTGAAGATTTTTTTTTTGGTGTTGTTATGGCTTTGGTATGGAGTTTAGGTTGGATTTGGGGTTTAAGTTATTTCAGCTTCGGTTTTGGTTTTGATTTGACATAGCCTACCTTTATGGTTTGTTGGCTATAGTCATGGTACTCTGGACTCAATATAGCCTACCTTTTTGGTTTGCTGGCTAATGTGATGATTTGATTTGGGTTTGACATAGCCTACCTTTGTGGTTTGTTGGCTATGGTTTAGGGTATTTGGATTTAACATAGCCTACCTTTTGGTTTGCTGACTATGACTGGGATTTGGATTTGATATAGCTATCTCTTGTGTTTGCTCGGTTCGGATTTTGGATTTGACATAGCCTACCTTTTTGGTTTGTTGGCTATGGTTTTGGTATTTTGGATTTGGCATAGCTACCTTTTTGGGTCTGCTATGGTTTTGATATTTGGGATTTGACATAGCCTACCTTTTGGTTTGCTGGCTATGGTTTTGGATTTGGCATAGCCTACCTTTTTGGTTATTGACTATGGGTTGGTATTTTGGATTGACATAGCCTACCTTTTTGGTTTGCTGGCTATGGTTTTGGATTGGCATAGCCTACCTTTTTGGTTTGTGGCTATGGTTTTGGTATTTTGGATTTGACATAGCCTACCTTTTTGGTTTGCTGGCTATGGTTTTGGTATTTGGATTGGCATAGCCTACCTTTTTGGTTTGTTGGCTATGTTTTTGGTACGGTTTTGACATAGCCTACCTTTTTGGTTTGCTGGCTATGGTTTTGGTATTTAGATTTGGCATAGCCTACCTTTTTGGTTTGTTGGCTATGATTTTGGTATTTTGGATTTTGTCATAGCTTACCATTGTAGCTTGGAACCTCATTTGGCGGTATATGCAAAATAAGCCTCCACCTTTCATTGGATCTTCTATTTCCGGGTTTATACATGGATGCCCTTGGCTTTATGCCGGGTAGGGACTGACAAGTTCGGGGTGTATAACTGGTAGGTGGAAATTTGATTCCTTTGTCCCTATCACAGCAAATTTGTTTCATAATTTTTCACTCTGTTTTGGCTTCATGCCTTTTGAGGTGACTGTTTCTTTTTGTTTTGGAGGCTGGCCAGGGAATTCATGTTTTGGCGCGTGGTACAATTTCAGGTGTTTCTCGTTGAGCGGAGGAAAGGGCACAATACCTTATGGTCCACGAGCCGATATGCGCCTCCTTCATATGCATAGTGATGATATATGGACCGAGCAAATAGGCTGCAATTTGCCGCATGATTTCCCAGCCATTGCTTCTCTGCACTTGACCATGACAAGATCCCCTTGTTTGAAAGCTCTGGGTCTTGCTAATTTGTCGAACGCACGAACCATTCTGGCTTGATATACTTGAAGGGATTTGTAGGCTTCAAGGTGCTTCCTTCTAAAGGAAAGCTCTTCGAGTCTTCTCTCCATTTGATCTTGATCTTGGCATTGAAATTCATTTTGAATTGCCACCCGATAGGATGTCATTTCAATTTCTATAGGGATCATGGCCTCAGCTCCATAGACTAAGGAGAGGGTGAACACCCTGTAGGAGTTTATATGTAGTTCTGTAAGCCCATAAAGCTTCGTGAACTTTTTCTCCCACTCTCGCTTTCTATTGTCAACTATCTTGGCGAGTAACTTGCAGAGAGTTTTGTTAAAGGCTTCTGCTAACCCATTAGCTTGCGGGTTGTATATGAGGATGTCCTCCAGTCAATGGAACTTTGCCGCCAAAGAATATATTGTTTTGTTTCTAAATTGCGACCCATTATCAGATATAATCCTGTGAGGAGTCCCAAAATCTGTATACTATATTGTGTTTGACGAATTTGCGCGAACCGAGTCTCCAGTCACCTCCCTCAATGGGATAGCTTCAGCCATCGAGAGAAATAATCTGTAGCAGCAATATAAACTTGTGGCCTTGAGAGAGGAAGGTGGGAATGGTCCCACAATATCCATACCCCATTCAGCAAAGGGCCATGGGGCTGTGGGATGTAACATATTTGGTGATTTCCTCGGCACAGACCAAATGCCTGGCATTGATGACATGCAAGGGCATATTGGATACAGTCCGCGTATATAGTGGGCCAGTAGAAACCTTTTAGTTTGATATTTTTTCATCTTTTCCCCTGCCTGGTGTGCACCACACAGCCCAGAGTGAACTTCCTTCATGATGATTTTGGCTTCCCGAGGGATAAACATCTGAGGACACTGGTCCTTTCTTTTCATGAACCAATCTATAGAGCTGACCTGCTACAATCTGATATGATGCAGCTAGGGTTGCAAACGAACCATACACTCGACAAGTAGCTCGAAACTGGCTCGATAAAAACTCGACTCGACTCGTTTATAGATAAACGAGCCGAGCTTGAACAAAAATATAAGCTCGATTCATAACGAGTCGAGCTTGAACAGAGATATCTCGACTCGAATACGTTCGCGAGCAGCTCGTTAAATACTCGATAATAGCTCGTTAAAATACTTGATTAGTTACTCATTAATATACTTGAACTATATTCTTTCTTGATATAATATGAAAAATATTAATATTATTTATTTTTAGAATTTTTGTTAGGTATGAAATACTTATGAATATTAAAATGTAAAATATTAAATATGAGGGTGTGAATACACAAATTATGAAAGGAAGGGCTGTAGACGAATTAATACACTCGACAAGTAACTCGAATTCGACTCGGATGTCACTCGAATTTGACTCGTTAGTAAAGTAAACGCGTCAAGCTCAAACAAAAATTTAGCTCATATCATAAACAAGTCGAGTATGAGCAAATTCAATGGGCTCGTTAAGATACTCGTTAAGAGCTCGAACTCGCGAGTATTTAAATGAACCAAGCTTGAACAACCATTTTCAATACTCGATAAAGCTCGAGCTCGACTCGAGCTCGAGTAAAAATTAACGAACAGAGCTTGAGCATTAATCTCGGCTCGACTCGACTCGTTTGCAGCCCTAGATGCAGCCCTTCGCAGGAGTTGGATTTTTTGAGCCCGGTCAGAAGGTAGCCAGCCTTTCTTGATTTTAATGATCGGCTCACGCCAATCCTGAGGTTCATTTGTGACATCTTGCTCTGTAGTGTATACTTCTTCGATCATAATATCAGACTCAGCGTCGAAGACACTCGGCATGAGTCTTCTGTGACGGACCATTATGTCCACCTCTCCTTCAGGAGGCAATTTTAGGCAGAGGCCAATTTGGCCAAAGCATCTGCCTGGGAGTTTTCATTTCTTGGTATATGGGTATATATAAAAAGCTGAATTGTTCTTTGAGTTTCATGGCTGCATTGTAATATGGAAGTAATTGTGGTTTACGGACTTCATACTGGCCCAATATTTGTCGGATGACCAGTTGTGAGTCTCCGTAACTTGTATACCTCTGATCCCCATTTCGAGAGCTAATCGAAGTCCAATAATTAAGGCTTCATATTCTGCTTCGTTATTTGTAAGTTGCTTCATGAGAGCACATGAATTGTATAAGATTCCTCCATATGGGGTGACAAAAACAATTCCAGCTCCAGTAGAGACAGAGGTGGAACCATCTGTATATTGAAGAATTCGGGAAGCCCCGTCAAAATATAGCTCCCATGAAGGTAAGTCGATTGTGACAACCTCTTTGGAATGTGGGTTTCCTGAATTTGATCTTCTTTCCCATTTATAGAGGAGAGAGTTTCGTCTTCCGGAAGATCTATAGACAGAGGGAAATTTTCTATTATTGGATGAGCGGCTAAAAATTCAGCCAGACCCTGTCCTTTGATGGCTTTTTGTGGATATATGTGATATCAAATTCCATAAGGAGCAGGGCCCATTTTCCGAGCCGTCCTGATAGTACAGGCTGCCTCAACAAGTATTTGAGTGGATCATACTTGGAAATGATTTAACTTCATGGGCCAGCAGATAATGTCTCAATTTCTTGACGGCAAATACCAGTGCTAGGCATACTTTCTCCATTGGAGCATATCGGAGCTCTGGACCAATTAGCTTTCTGCTAAGATAGTATAAAGCTTGCTCTTTTTCATCCTCATTTATTTGTGCCAATAAAGCTCCCAGAGAAGCATCCATAGCTGAGATATAAAGTATAAGAGATCTCCCAGCAATTGGTGCCCCCAGAACTGGTGGAGTAAGGAGATACTTTTTGATCTGTTCAAAAGCAATTTGGCATTCTTGATCCCAGATGAAGGGTGCATTCTTCTTCATTAGTTTGCCGAACGGCATGCATTTTCCTGAGAGATTGGATATAAATCGCCTGATATAGGCTAGTCTTCCTTGAAATGACCTTAGCTCAGTCAAATTTTGAGGAGGCGGCAATTGCTGGATTGCCTTGATTTTGTCGGGGTCTATTTCTATTCCCCGATATTTGACGATGAAACCCAGGAACTTGCCACTTGAAACCCAAATGCACACTTCATAGGGTTCATCTTCAATTTGAATTGACGAAGCCTTTCAAAAACACGGCGAAGATCATATAAATGGTCCTCCCGTTTTTTGGTTTTGACGACGAGATCATCGACATAGCATTCGACTATATCATGAATCATTTCGTCAAATATTTTTGTCATGGCTCTTTGATATGTGGCTCCTGCATTCTTCAAGCCAAAGGGCATTCTTTTGTAGTTGAAGACACCTTTGGGTGATCTGAATGCAGTGTAATCTTTATCTTTGATTGCCATCCGGACTTGATTGTAGCCGGAAGACCCGTCCATGAAAGACAAGGCTTCATAGCCGGTGGTCATATCCACCATTGTTTCAGTAATTGGGACTGGGAAATCATCCTTGGGACATGCTTTATTCAAGTCCCTATAGTCGATACATATCCGGATTTGACCATTCTTTTTCTTCACTAGAACAATATTGGCGAGCCATATTGGATATATGCATGGCTCGATGAAGTCTACTTCAGAAAGCTTGTCGACTTCAGTATTCACTTTCAATTCTAGTTCATGCCGCATACGCCTTTGAGCTTGTTTGACAAGCTTGGCCGTATGCAGTATAGATAATTCATGCTCAGCAACTGATGGCTCTAGTCCCGGCATTTCTTTATAATTCCAAGCGAAGCAATCTTGGAATTCTAAGAGAAGTGTTTGATAAGATTGTCTTTCTTGTTCACCAAGAATGGCACTGATAAAGATTGGCCGGGGATCTTGTTGACTCCCGAGATTGAGTTCAATTAATTCATCAATAGTGGCTTGTCCACCATCCTCGATTTCTTGGGGAGCTGGTTGTAGACCTATGAAATCTCCTTCATCATCGGAGTTGGTGACGTAGACTTCATAGGAATTTGTATCTTCAGAATTTATGGATGAAGATTGCTTGCAGAATTCTTCTGATGGCTCTTCATTTGATAATTCATTTGGTAGAGCTGAAGTGATATCTTGAGAGTCGGATTTGGAACACTCCTGATTATTCTGGGTGCTGCAGACCTCTGATGATGATCCAACAACATTGACTGTATAGGAGGATTTGGTATCATAACCTAATCCTCTAGTATCTTTTCCGGAGAATGGAGGTTGGCCCCGGATTTGAGAGGGTTCCCATAGTTGCTTGAAGAAATTTCTCCGGGAGATATCTTGTACACGAGGAATTTTTTGCTTTTTGCATATTTCCTTAATCTTTGCTGACATATCGGCCATTTCTTGTATTGATTCTAGCTGGTTGTTGGAGCTGTCTTCCCAACCAAAATCATCCTCTGTATAAGTTGGGAGTGTCAATTCCCCTTTGTAGAAGAGAATTGGCTTAGCCATTCTTCTTTCTTTTCTTTGATGAGTGACGACGAAAGTTTTTAATCGTCAAACACTTTGTTCTTGCTTCGGAGAATAAATTTGCATGCAATTGGGTGTAAAGGAATACTGCCATCAATGACTTGACTACATGATCAGCTTCATAACTGATATTCCGCCGTTCTGGGCGGATTTCTTTGCTTTGAGAATTCTTTGCAGAAGATTTAGCAAGGCTTTTATTTATCACAAAAAGCTCGCCAGTCTCACTGTCTTCATTTGAGCATTTAATTTGCTTACCCTTTTCTTTAGACAGGAAGAAGGGTTGAGGATTTGGTCCCCCAAGATATAAGAGGGCATCAGTCAAGTTGCATTCATCCTCCCGAAAGGGGGCTTGATCAGCAAAAACTGTATACTGCTTCCCTTCTTTTGCATACTTGATGCATTGGTGGAGAGTTGATGGAATGACCCAGTTTTCATGCAGCCAAGGTCTCCCAAGCAGGACTTTATATGTTGTATTAGCATCAATAATGAAAAAGGTCACCCTAGTGACGAAATCCCCTAGAGCCAAGTTGACGGTGACTCTTCCTACTGCTTTTTCTGAGTTTTGATTGAATCCTGTGATCTTCACATCCTGTACCCTTTGCATATAGGGCATAAGATATAAAGATTGAAAGGTCTTGTAGGGCATTAGATTGATGGATGCCCCCGGATCAATCAAGATCCGATTTAATGACCTGTCATTAATGTTTCCCTTCATATATAAAGACGATTATGATATGGGGAAGATAATAGCAAATCTTCATCAGTGAAGTGACATTTGCCGCCATTGCTTCATATGCCTGAGCTTGGAAATCTGCCATATGGGCTTCATAAATTTCTGGTTCTTGGAGTATTTTGACAAGAGTTTCTCTCAAGTCTTTGCTCCAGGCAATTGCTTCCCAGACAGTAATGTTGACGGGAAGTGACTGTAATTGTTGAAGAATTTTACCGTCAGCTTCGGAGCGTATCTGGTCCAAGTGGGAGGATCCCTTGATGAGGACCCAGAAGGCTCTCCTGACTTGACGGGCTTCTTCTGAGAAATAGGAGCCAATAGCTTCTCATTAGGAAGAGGAGGAACACTGTCTGGCTCATTTGATGAAGCATATGGACTTAAATTTTTATCTTCAGACTGGGAAGGCTTGTCGGGTAGTCCCCCTTCTTCATCTGAAGGATCAAATATATAAGAATCTGCCCGGATTTGAGGTTCGGGCAGAGGCCTTGCTTCTTCGCCATGAAAGAGTATATCTTATCTGGCTGCTTGGTAGTAGAAGATGCTTTTTGGTGCCTGCCACGACCCTTCTTAAGATGATGATTTGAATTACCTGGAGGTCGACGCTGGTATACAAGCGTCGTTGGTTTATCTTCTGCTTGTGTGGTAGTGTTTTTTTGCGGGAGTTTGCAATTCCTTTGGAGGAGGGATGAACACCATATAGCAGGAGAATGAGTTGAACATGGAGTCCAACTGTTCCATAGTAATTTCAGCATCTTCATTAAAGAGGCTCAAGCTTGATGTGGGAGGGAGATCCTCCTCTTGCAATGCTTCATGCTGGACATGGAGTAGCCAGTCCCGAAGCCGTCGCTTTTGCTCGATCTCTTCCCATGGGATATATTGATCGAGTGTAGGTTTATCAGAAGGCCTGGGAGATACATATTCATCCAGCTCATCAATTAGTTGTTGAAGTCTTTGAACAGCCGTCAGCTGCTGAGGAGCTTCTGCTGCGGCAACATCTTCTATTTGTTTCTTCATTTTTCTTTTTTCATTTCTTTTTCTATTTTTCTCTCTATTCTTCATTTGCAGAGCTTCTAGTGAATTCATTACTTTTTGCTCTGAAGATGGCTCAGAAATATTTCTCTTGCTAGAACGACCTTTGGCTGTAAAGTTGCCGGGCCTTCTAAGATTTCTTGATTTTCTAGGGCCAACAGTGACCCATTCAGCTTCTGAGGGTTGTACCTGAAAGGTTGAGTTATTGATTCTTCAATGATTTCAGGAGGGAGTTGGTGGTAATCATCTACAAACTCCTCATCTTGCTGCGAGATTGGTTTCGCTGCAGCTTCTTCTGATATTCCATTTCTATATTGAAACAGGCCAATCCTGAATTGTTCAACATCGGCCTTGCTTCTATGTCGTCCATAGTCCAGCTGACGATGATAATATTCACATAGATCTTGATATTGTGCTTGGAACTGTGGACTTGGATCATATATTTGTGGTGAGGGGGTCAGGAAATTTCCCTCCTGATCATTACTCCCTCCCGGATCTTTGTTTCGATCCAATCATGGAGATCTGGACAATCTTTAGTAGGGTGTATGACCATGGCATGATATTCACAATAGAGATATGATTGCTTTTCCTTTTCGGAAATATAGGACTCAGGGGGATACCCTTTTATCAACCCTCTGATCTTAAGCTGATTGAATATGGCCTGAGTATCTTTTAGATGAAACGAGCGTTGATGTAGAGGGTGCCAATCATCATACCATCGGCTGGATAGATATGGATGCGGCATAGGCGGTTGTCCCTCTGGTTCAAGAACCCCAGAGGATGATGCATTGATGACATTGACCGAATAAGGTCCAGGATTGTATGGCGCATTTAATGGTGGCTGAATATGAGGTTGTGGGGGATTGACCAGATAGTCACCCATATTGATGCGTCCTTGCTGGATCATTTCTTCCACTTCTTGTTTGAAAATGGGACAGTCTTCAATGACGTGTCCCAGTAATTGATGATATGGGCAATAGTTGGGTCTTAGTTCTTCCGGGACCAGATAATCTATATATCCTGATCTCAGGCATAGCCGGAAGAGTGGCATTGTATGCTGGCGATGGAAGGAATATGACCTTGTCGGCTCGACAGGATCTGGAGGATTTTCAAGAAACCACTCAATTGGGTCTTGAAATGGCGGCATAGGGGGCAGCTCCGGGTATGCTGGGGGATAAAATAAGTAGGTTGGAAAGCGTGGGATTCCTGAACAGGCACATCCTGACGCCTTCCATGCTTTGCATAATTTGGCGCAACTCTTGTTGGCTTTGTTGTAATTGCTCGAGTTGCCTTATACTCTTTGTATTGTTTTTCTTGTACCCCGATGTTTAGACCTCGGGGGAGAATGAGCTCCAAATATCTTGGGGTGGATTGCAAGAAGGTCCTGCTTCAAATTATTTGAGCTTGTGGCGGGATCAGCCGTGTGTATAACATTAACGGATTGTTCTGGCCAATCCGAAGTATGAGGTTGTGGAGGATCAACCAGACCATTTTGCATAGATATATGGCCTTCCTGGATTACCTTTTGAGCCTCATTCTTGAAGACAAAGCAATCTTCAATTGAATGCCCCACCATACGGTGATACGGGCAATAATTGGGTTGATTGACCTTGCTGATATCTGCTGGTTTCTTTGGTGTTGGTAATGATATTAACTGATTATCCAGACAGAGATCAAATAGCTTTCTGGTATGCTCTTTTCTGAAAGAATAGGGAGCTTTCATACGCTCGGCCAATGTAGGCGGAGGCACTTTTGGCTCTGCTTTTTTCTTTGAGGAAGTGGGGATTACTGCCCCCTTTGTTTCACTGCTAGGCAAAAAGTCAATAGCATTAATTTCTTTCGCTGGCGGATTGCGCTCTTTAGGGATTTTACCCTTTTGAGCTGTATGAGTTGATTGCTCAGCTAAGAACCCTTCAATTTCTGCGACAGCAAAATTCAACTGGTCGAAGCTTCGGATATTGGCCGCCAAGAGTCTCTCTTTAATTGTTAAGATGAGGCCTCTGCGGCAGATAATTACTGCATCTTGCTGGATGGGAGGATTATCACATTGCATGCTAAACTCTCTCCATCTTTGAATGAAGTCGATTGCCGACTCCCCTTTCTTTTGTGTGAGGGAGCTAACTCAGCAAGAGAGATCTTCCTTTCTGCCGTTTGAAAACGGTCATAGAATTTAACTGCATATCAGCCCAATCGAGAACTGAGCCAGCCTTGAGCTTTGCATACCATTGGAATGCGACCCCTGTTAAAGAAGTTGCAAAATATCTGAGGAGGTAGGATTCCTCAGATGCCAGACTGAAGGCAGTCGGACCCCTGGCAGTCGGACTCGTTCGGCCCGGTCTGAAGGCAGCCAACCGTTCTTTATTTGAATGATCGGCTGGCGCCAGTCTTCTTCTTGGCTGGCTTCTTCTTCGAGGGCGTTGACCTTTGCATTTTCTGGGTCGGAGTCGTCCTCGAGAACACTGGGCATCAGCCTCCTATGTCGGACAGTTATGCCTAATTCCCCTTCAGGAGGGAGTTTTAGAGCAGACGCCAGTTTGGCTAGCGCATCCGCCTGAGAGTTCTGCCCTCTAGGGACATGCCCAATTTCGAACAAACAGAATTTCTTGCGGAGCTTCATTACTTTGGCATGGTAGGGGATCAGTTCCTTTTTCCGAACTTCGTAATCTCCCAGCACTTGACGGATGACCAACTGTGAGTCTCCGTAGACTTTTATGCACTTGATGCCCATTTCGGCAGCCAGTTGAAGTCCCACGATCAGCGCTTCATATTCTGCTTGATTGTTGGTCAATGGCTTCATGAGGGCACATGAGTTGTGCAGTATTCCCCCTTGTGGAGTCACCAGGACAATGCCCGCTCCGGAGGTATACGATGTGGTGCCGTCAGTTTGCTTGAGCACCCGGGAAGCGCCATCAAAGTAGAGTTCCCAGTGTGGTAACTCTATGGCGAGAGTGTTCCCACTTTCTTGAATGGGGACTTCTTTTTGTTGGGTCCCCTCCCCGTGGGGGGATGAGAGCGTTTCCTCTTCCGGCAGCTTAAACTCGAGGGGAGAGCCGGCTGGGAGTGGATGCGCCGCCAGGAACTCCGCCATACCTTGCCCTTTGATTGCTTTTCTCGGGACGAAGGTGATATCGAACTCCATGAGGAGAAGAGCCCATTTTCCCATCCTTCCTGACAGTACAGGTTGGGTGAGGAGCGCTTTCAGTGGGTCTATCCTCGAGATGAGGCTGACTTGATGGGCCAGCAGATAGTGCCGTAATTTCTTGACGGCGAATATCAACGCCAGGCACACCTTCTCCACTGGAGGATATCGGTGCTCCGGACCCACGAGCATCCTGCTGAGGTAGTAGAGCGTTGCTCCTTGCCTCCCTCATTTGTTTGCGCCAGGAGCGCTCCCAGCGACGTTTCCATGGCCGCGATGTAGAGAATGAGCGGCTTGTCTTTCACTGGGGCTCCCAAGACAGGGGGAGTAAGGAGATACTCTTTGATTTCTTCAAAAGTATCTTGGCACTCTTGGTCCCATATGAATGGGACTCCTTTCTTCATCAATTTGCTGAAGGGGGCGCACCTGCCCGCAAGGTTGGAGATGAACCGCCTTATGTAGGCCAGCCTTCCTTGGAGAGATTTCAGCTCCGTTAAGGTTTTCGGCGGCGGCAGCTCTCTGATAGCCTTGATTTTGACGGGATCAATTTCTATCCCGCGGTATTTGACAATGAAGCCGAGAAATTTGCCGCTCGATACGCCGAAGGCGCACTTCATCGGGTTCATCTTCAGTTGATGTTGGCGAAGCCTTTCGAAGACCTGGCGTAAGTCGCCTAGGTGATCTTCCCGCCTTTTGGTCTTGACGACCAGATCATCAACATAGCACTCAACCGAGTCGTGGAGCATTTCTCCGAAGATCTTGGTCATGGCTCGTTGGTAGGTGGCTCCGGCGTTCTTCAGGCCGAAGGGCATTCTTTTATAGTTGTAGATCCCTTTAGGGGACCTGAAGGCGGTATGACCCTTATCTTTAGGTGCCATACGGATTTGATTGTAGCCTGACGACCCGTCCATGAAGGAGAGCGCTTCATGCCCTGTGGTCATGTCGATCATAGTTTCGGTGATCGGGACCGGAAAATCATCCTTGGGCAGGCTTTGTTCAAGTCCCTGTAGTCGATACAGATTCGGACTTCGCCGTTCTTTTTCTTGACCGGCACTATGTTGGCTAGCCATGTTGGATAGATGCATGGCTCGGTGAAGTCGACTTGAAGAAGTCTGTCCACCTCGGCATTTACTTTCAGCTCCAACTCGTGGCGCATACGCCGTTGGGCCTGCTTGACCGGCTTCGCTGTGGGGAGTATGGACAACTCATGCTCAGCCACGGAGGGGTCCAGGCCTGGCATTTCTTTGTATGTCCACGCAAAACAGTCTTTGAATTCCAGCAAGAGGTGCCGGTATGACTGTCTTTCTTCCTCGTTCAGGAGAGCGCTGACGAAGATTGGTCGAGGTTCTTTGGTTCCCCGAGGTCGAGTTCGACCAGTTCGTCGACCGTAGCTTGTCCGCCGTCTTCGAGTTCACGGGTGCTGGCTGCAGGTCGATGAAATCCTTTTCTTCATCGGAGTCAGCAACGTGGACGTCATAATATCTGAAGCCTTCTTCTGTGATCGGCCAGAAATGACTTCCTTCGCTTTGAGGTGCTTCTTGGCACGACGTCCCGTTTGGTGGGACGAGGGCGGCCTCCCCTTGCTGCGGCTTTGTAGCGGGGGCAGGAGATTGCCCCTCGGGGGGGCACTGGTCAGGTGAGGGCGCGAGCCCAACGGTGTTGACCGTATGGTAGGCCTCGCATTGCGCCTCCTGACTATAGCCCAACCCCCGAGTGTCCTTTGCACAATAGGGGGGTTGCCCTCGGAGTTGCTTCGGGTACCACAGCTGATGGAAGTACTCCCGTCGCGAGGGATCTTGCATTTGTTCAATCTTCTGCCTTTGGCACAATTTCTTGATGTGCTCGGACATGTCGTCCATTCCTCGAACGGGCTCTGGGGCGACTTGAGTCGCTTGGCTCCAGCCGAAGTCGTCTTCGAGGGGCCCATATGGAAGCGGTCTCTTTGTAGAAGAGGATCGGCTTCGGCGTCTCGCCTTCTTCGAGACTGTCGGTTCTGTAATGGGTGACAACGAATGTCTTTAGTTGTTCCACCCATTGCTCCTCCCTATGGAAGGGCAGCTGCATGTACGCCGGCGGCAAGGAGATGCTTCGGTTGATGATCTCGCCGACGGCATTTGCTTCATAGTTGATTTCACGCCTTTCTGGGCAACTTGGCCCGGGCGTGGTGGATTCGGCGAGGCGGCTGAGCCGGTGAGCTTCAAGGAGGTCTTTGTTGACCGTGAAGAGCTCTTCCTCGTCCCGATCTTGGCTTGCTTGGTTTGCGTCAGCATTTTGTTTTTCCTTGCCTTTTGACGCGGTGGTTGGCTTGCCGAGAGGCTCACCGAAGTACAGCTGAGCGTCCGCCAGGTTGCATTCATTTGGGCGGAACGGGGCTCGGTCGGCAAAGACCGTATGCTGCTCTCCTTCTTTGATGTATTTTATACATTGGTGGAGAGTTGATGGGACGACCCGATTCTCATGGAGCCAGGGTCTTCCCAGGAGGGCTTTGTAGGACGTGTTTGCATTGATAATGTAAAACACGACCTTAGTAGTGAGGCCGTCCATGGCCAGCTGCACTTCCACCTTCCCCAAGGCGTTCTCAGAATTCTGGTTGAATCCAGCGATTCTGATGTCATTTACCCTTTGCAAGTAGGGCGTGAGGTATAGAGACTTGAAAGTCTTCAGGGGCATGATGTTGATTGACGCCCCGGGGTCAACCAGATCCGGTTGAGCTCGTGCCCATTGACTTTCCTTGCATGTACAGCGGGCGGTTGTGGTATAGCGTTGGCAACAGCATGTCCTTGTCGGAGAAGGTCACCTCCGCCACCAGTGCTTCTAGGGCTTGCGCCTGGAGTTCGGTCACGTCAGCTTCGTAGACCTCGGGCTCTTGCAAGATTTTGACGAGCGCCGTTCTCAACTCTTTGCTCCAGGCAATGGCATCCCATATGGTGATGTTGGTTGGGAACCGCTTCATATGCTGTATGATTTGCGGTCAGCCCGGGCACGGGTTTGATCCAATGGTGGGACAGTATCCTCCAGGGCCTTTATCGGTTGCCCGAATTGGTTGACCCGTCTTGCCACTGGCTGTTCGTCCGGCTTTTCTTCGAACAACGAGCCTAGGCCATCCTCCTCCGGGGCGGCGGTTTCTTCTTTGCCGCTTCCGGACGGAGTGGGCCGGACGGCCGAGACAGGAGTTTTCTGATTGAGAAACTTGCTGGGGATCGCCCATCCCCCTGCTCTTCGTCGTCGGACAGGGCGAAGGGGACTGGCTGGGCGGCCCTCCGATCGGAGAGCCCACTAGCGATGTCCCGCTGCTCTTCTTCTTCCTCGTCAGATGGGTCGAAGATGAAGGAGTTCGCCCGCACCTCTATTTCCGGGGCGGGCTGAGGTTCTTCTCCTCGGAAGACAATAGTCTTGCCGAGGTCGGGCGAGTTAGTTTTCTTGCTGGGGGACGGGGAGGATTTCTTTCCTCGTCCACGGCCCTTTCCTTTGCCTCGGTTGCGGCGCCGATATGTTGCCACGAGGGGCGTAACGGCCGGTGATTGCAAGCTTGCTGGCGGCGGTATCGACACCATGTTGCACGAGAAGTCTTTCAGCATTTCTTCCAGCTTCTCGATAGTGATTTCATCTTCCTTATAGAAGATGGCCAGTTCTTCGGGCAGGGGCAGCTTCTCGCCTTCTTGAGCCCTTTGCAGCATTTGATGGAGCCAGCTTTTAAGCCTTGTTTTGCGCTCCATTTCTTCCCACGGGATGTATATGTCCAGAGGGACTCCCCAAGTAGGTTTAGAGGGATATACTCCTCCAGATCATCAATGAGCTTTTGCAGCTTCTGGAGTGGAGTGAGCTTTGCTGGGGCTGCCGCGGCCTCCTCTCGCTCAGCTTGCTTCTTTAGGCGCCTCTTCATGTTCTTGCGCCGGTTCTTTTCTTGCTGCACTGCGCGCGCCATTTCGAGCGGCGTCAGCGGCTTGGCTTGCTCTGTCGCTTGAGGGGTAGTCTCCGGCCAAGACGACCGTGCGACCTTCCCCTCTTAGGGAACATCGACAGAGTGCGCATTCTGGACGCCACCGTCGTCCATCCAGTTTCATCTTGTTGATGCTGGAAAGTGGAGTCAATTGCCTGCTCGACTACCTCGGGCGGCAGTTGTTGGAACTCGGCCCAATAGGGGCTCGGTTCCGGGGCGGCTGGCTCTGTCACCGGCTTCTTGCCCCTGCAGTCTTTTCTTGGCGCTTGAGTATTCGCGGAGGCGAGTTCTCGAAGCACTGCCCCTTACTCCTATTTTCCGGAGTTTGCTCATGGGGAGGGGAGACTTGATGTCGTCGAGACCCCTTCTTTCGCCGAGGAAGTTGTTGCTGGACTCCTTCCCTGGCCTCGGCTCGGATTGTGGGTTGCCTTCCGAGTCGATCTTCCCTTCTTGGATGAGGGACTTGACCCAGTCTCGGACAATCGGACACATATCCGTAGGGTGCAGCAGCATGGCATGGTATTTGCAATACATGGGGTGGTTTAATTCCCTCTCCGTGTATGTTGGTGGCGGCCTGTGCGCCTTTACACAGCCTTGCTGCAAGAGTCTTTCGAAGATCTCCCCGGTCTTTGCGGTCGCAAAGAGATTCGGGGAGACTCGCCACCCGGGATACCATAGGGCGGGGGCCTCGTCAGATGAGCCGCCTTCTGTCATATCCGGGTCCTCTCGATTGCATCTTAAGATGGGCTGCTCTTTCAGGGATATGTTCCTGAATTGCTGCCCCAAGCTCGCGCCTTCAGCGTCAGCTATGGACGACATCGGCGGCACGAGCCACCCTTGTTCATCAGCTTCGGGGGCTCGGAGGTTCTTGAAGCGCATATAGTCGCTTTCTTCAAATTCCCGCTGGGCTGCTTCCCTGGCTCTCATCAGGACCATGGAATTGCCTTCCGGGTCGATTTTCCCCTTTTGGATAAGGGACTCGACCCAATCCCGGGCGTCGGGGCACCTGTCTGTAGGGTGCAGCAGCAAGGCGTGGTACCGACAGTACATGGGGTGGTTCAACTCCCTTTCAGTGTACGTCGGCGGCGGTGTATGAGCCATCACGACACCTCGTTGTAGGAGCTTTTCGAAGATTTCCCCAACGTTTCCGGTCGCCAAGCGGCTGTGACGGGGAACTCTCCCTCCCGGGCACCACCAGGTAGGGGCTTCGCCGGATGAGCCGCCTTCTACCATATCCGGGTCCGGAAAGGTGAAGGCCACCGGTGTATAAATTTCCGGCGGGTCGATGACGTTGACTGTATGCGTGACAACGTCAGCTGAATGGTCCGTCCATTCGCGAATGTGAGGCTGCGGCGGGTTGACCCGGGAGTTGCCCAAGTCAATAATCCCTTGGTTGACCCATGCTTCAACCTTGTCTTTGAAGACGTGGCAGTCCTCTAAAGCGTGCCCTGCATCTTGATGGTATATGCAGTAGTTTGGCGGGACGCTTGTTGGCGGCTGGCAGCCCAATAGTCCTGCTCGCAAGCAGGTGCGGTAGAGTGCCAGCGTCCGATGTCGCGGGAAGGAGTACAATCTCCCAGCGATTTCGTCATCAGACGGATTCGAAGACTCCTCCGAGATCCACCCCCCACAGGGAGGGCGCGTCCGGGGCGCAGGTGTGCCCACGGGCCCTTGGAGTCCTTGCTGGAGGGTTGTCAGGCTCTCTTGCATGGTCCTTAGGTACATCAACGTCTGGCGCTGACCGTGCCGCAGTGACTGGACCTGTCTTTCCAGGTTTTGCACTGTCTCGGACCATGTCCTGTGCTCCGAGGCTGAGGGGTGATCCCCCTCCCATCCGTTGGTGGAATGAGCGTCCCAAGGATTTGCCTCGGGGTCTTCTGGCTCGGGAGGCGGCGCGTTGACATGGATGACATTGGCCGACTGCCTCGATTGGTCCCAAGCATGGGGTTGTGGGGGATCAACCAGATGTTCGTGCATGGTGATGAGGCGACTCTGGATCAGCTTCTGCACCTCGTTCTTGAAGACATAGCAGTCCTCGACGGAGTGCCCCAGCATGCGGTGGTAGAGACAGTAATTTGGTTCATCCACCCTATCCGCTTCATTTGGTCTCCTCAAGGCCGGAAGCTTGAGCAAGTCATTCTTCATGCACAGCTTGAAGAGCATTTCGTATGATCCCTTTTGAAGGAATACGGTGTGCTCATACGCTGTGGCAGCGAAGTGGAGGCGATTTTTCTTCCACCTTCTTGCTTGGAGCGCCGGAGGCGATCTTCTTTCCCTTGCTTTGGGGGGCGAAGTCCACAGCATTGGCTTCTCTGCCCACAGCGCGCTCCTTGCCCGGCTTAATTTTTGGGGGAGCTTGCATCGGGTTGTCGGCGAAGAACATTTCGATCTCCGCCACGACCGCGTTGAGCTGGTCGAAACCCTTGATGTTTGTTCCCAGCAGCTTTTCGCTTATTTGCGCCGCCAGGCCCCGTCGACAGATGGTTATGGCATCTTCTTGTGTCGGGGGGTTGTCGCACCTCATGCTGAAGTCACGCCACCGCTTGATGAAGTCGAGTGCCGTTTCTCCTTTTCTTTGCCTGAGGGAACACAGCTCTGCGAGCGACACCTTTCTCTCGGCCGTCTGGAAGCGGTCGATAAATTTCTTTTGGAGGTCGGCCCAATCGACAATGGAGTTGGGCCTCAGCCTGGAGTACCACTGGAAGGCGGTGCCTGTCAGGGACGTTGTGAAGTAGCGGAGGAGGTAGGATTCATCGAATGCCAACTCTCCCATGGCCGTTATGTAGTAGGCCAGGTGCTCATTTGGTGAGCCTTGTCCATCAAACTTCTGCAACTTTGGCGCCTTAGGGAAGTCCGGTGGCAGCTTTTGAATTGATGGTGGACGGGATACGGCACACTGTAGAGATCCACAGTGGCAGTTCCCTCGCCTCGCTGAGCGAAGCGGTCGTCCACGATCTTCTCAATCATTCGTCGCTGGGCGACGATATCTTCAGCCGCGGAGGCTTGGGATTTATGCCCCTGCGTGGCTGTTGGACCGGATCGACAGTATAGTCGTTGACCGCGGCTATGCGTGTGTTGACATCGGGCAGGTCGCCTTGTTGATGTCTTGTCCGAGCATTTTGGTTTGCCGTCGGCACTAGGCGGCGTGGCGCATTTGCCCCGCCTGTTGTCCTCGCTCGGCCAGGAGAGCGGCCATTTCAGCCTGCCAACGCTGTATGAAATCATACTTGGCGTCGTCCGTCATCGCTTGGAAGGCAGCTCTGGTTGGCGGCATGAGGAACACTTCAGTTTGCTCCCGTCGGCCGGCAGTTGCTGATCTCCGAGGCGGAGGCTGGCGACTTCGTCTTCCTCCCCTCCTTCGGGGTCCAGTTGGACCTGACCCGGAAGGGGCCTTTGATCGCGATCGAGTGGAGGCTCGAGAAGTTGTCCCAGGTTCGAGGGCTCAGCCTGAGTGCCTTGCTGCCCTTGGAGAAGTCTCCTGGCAGCACTCCGGGTGTACCGGAGGACAGCTTCCTCGTCCTGTCCGGACTCATTTATCCTGAGCGCTCCCGCAGGGATGCCGGATGGCCCAGGTGCCTCCCTTCCAGAAGCGTAGCAGGTGAAGATCTTCATGCCTCCACCTTCTTCAGGCGTCCGCTGCACTCTCCGCTTCTTGGGCTTCTGAGTGCTTGGACGGATTACTGCTCCCAGCCTGGTGAAGACTGAGGCGCTCAGTCTTTCAAAGACCGAGACTCGAGATGTGGAAGCTCCGGCTTGACTGGCGTCTCCCCCTTCAGCAGTTTCCGCTTGGGCGGGGACGAAGTTGGGCTTCCTATAAATGCCCCTGCGTTTATGTCCGCGGGGACAAGAAGGTTCGGCTTCTTGGGCTTTTTCTCGCTCAAGTACTGTCGCCTTCGTGGAGCCTTCGGCGGGTTGGTCCGCTCTGGCTTGTTTGATGTGGCGGGCTTCCTGCTTGGTCACCCACATTTGCCTCATTTTGCGAGGCGGTTGGGGCGCCGAGCTTGATGCCCGCCCCTGTTGGGCTCCTTTTGAGGAGTCCCGATCTTCTTGACGCATCCCCTGGAGGGGAGCGTATTTGTTGGAGGTTGCCACCGTAGGGACGCTTCTGTCCCGGGGCAATATCGGCTCGCCTCCATCGAGCCTGACGCGGATGTCACCAACTAGCACGGTTTTGCCGGAGTTGGAGACGACTGCGTGGGGCTTGCTGCCCCTGCGTCCCTGGCGCTGCCCCCGTTTTCTAGGGACTGCGACGCAAGAGATGGTGTTAACCGAGAAGACTCGGCCTTGGCTTGAACGGGGTTTGGTGCCCCTGGTTGCAGTAGCTTCAGGCGCCGCCTTCGGGGTAGCTTGGACGGCGGGGACCACCCCTAGGAAGTAGGGGGATCCCACCACTGCAGGAAAGTCGCCGAACACGAGCGGGACGGCGAGGTAGCCACATTTGGCGTGGCATGCGATGACTTGCGGACCGTAGGTGACGGCGGCCATCGAGCAAGCTTGAGTTGCAGGTGGAGACGGGCGTTTGATGCCGGCTTTCGCTCCTTGTACCTGTGATGTGGAAATTAGTCATCTTTTATTTCTATATCGGCATACGGTCTTTTTACATATGCATGGAAGGCAGGAACAGTCCCACCGGGCGTGCCAGATTGTTGGAACGCGGAATTTTCTTTCCTTCTTTCGATCCATCTCTTTTATCCTCGAGATGGATCTTTGCGTGGGCGTGCCAGACTGTTTGTGAGAAACAGACAAAGATTATTTTATGAGGAGTATTGGGTGCGAACCCTGATACCCTCGAATTTATTTTCCGCGTGCGCTCGCGTTCAGGGCGATTGGAGTGGTCGTGTACTGGACCGTTCCCCACCGACCGAAGTCGATGTTTCATTTACATCGAGTATAACACTCGAATACCTTCGAATGCGTAATGTTTGTTAAAAGACCGTATGCCGAAATTTAAAGAAGAAAAGGCAGATGACAAATGAATTTCCACAATTTTATTCAAGCATACTCATGTCATTTATATTTATGACATGACATTTACATTTACATGTACGCCTTTAGTGGGGTTTTGTACCTCCACTGGGCGTGTATATAACAAGCCAAGTACATGGACGTCGACGACAGGGTGTATGTGCCTCCGTCGGACGCTTACATGATAATGGGTACATATGTGTTACCAGTGGGGTGTTTGTGCCTCCATAGGTTAACATGCCTCAACGTGTGCCCTTTTACGACACCGGAGGACTTAAGTACATGCCTCAACGTGCGTCGTTTTATGACGCCGGAGGACTTAAGATATGCCTCAACGTGCGTTTTATGACGCCGGAGGACTTAAGTACATGCCTCAACGTGCGTTTTATGACGCCGGAGGACTTAAGATATGCCTCAACGTGCGTTTTATGACGCCGGAGGACTTAAGTACATGCCTCAACGTGCGTCGTTTTATGACGCCGGAGGACTTAAGTACATGCCTCGACGTGCGCCGTTTAATGACGCCGGAGGACTTAAATACATGCCTCGGGGGTCTTATAACAACCTGTGGTGTCTCCGTGTGGGCGAACGCAGGAGGGCTCGACCACGGAGAGGAAGCACCAACGGGTGTCGAAGACCTCCCCGACTCGTGCGGCCTATACAAGCTCACGCACGGACCACCTTTGAGCACGGGCAGACTCTGGGCTTGGGCCGGAGATGGCGCGTTTAGGCCGATTCGGCGTGTCTTCAAATGGGGGAGTACCCCCCTATTTATAGGGCTCGAAGGGTCGAACCGGCGGGGGTGCCTCCCCGGCGGGGGTGCCTCCCGGCTCGAGCGTCGAGGCGGGCGCGGGCGCCGAGGCATCGCGGACCGGCGGGGGTGCGCACGCGAACCGGCGGGGGTGCCTCCCCGGCGGGGGTGCCTCCCGGCTCGAGCGTCGAGGCGGCGCGGGCGCCGAGGCATCGCGGACCGGCGGGGGTGCGCACGCGAACCGGCGGGGGTGCGCTGGACTGGCGGGGGGGGGGCGCCCGGACTGGCGGGGGTGCACACCCCGCCTGGACTGGCGGGGGTGCGGCCCCCCGCTTGAACCGGCGGGGGTGCACCCCCCGCCGAACCGGCGGGGGTGCGGCCCCCGCTGGACCGGCGAGGGGACGCCCTGCCGAACCGGCGGGGGTGCGCCCCCCGCCGAACCGGCGGGGGTGCGCCCCCCGCCGAACCGGCGGGGGTGCAGCCCCCGCCCGGCCCGGCGGGGGTGCGCCCCCTGCCGAACCGGCGGGGGTGCGCCCCCTGCCGAACCGGCGGGGGGCCCGCGCCCCGCCTAACCGGCGGGGGTGCGGCCCCCGCCCGGCCCGGCGGGGGTGCGCCCCCTGTCGAACCGGCGGGGGTGCGCACCCCGCCTGACCGGCGGGGGTGCCACCGCCTGGCCCCCCCCTATAAATGGGGTGGGCCTCCACTCCATCGGCCATTTCCTCCGGTTTCCGCGGGAGAGAGCTCTGTGGGCCTCCCGTGCGTTGTTCGTTGGTCGACGGCCGTGCCGCGCACGTGCACGCGTGCGCCGCTTGTGCTTCTCCGGCCGTCTCACGTGCGTTTGTCCCCGTTTTCGGAGGGCACGTGCATTTGACCTTTCCGGATCCTTCGGCTTCAGGCGCGGCTTCGAACGTTGATCCGGACACGGAGTTTCTGGCATCCGGAGTACGCATTCTTCGCCGTCGACGAGCTTCTCGGGCACCTCGCTTCCGGGCCACTCCGGATTGATGCGAGCACTCGGGTTCATCTTCCCGATGTCCGAGCGGGGATCGGGAGCTCATCCCTGGTTGCCCCAGGGCGTATTTGTCGCCCGGGGTTTGTTTAAGTCCCGATATTTTCCGGGTTCAACAAGGAGCAAAGCCAGAAAAGGCAAGCCTTCTCGACTAAGAATCAAACTTAGGTTGCCGGATAAAGCCCCGAGAAGGCCAACCCCAGCACCCGAAATGTTGCACCAGATTTGGAGGAATGCCAGAAATGCAAAGTCCAGAAAGACATCGCTCGAACTTATCGGTCCGAGAAACCGAGTAGAGCGCAGGACAAGAATGCCAGAAATGCGGCATCCAAAGGAAGAAGTCGCTAAACAAAGCCCCGAGAAGGCCAGCCCCAGCACCCGAAATGTTGCATCAGATCTGGAGGAATGCCAGAAATGCAACGTCTAAAAAAGACATCGCTCGAACTTACCGGTCTAAGAAACCGGGTAGAGGGCGGGGAAAAGGCAATACTCGGATGAAGACAGCAAGGTCATCTCCAAGCAAAGTCAAGGAGCAGCTCTTCGATGAAACTCACCCCTAGAGTTGACCTGGTGGAGCGGGTCCATGTTACTTCCCTGAAGTGATGCGCGCTCTCCTGGGTCCTCTCATGGGAACTCTTGAGTTGGAAACAAATCTGAAAAAATATGCGAGCGAGGAGAGCTGATGGCTCAGTGCGAGAAGCATAGCAAGTTTGATCGCCGGCTCAACCGGAAACAACAGATTGTTGTCCTAGGTTGCTGGCGACACTACACAAATATTGAAGCGCATCGCTGTGGTTTTCAACCCAACTCCTCGCCGAGTCATTAAGACCATGGGTAGAGTTTGAAAATCGCCACGGGACACCCGCCTTCGTCTTCGTCTCTGACGGATATCCCGTGGGGGGCATTTGTTGAACCCGAAAAATATCGGGATTTAAACAAGTCCCGGGTGGCAAACTCGTCCGGAAATCCACGAAAGGCTGGGAAGAAACCCCGGCCTCCCTCACTCGAACACCTGAGATAAATGGGTTTGAGTTCGGATGTCCACCCAGAATGAGCCGGAGGATGACGCTTAAAAAAGCCCGCCAATAGCGGAAATGCGCGCCCCGGACAGCCGAGACTCAATGTCCGGACTCGCGCTAAAGATCGCGTACGACTCGGATGGGTCCGAAAAGGCGAAATGCGCATGCCCTCCGAACATGGGGTCAAACGCACGTGAAACGGGCAAGAACACACGTCGAAGGCACGTCAAATACATGCGGGCATGTGTGTGCACGTGTGCGGCACGTGCCATAACAAACCAGCAAACTCCCAGGAATCCTCTTGGAAATGGCCAAGGGAGGGGCGCCGGTTAGGCCCCTCCCCCCCCCCGCCAGCCAAAGGGAGGGGCGTCGGTTCGCCCCCCCAGGCAAGGAGGGGCGCCGGTCTGCCCCCCCCGCCAGGCAGGGAGGGGCGCCGGTTGGCCCCCTCCGCCAGTCAGGAGGGGCGCCGGTCAGGCCCCCTGACCGGCGGCCCCCCCTCCGCCAGCAAGGAGGGGCGCCGGTCAGGCCCCCTGACCGGCGGCCCCCCTCCGCCAGCCAGGAGGGGCGCCGGTCTGCCCCCCCGCCAGGCAGGGAGGGCCGCCGGTTGGCCCCCTCCGCCAGTCAGGAGGGGCGCCGGTCAGGGTACCTGACTGGCGGCCCCCTCCGCCAGTCAGCCCTCTCGCGTGGGCACCTCCGCCGGTTCGCCATCGGCCTTGACGCTCGCGCTCTGCCTCGACGCCCGTGCCACCGAAGACCTCCGCCGGGGAGGGTACTCCCGCCGGTATGCCCCCCACAAATCCTATAAATAGGGGGGCATACCCCCATTTGAAGACACGCCATTCGGCCCCAAAAAAAACTCGGAGACGCTTCTCGCACTCACGAGCCCGTGCTTAGAGTGTGTCCGTGCGCGAGCTTAAATAGGCCGCACGTGCCGAGGAGAAGTCCTTGGCGCCCGTTGGTGTTTCGTCCTCAGCGTTCGGGCTGCATTGCGCCACGTCCGCAAGAAGACGCCACAGGTTGTCACATGACTCTCAGCGTTTGTACTTAAGTCCTCCGCCGTCGCCAAATGACGTGCGTTGAGGCAATGTTGTCCGACAGAGGCACAAACACTCTGTCGTAGACTTAAAAGGACAAATGGTCGGTAAATGCTCGGCGGAGGCACAAACACCCCGCCTCGAGCATCTGAGGACCCGACAAGTTTGTAAACGTCCGACGGAGGCACAAACACCCTGTCACGGACATTTATGTATCCCCCACACCGTGTAACGTCCGACGGAGGCACAAACACCCCGTCGTTGGCACCTATGTACACGAAGTGCTTGTAATCGCCCAGTGGAGGCACAAAAAGCCCCACTAAAGGCACAAATGTAAATGTCATAAATATAAATGACATGAGCTTGAATAAAATTGTGGAAATTTACCTGTCATCTGTCTTTCTTTAAATTTCGGCATACGGTCTTTTAACAAACATTACGCATTCGAAGGTATTCGAGTGTTATACTCGATGTAAATGAAACATCGACTTCGGTCGGTGGGGAACGGTCCAGTACACGACCACTCCAATCGCCCTGAACGCGAGCGCACGCGGAAAATAAATGAAATAAAATTCGAGGGTATCAGGGTTCGCACCCAATACCCCTCGTAAAATAAATCTTTGTCTGTTTCTCGCAAACAGTTTGGCACGCCCGCAAAAGCAAGCGAAAAGAGATCAACGAACGGGAACCCCCCCGGGGGGGGCGACCGAAGTTCATCTTTCGCGAACTTTTAGGTATAAAATCAGAAAGAAAGAAATAGAAAGAGAAAAAGAAAGAAGAGAAAATCCGCGTTCCAACAGTAACCCCCAACCGGTTAGGGGTAGCCCCAACCGATGGGCCTACCCATCGATTAAAGGGGAGGATTCCCCAACTGATGATAGTCTCATCGGTTGGGGGCTAAGACCCCAAAAGCTCCCCCAACCGATGAGAGTCTCATCGGTTGGGGGTCTCTCCCTCTCCCTCATGCGCATGTAGGGGGGGAAACCCCTATAAAAAGGGATGCACCGCCCCATTGTAAGAGGTCGGCCCCCTCCTTCCCTTAGAAAAAAAAAAACAGGGCTCTCCCCATTCTTCAAATTTTTTTCTTCTGAAATAGCAAGAAGCTCTTCTTCTCAAATTTCTCTACTTGTTCTCCAAGTTCCCGGCTCGGCTTGAAGGTACCGGCCCCTTCTTCACTCGGTGTGGAGTGCAGAAAGTTCGATAAAGCGCAAAGAAGGAGAGATCGCCCCTATACGGCATCGACATCCCCTTCATCACCCTCCATGGAGGGTTTCCCAAAAATATCATAATGCGGTCCTTACCCCCACATCGAGCAAGACTCTATGGGGGTGATATTCTCCGGGGTTTAAATACCGTCAATATTGAGCAAGACTCTATGGACATATGGTATTTAAATTCCCTTGTTCTCGTGCTCTAAATGCCTCCATATCGAGCAAGACTCTATGAGTATGCGCATTTAGATGCATATGTTCTCCCCGCCCATCGAGCAAGACTCTGGGATGGTGGAATTTGTGCTTATATGTATATGTTTCTTAGAGGAGACTCTGCCCAAGCGGAGATTCTGCCCAAGAACATACCCATATAATCATAATTTTTTGCTTATATGTATATGTGTCTTAGGGGAAACTCTGCCCAAGTGGAGGTTTTCCTCTGGAACATACCCATATAATCACAATCTCGTGCTCATATGTATGTGTTTTCTTAAGGATACTCCGTATAAGCGGAGATTCTGCCCGAAAACATACTCATATGTTCACAACTACGTGCTTATATGAATATATTTCCTAAAGGAAACTCTGCTCAAGCGGAGGTTCTACCGGAATTATATCCGTATATTCACAAATATTGTGCTTATATGTATATTCCCCTAAAGGAAACTCTGCTCAAGCAGAGGTTCTGCCCGGGAGAATATCTATATGCTTACAAAAAGTTGTGTTCATACACGTATGGTTTTGGGGAGAAACTCTGCTTAAATGGAGATCCTGCCGAAAATATATGCATATATTCACGAGTATATGTTCATATGAATATGTCTTTTAAAAGGAAACTCTGTCTAAACAGGGGTCCTTCCCCAAAGCATATCCATATGTCCATAAATATCTATGCTCATATGACTGTATTTCATGGGGACACTTTGTCCATACAGGGACTCTCCCCTAAAAATCAATACAAACATATGTGCATCAAATTCATACTCATATATTTGCGCGAAAACCTTGCTTTTGCGGGGGTGCTGTCCAAATTCACAATATACTCAAACTACCAAATGAATTCACAAGTATACACCCTTTCACTCTCAAAATCATGTAGTAATTTCTCAAAAAGGGGAACTCACACTCCTTTTTGAAATAAAAATGTCAAATCACCAAATAAATTCATGGGTATATGCCCACATACTCTCCAAATTATATTTTAAAACTCAAAGGAAATCCATATTCCTTTTCAAAATGAAACTCTTTTCTCAAAACAAATACTCTTCCTTTCAAAGAAATGAAATATTCTTCTCAAAAGAACCAATCCTCTGTCGCAAATCAAAGTCCTGAATACCCTTTTCAAAAGGAACAAATCCTTTCTTTCAAATCAAAATCCATTCTGTACGATAATAATAAAAAAGGGAAAAACATCGTATTACAATTTTCTAGAAAATGCATATTTTCTTGTCCTTACTATGAATGGTATTCGGGTTGAAATTGATGTTAATATGGCATCAAAGGCTTTTAACCTGATGTAAATAAAACATCGATTCCGATCGATGGAGACAGGGGTCCAGCACACGCTACCCTAATCGCCTGATGATTAAGACACGGAATCAAAGAAGTTCAGATTAAAAACGGCGCACTCGTCTATTCCATGGACATTAAATTTTCTCCGCACTGCGCGGATCCTTACTTCTGTCTGCTAGATAGGTTGGCACGCCTCACAAGGCAAACTAAAAAAAAAAAAAAAACAAATAACAAATCGAGTCTAACTCGAATCAAATGAAAACGAAACGAAAACAAAAAAAAAAAGAGAAAAAGAAAAAGAAGAGAAAAAGGAAGCAGAATCCACGTGTCCACAGCATTCAACACATCTGATCTTGCCCGTACGCACGAGTGGGGACTAATCGCCCACCTCTAGAGTAGGGCACACCCACAAGTGTAGGATTTTTCTTAAAAGCTCTATTGCTCACCTGCAGTGTAGGACACACCTCACAAAGGTAGATTTTTCTTAAAAGCTTTATTGCTCACCTGCAATGTATAACACACCTCACAAGGTAGGATTTTTCTTGAAATATCCAGATAGAGCTGAACCATATATGAAACTAGCGCCCCACGGCTGACGACTTGTGATTGATGCCTATAGCAGTATAGCCTACCACAAGCAATCTAAACCACTCTTTGAAAGAGCACTGTCTTACTTTGGTAAGAACTTGCAAAGCATGAAGTGAGATTTACAGGAGAGTCGAAGAGTTCTAAATGAGGTCTTGAACTTATAGAATAGGGATGTGATTTAAGAGAACATCTAAAATCATCATGGATTTAGCCTCAAATGAAGCAAGAACAAAGAGGTGTGGCTAAATCCAGTGTGAACATGGTAAGAATTCGAAGTTCTAGTTACCTTCAGATCTAGAGATTCCAGCCTAGAGAAGATCCTCTTCCAGACTGGCCAGCCAACTCCTCCTAAATGGGCTCCAAGGATTCCATGCAACGATTCCCCGCTCTCTGTGGTGACAACAATGCTTATAAATGGCCATTGTCTTATTTAGTTTAGACGATGAAAACTAAGTGGTTGAGACGCTTGGGTCGCATGCAGAAGGCTCATATTTCTATGGCAAAATCGGTAGGAAAAGACATGATTTAACTTGGGTTGGAAAGGCTTAAGGGACATGTTGCTAAACCCTTTAGAAAAGTCATCACAACAACTCAATCCCAAGGCTTAAGTAAGGTTCCACTAGGGAGATTCTTCAAAATTATATTAGACATAGAATTATTTATTTTAATGATGTTTTAGTCTACAAGAAACAACCTCACGTTTAATCCAAAGGATTGTTTGGATATGTCTGATAATCGAAGTGGAACATAGCTGGTAATTGAAGTAAAAATATAACTGATAATCTAAGTAGTAATTGAAGTGATAATCGAAGTGGTAATCGAAATGATAATCGAAGTGAAAATGAACTGATAATCAAAGAATTAATCGAAGTGGTAATCAAAGTGAAAATGAATTGATAATCGAAGTGGAAATGAACTGATAATCGAAGCAGTAATCGATATGGAAATGAATTGATAATCGAAATGGTATCGAAGTGGAAATGAATTGATACTCGAAGTGGTAATCGAAGTGAAAATGAACTGATAATCGAAGTGAAAATGAACTGATAATCGAAGTGATAATTGAAGTGGTAATCGAAGTGAAAATGAACTGATAATCGAAGCAGTAATCGAAGTGATAATCAAAGTGGTAGTTGAAGCGAAAATGAACTGATAATTGATAGACAATTGTTTTGCCAATCGATATGGATTTGAACTGATAATTGATAGGTAGTTATTCTGCTAATCGATATGAACTTGAACTGTTAATCGATAGATAGTTGTTCTGCTAATCAACATGGACTTGAACTGATAATCATTAGTCAGTTGTTTTGCTAATCGATATGGACTTGAATTGATAATCAAGAGGCAGTTGTTATGCTTATCGATTTGGACTTGAACTGATAATCGATAGGAGGCTAAACTGATAATCAGGACACTTAGACTCGGTTGAGTCATTCTGGAACTTAAGGTCGGAATGCCTGTTCTGGTTTAAATTTCTTATTTATTTTGTGTTTATGCATTAAAGTCTCATATTTTTATTTCTTGTTAAGGGGAAATTCTAACTAAATGGAACAGAGTGAAGCTAAAGTCAAGGGTAAGGAACCGAGCCAACAACCTGACATAAATTCAAATAACTGAAAACATGAACCCTAAGCCTCAGTTTGGTAACAAGTTAACACAAAGTTAACTCAGAGTTAACTCAAAATAGAGTTTGGTAAGCAAAAAAAGTTAACTCAACATGGACATGGTCAGATTTGAGTTAACTCTGAGTTAACTCAAACTTTTCTAACCCACCAACACCCCTTGAATAGGGTTAACTCACTTTTAACCAACCCCTTCTACCCATGACCGTACAGCCCATGTGCACCTCTGGAGGACTCCTGTATAGCCCATGTGCCCACGGCGGAGAGCGTGGCCCTGTGCGTGTGGTGCACTGCTGGTGGTAGCCTATTTTTAAGAATATTTTAAAGTAGAAGAGCAATGAATGTGAGTACGGTCAAAGAGTATTTTGGGTATTTTCTAAGTAAGTAAAAGAGTTAACTCACTTTAGGTCACCAAACCACTCAACAAAAAGTAAGTTAACTCACTTTAGTTCAAGTGAGTTAACTCAGAAGAAAACAAACCAAAAATTGAGTTAACCTTGAATAACTTTAGTCATGGGTTGGAGTTAACTCAAACCCCAACCCATTACCAAACTGAGGCTAAGAGCAGGGTGTTACACAATAACGCCATTTTCATTTTTATAAATATATTTTATACTCTGAGAATAATCATAGTTCTCTAGATGCATGGCAGTAATTCTCTTACAACTTGCCAGAGATATTTGCCTATGCATAGTTTATATGTAGTTTGGCATCTATATGGAAAATTGGCTGTTTCATTATAAGAGTCAAGTTACATAAAAATAAACTGTAATGATCTATTCAAAACCATCTATAAGTAGAAATTCACACTTTATGTTGTAAACCATTGACAGTTTTTTTCCCTAACTTATTGACTGTAAGCAATGACAATATGATTTATTGACAATACTAATAGTAGTTTATTATTACTATTATCATTATCATCATTATTTGAAAATTCAGGAGACAATTCTGAGGTGTCACACTTAAGCTATTCAAATTCTTGAAGTTCAGTATGCACTTATTCATAAAGTAATTAACTATAGGACAATTGTGAATAATTTTCACAATTGATAAAAACCTTTGGCAGAAAAGGATTCACGTAGCCGACCCCAAATAATGGGACAAGGCTCTGATGATGATGATGATGACAATTGTGAATAATTTTGGGCAGACTATTTACAGCTAGGAAGCCGTTGTTAATGGTATTTGTTTTCAGTTCCTAACATGGGTTTTGTCCTTCGAAAGCTTCCTATAACTATTGGCAGCTATGGAAGGTAGTTGGGTGGGGGCGGGCAATCCAACTGGAAACCTTTAGAGCATTGAGTGGAGATGGACTTGTGGACACAAAAAAAATTTTAACCCCTTAACCGATGGGGCTACCATCGGTTAAGGGGATTATTTCCCCAAACCGATGGAAGCACCATCGGTTGAGGGGAAATCCCCCTTTAAATCCCCTAACCGATGGGACTACCATCGGTTAAGGGGATTTTTCCCTTCAACCGATGGGAGTTCCATCGGTTGAGGGGAAATTCCCCTTCAACCGATGGAAGTGCCATCGGTTAGGGGAGTCTTCCCCTCTAACCGATGGGAGTTCCATCGGTTAAGGGGAAATTCCCCTCTAACCGATGAAACCTCCATCGGTTAAGGGGAATCCCCCCTTTCAAAAAAAAAAACATAAAACAAAAAAAAAACAGAAAAAACAGAAAAATAAAGAAAAACAGAAAAAAAACACAGAAAGACAGAAAACAAGAAAAAACAAAAGAAAATATAATAGAAAATAGAAAAAAAAAACAGAAATAAAAAAAAAAGGGCCTAACCGATGGAACCCCCATCGGTTAGAGGGCCTTTAACCCTCTAACCGATGGGAGTCTCATCGGTTAGAGAGTTGTTTTTCTTTAACCGATGAGAGTCTCATCGGTTAGCTTTAACCGATGAGAGTCTCATCGGTTAGAGGGAATTTTCCCTCTAACCGATGGAACTCCCATCGGTTTAAACCCCCCACCCATGTAAGGGGTGCCTTCCCCTATAAAAGGCACCCCATCCCCCCATTTCAAAGGGCTGGCTCCCGGGGAGATGCCGGCTCCCTGGAGAAAGTGCTGCCCACCTCTTTTCTGAAATTCTGAAAGAATAGAAAATTTCCAAAAGTCTCCCGTCTCTCTCTCAATCTCATTTCTTGTGTGAGTGAAGGTACCAAATCTTCTTCCCTGAGTGTTGAGAGGTTGTCCGTATGCGGCATCGGCAAACTTCATCGGCTAAAAGTCCGCAATAGCGGCACTGGCCCTCACGGGCTATAGGTTCTAAATACCGTCCGTTCCGGACATATGGTATTTTAGATACCTTTGTTATTTAAGCCACCTCCCATCGAGTTTTAAACTCTCCGGGATGGTGTGTTTGTGCTATATGCATATGTTTCTTAGAGGAGACTCTGCCCAAGTGGAGATTCTACTCGAGAACATATTCATATATTCACAGATTCGTCTTTTTATATATGTGTTTCTTAGAGGAAACTCTGCCCAAGCAGAGATTTAACCTAAGAACATATCTATAAATTTCAAATCTGTGTTTATATTTATATGTTTCTTAAAGGAGATTCTGCCCAAGGGAAGATTCTGCCCAAGAACATGTTTGTATATTCACAAATTGGTATTTTTATATGCATGTTTCCTAGAGGGAACTCTGCCCAAGTGGAGATTCTGCCTAAGAACATACCTATAAAACTCAAATTTGTGCCTATACACATATGTTTCTTGGAAGGAAGCCCTGCCTATGTCAGAGTTTTCCCTCTAAAAACATATCAATATAATCACAAACTTTGTATTTATATACATGTGTTCCCAAGAGGAAACTCTGCCCAAATGGAGTCTCCGACTACGGGCATGTTTATATAATCATAAATCCGCAATTATATGCGTATGCCTCTCAAAAAGGATTCTGCATATGCAGATGGTCCTTTTTGCCGGACACTCCACTCAAAAGGGAATACCGGTGAGAAAATATGCGTAAACTGCAAATTTATGATCGTATATACACATACTTTCTTAAGGGCAAAATCCCTCCGGACAAAGGTTCTTTGGGGACACATGGATATAAGTACATGTTCATATGCATATATCTTCGTGAGGGTATTCCGCATAAGCGGAAACTCTGCCAAAATAAATTTATGAAAATTGTGATAATATACACACATCCAAAGAAAAAGAGGACAGGACCCGAACTGTGACAGGACCCGAACTGTGACAGGACCCGAACTGTGACAGGATCCGAACTGTGATAGGACCCGAACTGTGCTCAGATACTCTCAAGAGCAGCATGAATGCATACTCACAAGAACTGTGTTCGTATGGACAGTTTCCAGAAAGGAACTTCAAATTGACAAGAACGTCCATGGAGATATGTGCATACGTTCTCCGAAAATCATACTCATACAAGTAAAAAAAAATGAATGATGAATGAATGAAACAATGAACAAAGAGAAATGAAATTCTGCCTCAATTCAGTCTTCATTTAAAAGAAAGATGTTGTAAAAGAATATCATGTCATAAGGAAAATTAATGTAGCAACTTTTCTAATACAGAAATGCTACTTTGAATCACGACTTCCCTCAAGTTCAGAATCAAATGCACGGGTATATACCCGTCTGCAATAATAATCCTCAGGTTTTCCAAAATAAAACCTTCAAACAACATCTTTCTCAAAAAAGGAGAGGAGGGAGACCCAAATGGGTTCACGGAAATACATCTGTTCCCTTCTTAAAAGTCATATCTCGGACTCCACAAAGGGCAGTCTTTTCAAAAATGAAACACTCAAAGCAAAAGTATTTCAAAATAACCAAAAGAAAAAATGATACATCATGACCAGGATTTTCTAAAAAAGTGTGTATTTTCTCATCCCCTTTGCTATGAATGGTATTCGAGTTAAAACTGGTGTTAAATAACACCAAGAGTCTTAACTCGATGTAAATGTAACATCGACTCGGTCGATGGAGACAGAGGTCCAGCACATGCTACCTCAATCACCTGATGAGTATAGATACGGGACTCAAGGAGTTCAGATTAAAATACGGCGCACCTGTCCGTTCCTCGGACATCATACCCGTCCGTCCTACGGACATCATACCCGTCCGTTCCACGGGCATCATACCCGTCCGTTCACGGACACCATACCCGTCCGTTCCATGGACACCCAAAATACCTTCTCCGCATTGCGCGGACTCTTTCTTCTGTCTGTTAGACAGACTGGCACGCCCCGCAAATCACAATACACAAATCAAAGCATGTGAAATAAATGAATACCCAAATGAAATGAATACATGAACCAGATAAAATGAAATGAGCCAAAGAGCCAACAAAAACCAAATGATATGTCAAAGCGATATTCTTCCCGTGTCAACAGGACTCCAGTCATTCCAAATTGTGTTTTTTGTTTTATTTTGATCACTGATGGGACTGTTCTTTACACGTCCATCATGTGCTGACCAACTTAGACTCTATCATGTAAACCAAACAAACATGGGGTGTGTGGTTGTTGGACGCGGAAATAAAACATATGACATTTTTTATTTGATTTGATTTTCATTTTGTTGCAGGGCGTGCCAATCTGTCAAACAGACAGAATTTGAAATCCGCTTGATGCGGGAAATTTACATGTCCATTTATTGGACGAGTGTGCCTATATTTTTGCGTATTTCTTCTGCGTATTTATTTTATCAAGTGATTTGGGTTTATTGTATTGCACCCTTTTTCTACCGACTGGAGTCAATGTTAATTTACATCGGATTGAATCCGAACACTCTTGATAGTAAAGTCGAGATTTACATTTTTATAGAAACAAAGACGTGGAAGACTTCATTTCATTGGACGAAATAGGTTTTTTTTTTAAAGGGGGCTTATACTCCATTTACAAATTTAACATGCACTTTTGGCAGAACAAACATGCATAAACTTGAGAATTTATTTAACATTTGAACGAGTCGTGTCTTGAGCAGAGTTTCCGCATGGGCGGGAGTTTCCACATAAAGACACATACAAACATATGATGAACATATGGCTGTACTTCGGGTAGAATCTTCATACGGATAGAGTCTCCCCATGGAGGTGCGCACATACGAACATTTTTCCTCATGGAGTCCAGCTTAACATGAGGGTACAAACACTTGATCCCCCATGGAGTCCAGCTCAACAATTGGGGGGGGGGGGGGGGGGGGGGGGGGGCGCGTTTACATGGAGGTTTTACAGTCGGACCTTCACGCCGAGCACGAGCAAAGCTTCGACCCTCAAGATCTCTTTTTTTCTTTAAAGCATGGTTTGCCGAGTCGGAATCGGAAGGCGAATCGGGTTGCTCCTGATTCGCTCCGATTCCCCCCGAATCGGTCCGAATCGGACCGATTCGCATGGGTATATTATATATAATATATATAATATGATATATATATATTGCAGATATATTATATGTATTACATATATGATATAATATTATATATATATTTATATTATATATAAAGGGAATCGGGGCGAATCAGGCGAATCAGGGATCGGGTTTCCCCTGATCCGCTCCGATTCGGGGGAATCGGGCCGATTCGCCCCGCCATGACAAACCATGCTTTAAAGATCCCTCGGCCATTGACCATTAGGGTATTTATAGGGGCTTCCTCTGTTTAAATGAGCGGAAGTAGAGAGATCTCCCTCTAGGTAGATACCTACTTGGAGGAGCTCCCTCCGAGTAGGGAATTCCCTACCCAGAGGGAATGTCCCTTCGGGTAGGGGATTCCTACCCAAAGGGGGTCCCCCCCGGTAGAGAAACCTCCCTACCTGGAGGGAGAACTCCTCCGGTAGGGGCTCCCTACTCGGAGGGAGAACCCCTCCGAGTAGGGGTTCCCCTACAGAGGATCCCTCCTTGGCTCTTCTATAAATACAACCCCGGGGGTTCACTGGGGGTTGTTTGTCACTTTGTTGCTCTTCGTGCTCGTTGTAACGAGAGGACTTGGGCTTCATCCTTGGTGTCCTCTTGACGAAGACGAAAAGTTGTTGCATTTTTCTTCAAACATTGGCCTTGTTGACCGTCGAAGATCTTGAACTTGTCTTCTTCTCTGAAGTGTTGTTCTTCTTTGAACTTGTACTCCGTCGAAGGATTTGAAGTCGGCCTTCGTAATAAGTCTTTTCTTGACTTAATAAAAGACCGAGACCCAATATTATTTAAGTAAATATTGGATCAATATGAGTATTTTCTGGCACTCCTATATAGATGCCCATTGTAAATTTTCAGGGTCCAACAGTGGTCCAGATCATAAGGCTTTGATACCATCTTGATGAGATTGGATCAGGCCATCCAACTTGAAACTTCAAGGCATTGAGCAGAGAAGGGATCCACATTATATTTTTGGGTTCTTTTGGTCACTGCTTCATGCAGGACTGTTCTCTAGAAGTCTAGAACAGTGATAGTTGCAATTGCTGACACTTATATTTCTAGGGATTTTTGGTGCATAGTTCAATGACTCAATCTTTACCAAAAAGTTCCAAATAATCAAATTCATAGGATTAAAGTTGAAAGCACAAAATAAATCACATTTTTACTGAAAAATCATTGCATGGCTCAAAGGATCTCTCCTTAACCATAAAGGATCATCATGAAACATATTATAGTCTGTTAAATCTCCCATCACAAAAGCTGCATGGTATTTCACTATTGATAAGCTGTCAGATGCCTGAGAACACCTGTTTTCCGAAAGTAATATCACAATCTTGTATGAACCATTACGTAAACTGGTTGAGCTAAAGACTCTTATCTTGACTGTCATATCATGTTTGTGCATGAGTATGTGCAGGGTATCATGCAGCACCCCAACTTTCCCATCCAAATCCTTCTTCTCCAAGAAACAGGAGACGACCTTTATCCTAATATCCCAAAATTGTTTTAAAAATAGTAATGATAGCTGTCAGGTGCTTTATCCCTGATGAGGTTTGCTTCTCCGATATACTTTATCTCAGTGAAGTCTGCTACAACAATACAACATATGGAGGGCTCATACTTAGGGGAATAACGGGGTTACCTTATCTTGGATGAGAGACATTGTCCCACTGTCATGGTTAGAATGTAGAGGCTGGGGAGTTGAGCATGCTCTTAGATCATACTTCAACTCTATTATTTGTCTAATTTATATCCTTTTAGCTAGAGCTTACCCTGATTTATCTTTGTCTCGGAAGCAAGAGTACATACGAGGGATCAGTGGGTGGAATTTTAACCTGGAAGACTTGAAGGCTCAGGCTGCTCTTGTAAGTAACTTCTAATTTGTTTAAGCACATGCAGCATATTTTATACTCTTCAAAATTATGAACACATTGTCTCCTCCAGATTGAAGCTTCTGATGGCATCTCCATGATTGAAGATTTGGATATTAACCATAAACCAAAAGATAGATATGACCATGCCAATTTGGGACAATCAGATACCCCACAATCTGGAAATGATAACAGTTCCAAAGCTGCAAATATGAGAGAGGTACCATGGAAAAGTTAAACAGTTAACTGTGCTGAGGCTTAATGTCTTGCATAATTGCCTCCTACCAATTTTTTCTTAATGATTTGTTATTTGAAGTTAGTTTTCTGACTTGTTCTTTGATTATTTTCTTAGGATGAGCTCTTTGATCATCAGGATTTGGAGGGTTCACTTGCTTCCTCATTTCCCGTACTTTCTCTTCAGGCACTTAAGTATGTCTTCAAGTTTTCTCCACACTTTAAGATTTTGTACTTTGAAAATTTGTTTTCTGTAGTGATGGGATTTAATCCAGTTGAATGTACCACAACAGTGACATCTGTTCACGCTGGCTTCTGGTGTTCAGTGTATAGGTTTGGATGAGGATCTGGACTCCTGAGTCCTGATCCAACCTGTTTTTAGGACTTTAAATGTATGCTTTGCATGTTTAGTCAATTGACTAATACAACAAGAAGCATAATGAACATATGCTTCATCCACAAATTAGGAGTATATTTATATGCATTATATTTTGCTACTTCATTCTTATATCCCATAGTTGTCAGCAGTTTCCATGGTTTTCTTACCTCCTCAAATGGCAGGTTATCTGTGTACCTGAAAGATGTCTATACCGGATGATTTCACTGTTCATTGATTCCATCCTTTGATGTTTATCAACGTAGTTCACATTTTTCTAGTAATAGGTGCATAGATGTGATGCCTTAAATTTTATTAACTTTCCTACTTGAATTTAATTTTTTGATGAATTTACTAGAAATGCCAAACAATCTACATTTCATGTTTTCATGTATTTAAAGAAAATTGATCAAGTAACTAATGCAAACTCATTGCATTGTGCTTTTATTCAGAGGTTACTTTGATGTTCTAGAAGATGAAATCAGTCCACGTAACCCTGATGGGAAAAATGGCACACTGTCAGATGTTTCACAGCCAGACAACCTAATAAATAAAAATCATAGTGACGAGAGTTCACAAGGGAATTTTTTGGTACCCAAGAATGTTGCAGTTTCTGAACAACCAAAATTCTTAAGTGGTTCACTACCTGAGCATGTTCTTTCCCCATCTAGAGATGTTGCTGGGGATATGAACAGGTAACAGCCACAATCTTTTGGGATTTTAGTTGTGATAATGGTGTCATTTGTTGTGTTTTTTTCATGCTATGCTATAGTTGGCCACTACATGTTGCAGTTTCTTTGAATTCATTGTTTCTTGTTGTTAAAATATTTGAATGATTCAGTTGGTAATTCTGAAACAAAGTCTTCTGACATGAGTATTCATGTGTAACAAGGCCTGGCCACTTGCACGTTTGATGAGGGATTGCTGGCTTCCTTTTGCAAGTGGGACACAGTTTGAACATTTTCATGGACGTGATAGAGAAGAGAAGGAAGTGAGGAGAAGAGAGAAACACACAAACGGTGGGAGGCTGTACTAAAACCCAGTCTCACCCTTCTCCTCCTGTTATTTAAGTAAACTAATAAAAAATAAGGCCTTAGTGCCCCTGTTACAAGATGGACCGGTGCATCTAACTTTGATGTTTACACTTCCTCTCAAGTTGAGCATGTGTCTTGCATGCACAACTTGACCAAAACAGTACAAAACTGATTTTCGGTGACACTTTTGTAAAGACAGACACATATTGATCAGTAGAATCAATACAAGGTAAACATAGTTCACCGTTGTCAAGGTGTTTCCAAATAAAATGTTTATCAATCTTTGATGTGCTTGGTCCTGTCATGTTGGACTGGATTATTGACAATGTTAATTGCTGCGTTATTGTCATTAACTACAGAGGAAAACTGAAGTGCACTCCAATATCCTTAAACAAGATTTTCAGCCACAATTCAATGATTCAGCAAGAACATGTGCTATAGCTCAATATTCGGCTTCAGCACTAAACTGACATACATTCTGTTTTTACTTTCAATGTGACCAAATTCTTCCCAAGATGACCATAGTAGCAGGTAATGGAATCTTGATCCTCCTTTAAACCTGCTCAATCTGCATTGACATTGCCTTTGATCTAAAGTGAGCTCAAGTTAGTGAACAACCACCCTTTTGCTGCACAGGTTTTGACATAGTGAAGCATGAACTCCATAGCTTGCATGTAAGAAGATCTAGAGTTATGCATAAACTGACTGACGAGACTTACAACATATGCAATGTCTAGCTTGGTGAAAGTCAAGTACAGAAGCTTCCCAACCAAATATCAACATTTTCCCTTCTCAGCCTCGGAAAGTAGCTCCTCAGCTCCTCTCTTGACTAGTCAAATGATGATGCTACTGGCTTGCATCCTAACTTGCTAGTGCCTGCCAACAAGTCAAGAACATACTTTTGCTGACAAATGTAAATACTCTCAGCTGAATAAGCTACCTCAATGCCTAGGAAATACTAGAGCAATCCAAAGTCTCTGATATCAAACTCTGGCTAGACAGTCTTTCGAAGTTTGTATTTCCTCGCATATTGGTCAAGGTACCTATTGAACTCTTTTGCTAGACGTTCTTTCGAAGTCTGTATTTCTTCCTGTAGTTATCAAGGCAGCCGCATAGGTGCTGCCTAAACGGGTAGGCAGATTTTCAGTAGGGAGGCTCAGGTCTGCTTACAGGGGCCCAAAACGGTGGGCCAAGGCACCTGGTCTGCGGTTTCTGCCTGGATCCAACCAGACCTAGAAGCCAACCGATTTACCGGATCCACTTAAGAGACACCAATTCTGATGCTTAGAATCCCTAATCCCCAATGTTCCACCACCCCTCACAACTCTGCTGGGGTACCCTCCCCCTCTGGACCTACTATGGCTTGCCGGATCTCTGCTGGGCCACCCACTCCATCTTTGACCACCTTCCTCACTGACCCTGGTACTTTCTCTCTCTCTGTCTCAGAGCCACATGACACAGATATACAGCCTGCAGCCTGGCCACTGGCCACCTCCCAGCCATTGCACCTCACCCCACCTGTGGCCACTCTAACGCTGTTGCAGGTCTCCCTCCTCCCCCTCATCCAGGGTATTATTTGAGCAAAAGATAAAACTTATTGTAGGCTCAAAAATTAGGAATGCCACCTAAACCTGCATAAGCCCTTGGCCAATATTTTCTTTTATGGCTGTCAATTTTGCTATTTTTTGGAAATGTAAGGGATGTCACTTTAGTTTCTTTTGAAAGGTCTAGATAGGTTGCCATAAATAAGAATAGTCTCACATTGCCCTATGGAATGAGAGGAATATTGGGATTTTCAAAAGAGAAGTGTGTTTAGAGGATTGCCTTTTTGTTTTTGTTGGAGATAGAGACTCTTTTTGGGCTAAATACTTGGGTGTAATTGATGGGTTAAATTCCCCGCTCTTTTTGTGTTTGGGGAGGTGAGGTGTTTTCTTTCACCAATTCGGGAGAGTCCTTTTGCATAGAGGTTTTTTTTGGTGTCTATACCTCTACACTTGTACATTCTTCTATTTTATCAATATATTCTGTGGTACCATCCACATTTCAAAAAAGAAAAAAAAGGAATAGTCCCACATTCTTATAATAGTAGAGCCTTTTCCACTCATCACTTTAAGGTTTTGAGTTGAAAAGCCCAATCTAATAAACCTTAACATGGTATTAGAGCCCATGGAATTACTTGGGCTGCACACCCTGAGTTTTTGGTCCACGTTACAGAGCCTAAAATCATCCTGCACGTGAGGAGGCATATAAGAATGATCTCACATTATCATTAGAAAGGGACAAAGACATAATGTGCTTATAATAGTGGAGCCCTGTCCACTCATTACCTTAAAGCCCAATCTAAGAAACTTTAACACTGTCAAATCTAGCAACTCTAATGAATTTTATTGGAGTTTTCCCCCTGAATTGACATATGACAACTATGTCAATAAAGATTTATGTTCATCATCATCAGAGCCCTATCCCAATAAAGATTTATGTTTGTGAATTATAATTATTATTGTGATTTCCAGTACATCCCCTTTTCTTTCTAACATCTAATGAGTTCTTGTACTGTAATCTTCAAAATGATTATTATTATTATAATATTGTGAAGCATTATAATCCTCCACCTTTCTCAGTCACTGTCTAGGTGGCCACAGCTTATTAAATAGGGAAGCATAATGATACATAAACTTGTATAGATATGTGTTAATGTTGTAGTCTCATATTTGTTAATATAATGTTATGCACTAATACTGGAATAGTTGTGATATTCTGAAGAGTTGATCAAGAACATAAATCTCCTTCTGCAAGGAACTACAGTGCTCCACTGTCTTATCGTCAATCTGCCCGTTGCCATCCATCTGGTATGCATTGCATGGTGTCATATTGTTTCTGATTTTGTTCTTGTCTGAGATTCCATTTGACATCCTACCAGAATATTTATGCGCAATTAGAGTATGAAATATTATTCTGCAGCAGCAAATTCACATGAAGAGACATTGGAAGAAAGAGTTGTCCAACGCAAAGGGCGTTTAAGGTGACATCTGCAGATGCAGTGCCTAAGGTATGTATTGGTAACTGACAGTCTTAATTTGGCTCAACTGTTTCCAGTCTCCATCCAGCATTACTGCATTCTCAGTTGCTCTGCAGTTCTTTTTGGATGGTGAAGTTCAGTTATTTCTGAGAAGCAAGAAACCATCTTTTGTTACAGTTTCTTCAATCATGTAATGTAAGGCTTGGAATTTCGAAGAGAAAACTAAACCATTGTTGATCCTTTGAAGCTTGTAGATACAGTTTCATAATCTTGTGTGCTTTAGACAAACAGGTAGTTTTCCTTGGTGTATATAGGTGACAGATTCATTGCTTGTTTTAATATTGGTAGTTTCCTCCACATTTGTTTCTTGGTAATATGTGTCCTTTCTCCAAGTTGTCAGAATGACGTGCTTATTTTGCATTTCCAAGACATCTTTCTTGTCCAAGTAAGATCTCCCCCCCCCCCCCCCCCCCCCCCCTCTTTATGGCATGTGTTTAAGTAGGAATTTGGCAACAATAATACTCCATGGAAGAGTCAATATCTGTCAATAGTTTCATTAGTCACTGAAAATTTCTTGAGAGGGGGAAAGGGAGCTCTGCTTGATACAACAATGTAACTGAATCTGACTGCTTTTACATTCTGTGCCATTTAGTGTGTTCGTCAAGCAAACTTCATTGGCAACTTGGTCAGCGGGGTTGCACCAAACTCTCCTGTAAATCCTTCATCAATTCTTCCATCATTGCAGTGCATCCTGCAGCAAAACACCATGCAAAGGGTCTGTTAAACGAATGTCATTATTGTATTCGAGTGCAGCTCTTGCATTTGGTCGATATAACTGAATCTGATTTCTTTCTTTTCCCTTTAACAGGAACAATTAAGTAGATTGATTAAGTGTATAGAACAAGCACCTGGTACATCTATCAAAATGCAACTTAGTTACAAATTGTAGCCTGCTCTTTGAAAAAATAATTCACTTGGAAAGTTAATATTGTCGTTGAACTTTTATTGTATAGGTAATACAGGGCAACAAATGCAAGTTGCTGACACAAGAAACAGTGAGGTAGCTCAGGTGTGATTTTTTAAATTATTTTATTACCACTTATTAGACCATCCTCTTATCCATGAACTTCATGATCTTTTGCATTCACTTTTGAGAAGTACAAAGTTGAGGGTTATTGAGCTTTTGACTTGTTGATCTAAGTTTAATGCATATGGTTTGTCATAACTTTGGTATATTTTTATTTAAACATTATCCATTGTATGAATCTAGAATTGTGCATTCGAGGTTGTACCACTCTTCCGGAAGTGGTGGATGTCAGTCCCTGAATAGTCCCACATTGGAAAGAGATAAAAATAATGTGCTTACAATAGTGTAGCCCTCTCCTCATAGTCTTAAGGATTTGAGTTGGAAGGGGCAATCCAATAAAACTTTAACAAAGCAATATCAACATTGATTACCAGCCCCCAAAACTCTGAAATTTATTCACTCTGTACTCTTCCATGAGGAACTGTAGTAATCAACTTGCAAACTATTACGCTACTGGTGATCAATTCAGGAAGCAAATTCTGAAATCTGAAAAACAAGTGTTTTCATATCAAACAATGGAACATGTCCATAATTTTGTCCTGCCCTAGTCTGGCTGAAGGCAAGGTTGTTTAGAGGCTTGCCTTTGGCCCAACAACTTTGGGAGTAATTGGACCTTGGGGCAGAGTTTCATTTCCATACCTATCCATCCTCAGATTACACAGTTCCGTCTCCTTCCTATATATGTAATTCATCCTACTTGTGTCAAAACAAGATGAGAAGTTGTAGGAAAATTTTGTTCCACCCTGTATAGGGCATTTCAAACAATTATGTTAGATATGATATATGCACCATTGCCTGCGAGACATTGCCAATCCGTTGTCACTCTATTAAAAAACTTTACAAACTTTTCCCATTTCAATTGCCTCTGTTGTACTCTTCTCAAAGATGATGTTTAACTGCCTCTTCTGCAATGATACAACATAAACGCAATTTTGTAACATCCTTGTACTATGTTGGTGTTCCACATCTGTCTATGATTCAGAACGCCCTAATGAAGTTGATCATTTTTTTCTGAATGACCTGGGGGAAGTTTGAAACATGAGTCCTCTGCTTTAGTCGTACCATCAAAACAGCTTAGTTTTTGGCCATTAATGAGTTTAACTGATGAGACATACTCTGGGATCCACCCAATTAACTTTGATGAATACGATGCCTACTCAGATGACCTTCCGTCACTTTTCAAAAATATAATACCTATATCAGACATTCTTTTTCTTTTAATTTCAGAAAAAGTGCTGCAACAATCAACAATCATTCCTGAAAAGATTTGGAACTCAATAGCTTATGTCCAGAGTCATCACTCATGTCAATCACAAGGCCATTTTTTTTCAAGGTTATAATGTGATCTTGGTGTTGGCTGTGTCCTTCGGTGGGCGAGTGATATACAAAATGTGGGTTCCAATTCTGTTGCAGCTGAACAACAGCATACCACTAATCTCCTATGCTGACCACTTTTAATAAGCAAAACATTAGTATTTTAAGTGAACTAGTTAACATTTCTTGTCATTTGTATGCTAAAGATTTATATGTTTCTGATTTTGAATTCTTTATGGGTTTGGAATACAGCCTTTCTCAGCTTCAATTAGAGAGCGAGCTTATCAATCCTACATTGTTCATCTGCAACAATGGTATGGCTATTGTTTCTTGTTGCAGTTGATCTCTCCATTTGATTTATGGTGTGCTAAAACTTCTATTGCTCTCAGCATTGCAGATCTTGTTGAAGAAGTTCAGAGGCAAAAAATGCAGAATGCTCAGGTAATAAAAACATATGATACTTTCTGCCTAGTAATTTGTTATCATCTGGTTTATAGTCAGTTGTATCTGTATGTCTTAGCTTTCTTTACAGTCCTCGTGCTGCAATTATATATGCACATTTGTTAGTGTGCGTGAAAGAGTTCATATATATATACATCAGGACAAGTAAAGTATGTATATATATATATATATATATATATATATACATCAGGACAAGATACAGTACTATTGCAAGGATTTGTGTCTGTCCACTGAGTGGCTTTTGGTAGCATCTGTTCCAAAAAGAAATAGTATTCGAAGGCATGGATAATAATCAGGTCACCTTGCCATTCCAATCTTTTAGGACCTGTCTAAAAGAAGCATGTTACATGTCTTGACTGCTTTAATGATAGTGGACTGAATTTCTCATCCGACATTTGCATCTCTTTTCAGTTAGAAAGACAAGTGAATGCTTTGTGCAGCAAGAAAGGGAGAGAATTTACAGAGAAAATGAAGCACGGTGATTTTATTATTAAAGTTGACTGCTATTATCAGAGGAGCTTTTGATTCCCTTGTTGACTAATTATGAAATGCGCCCCAATCCTTCATAATTATTGTATAGTCTCTTTTGTGAGTTTCTGCATCCAGTGATTTCATTGTAATTCTTATAATCATACAATTTGTGAGGCGGGTGAGGCCATATGCCCGACACCCCAATTTTGAGTCACCGTCTCCCGAAGATTCTATGTTGCTATAATTCGATATTTAATTCATTAACCATGTAGAAGATTCGTCGTAAAGAATGAAAGTGAGCAAGAGATGTCGAGTAAGTCCCTCTAAAGTGGATACCTCGGTAGCTTGCTATTTCCTAGTAAATATAATGCAGGTCGTGAAGGGGTCTTCTGTTCTGCAGCTTGAGCCGTTCACATCGGCCAGGATCTGCTTACCACAATTCTGGATCACTTTTGGGCGCAAGTAGAAAATCGAAGAAGACTTACTAATAGAAAGAGATTTACTAAGTGCAATAAGTACATTTAACCGTCTGTGTATGTGGTACTAATATGGCGTCACGGAACTGTCACATAAGCAAGTAGATAAAAAGAGTAATAGACAGTGGATGGCGGTGTCGGTGATTGGCTACTAGCGGCCGACAGTGGAATCCAAAATTGTCATTTTGTGGAGCTCAGGTTTGTATTTTGGAGTCAAAGTCTGTATTTTGGAGCTTAAGATTTGTATTTTGAAGTTTAAATTATTATTAAAAATTTAGTCAATATTTTTTTAACCTTTAGGCAAAATATTTTGGATCTCAAGATTTGTATTTTAGAGTTTAAAATTTATATTTTGAAGTTCAATCGTTGACGATCAACCATCATTGTTCGCCACCGTCACTACTGATCGCTCGCTGCCACCACGTGGCATCCAAAGCGGCGCCATGTCATTTTACTGCACCTATTGTTATGGAAAGTGCCGTAAGCTTTGCTCAACTAGAAACCCATGTTTGTCTGGGGAGACGCACTTGAGCAGTCCGACGGTGCTTTTCTTTGCTCTACTTAGTATAAAGATGTGAATTTTCTTGTTGCCAGTTCTTGTTGACATGTAATGTTCATCGGTGTTGGAATGGAGTCAGTGTGTCCTTGTTGCACTACTTATGATTTAGCGATATCAAGTAAATTGTGCTTCCGAATGATGCGGCGTCACTTGTTCAAGTCCGCATGAGATTTTCTGTGCTGTTTAATGTGGACCGAACACAAGGTGCCATGCATTTTTTTCCCAAGGGAATCTTGGTACTCTTTACGGTATGTACATAATCGCAAGAACAAGTAGTAGCATGTTATGTATTAATGTTCTGGAGAATATTTGGATCCAACGGATGGGAGGGGGATCATCCCTCAGCCTCGGAGCACAGGACATGGTCCGAGACAGTGCAAAACCTGGAAAGACAGGTTCAATCGCTGCGACACGGTCAGCGCCAACGCCTGATGTACCTGAGGACTATGCAAGCAAGTTGACGACTCTCCAGCAAGGACTTCAGGGGTCCGCAGGCGCACCTACGCCCCGAACGCGCCCCCCCTGTGGGGGGTGGATCTCGGAGGAGTCTTCAAATCCGTCTGATGATGAAATCATCGGAAGATTATATTCTTTCCCGCGCCATCGGACACTGGCACTCTACCGACCTGCCTGCGAGCAGATTATTAGGCTTGCCAACCGCCAACAAGCGTCCCGCCAAACTACTGCATATACCATCAGCATGCAGGGCACGCGTTAGAGGACTGCCACGTCTTTAAAGACAAGGTTGAAGCATGGGTCAACCAAGGGATGATTGACTTGGGCAACGCCCGTGTCAACCCGCCGCAGCCTCACATTCGCGAATGGACAGACACCTTCAGTGACGTTGTCACGCACACAGTCAACGTCATCGACCCACCGGAAATTTATACACCGGTGGCCTTCACTTCCCGGACCCGGATATGACAAAGGCGGCTCATCGGGCGAAGCCCCTACCTGGTGGTGCCCGGGAGGGAGAATCCCCACCGCAGTCACTTGGCGACCGAAAATTTTGGGGAAATCTTCGAAAACTCTTGCAACGAGGTGTCGTGATGGCCTACACACCGCCATCGACGTACACTGAAAGGGAGTTGAATCACCCCATGTACTGCCATATCACGCCATGCTGCTGCACCCTACAGACAGGTGCCTTGATGTCCGGGATTGGATCGAGTCTCTTATCCAAAAGGGGGAAAATCGACCCGGAAGGCAACTCCATGGTCCTGATGAGAGCCAGGGAAGCGCCCAGTGGGAGTTTGGAAGAAAGCGACTATATGCGCTTCAAGAACCTCCAAGCCCTCGAAGCTGATGAACGAGGATGGCTCGTACCGCCAATGTCGTCCATAGCTGACACTGAAGACGCGAGCTTGGGGCAGCAATTCAGGAATATATCCCTGAAAAAGAGAGCCCACCTCAAGATACAACCAAGAGGAGCCGGATATGACAGAAGGCGGCTCATCTGACGAGGCCCCTGCCCTATGGTATCCCGGGTGGCGAGTCTCCCCGAACCCCTTTGCGACCGCAAAGACCGGGAGATCTTCGAAAGACTCTTGCAGCAAGGCTATGTAAAGGCGCACAGGCCGCCACCAACATACACGGAGAGGGAAATAAACACCCCATGTATTGCAAATACCACGCCATGTTACTGCATCCTACGGATATGTGTCCGATTGTCCGAGACTGGGTCAAACCCTCATCCAAGAGGGAAAGATCGACTCAGAAGGCAATCCGACAATCCGGCGAGGCCAGGGAAGAAGTCCAGCAACAACCTCCTCGGCGAAAGAAGGGGTCTCGACGACATCAAGTCTCCCCCCCCATGAGCAAACTCCGGAAAATAGGAGTAAGGGGCAGCGCTTCGAGAATTCGCCTCCGCGAATACTCCAGCGGCAAGATAAAGACCGCAAGGGCAAGCAGCCAGTGATGGAGCCGGCACCCAAGAGCCAAGCCCCTATTGGGCCGAATTCCAACAACTGCCGCCGAGGTAATCGAGCAGGCAATTGACTCCACTCTCCAGCATCAACAGACGAAGCTGTTGGACGACGGTGGCGACCAGAATGCGCACTCTGTCCGCGTTCCCTAAGAGGGGAAGGTCGCACGGTCGCCTTGGCCGAGAAACCACCCTCAAACAACAGAGCAAGCCAAGCCGCTGACGCCCGCTCGAAATGGCGCGCGCAGTGCAGGAAGAAAAGAACCGGCGCAAGAACATGAAAAGGCGCCTAAAGAAGCAAGCTGAGCAAGAGGAGGCCGCGGCAGCCCCGGCGGAGCTGACTCCGCTCCAAAGCTGTAGAAGCTTATTGATGAATTGGAGGAATATATCCCCTCCAAGCCCACTTGGGGAGTCCTTTTGGACGTATACATCCCGCGGGAAGAAATGGAGCGCAAAACAAGGCTTAAAAGCTGGCTCCACCAAATGCTACAAGGGCTCAAGAAGGCGAGAAGCTGCCTCTGCCCGAAGAACTGGCCATCTTCTATAAGAAGATGAGATCACCGTCGAGAAGTGGAAGAAATGCTAAAAGACTCTCGTGCAACATGGTGTCGATACCGCCGCCGGCTCACCGGCTGTTACGCCTCCTGTGGCGCCGCCCCGGACGAGGAAAGAAAATGGACTAGGAAATACGGGCAAACTCCTTCATCTTCGACCCATCTGACGAGGAAGAAGAAGAGCAGCAGGATATCGCTAGTGGGCTCTCCGACCGGAGGGCCACCCAGCCAATCCTCTTCGTCCGTCCGACGAAGAAGAGTGTGGGGGATGGGCGATCCCCAAACAAGCCCTCCAACCGGAAAGCTCCCGAGCCGGCCGTCCGGCCCACTCGTCCAAAAGTGGCAAAGAAGAAGAAACTACTGCCCTGGAGGAGGATAGCCTGGGCTCGTTGTTCGAAGAAAAGCCGGACGAACAGCCAGGGACAAGAGGTCAACCAATTCGGGCAACCGATAAAAGCCCTAGAGGATATTGTCTCGCCATTGGATCAACTCCGTGCCCGGGCCGACTGCAAAATCATACAGCATATGAAGCGGTTTCCAACCAACATCACCATATGGGACGCCATTGCCTGGAGCAAGAGTTGAGAATGACGCTCGTCAAAATCCTGCAAGAGCCCGAGGTCTACGAAGTGACGTGACCGAACTCCAGGCGCAAGCCCTCGAAGCACTGGCGGCGGAGGTGACCTTCTCCGACAAGGACATGCTATTGCCAACGCTATACCACAACCGCCCGTTATATATGCAAGGAAAAGTCAATGGGCACGAACTCAACCGGATCCTGGTTGACCCCGGGGCGTCGATTAATATCATGCCTCTGAAGACTTTCAAGTCTTTATATCTCACGCCCTACTTGCAAAGGGTAAATGACATTAGAATCGCTGGATTCAATCAGAATTCTGAAAACGCCTTGGGAAAGGTGGAAGTACAGCTGGCCATGGACGGCTTCACCACCAAGGTCGTGTTCTACATCATAAATGCGAACACGTCTTACAAAGCTCTCCTGGGAAGACCCTGGCTCCATGAAAATCGGGTCATCCCCTCGACTCTCCATCAGTGTATAAAATACATCAAAGAAGGAGAGCAACATACAGTCTTCGCCGACGGGCTCTTTTCCGCCCAAATGAATGCAATTGGCGGATGCCCAGTTATACTTCGGCGAGCCTCCGGCAAGCCAGCAACCGCGTCAAAAGCAAGGAAAAACAAAATGCCGACGCAAATCAAGCAAGCCAGGATCAAGAGGAAGAGGAGCTCTTCACGGTCAACAAAGACCTCCTTGAAGCTCACCGGCTCAGCCGCCTCGCCGAATCACCACGCCCGGGCCAAGTTGCCCAGAAAGGCGTGAAATAACTATGAAGCAAACACCGTCGGCGAGATCATCAATCGAAGCATCTCTTTGCCACCGGCGTACATGCAGCTACCCTTCTATAGGGAGGAGCAATGGGTGGAACGACTAAAGGACATTCATTGTCACCCATTACAGAAATGACAGTCTCGAGGAAGGCGAGACGCCGAAGCCGATCATCTTCTACAAAGGAGACCCGCTTCCATATGGGCCCTCCGAAGACGACTTCGGTTGGAGTCAAACGACTCAAGTCGCCCCAGAGCCGTCCAAGAAATGGACGACATGCCCGAGCACATCAAGAAATTGTGCCGAAGGCAAAAGATTGCACAAATGCAAGATCCCTCTCGACGGGAGTACTTCCACAGCTGTGGTATCCAAACCAACTCGGGGGCAACCCCCTATTGTGCAAAAGACACTCGGGGGTGGGCTATGATCAGACGGCGGAATGCGAGGCCTACTATACGGTCAACACCGTTGGGCTCGCGCCCTCACCTGATCATTGCCCTTCGATGGGCGATCTCCTACCCGCTACAAAACCGCAGCAAGGGGGGCCGCCCTCATCCTATCAAATGGAGCGTCGTGTCAAGAAGCACCTCAAGGCGAAGGGGGTCACTTCTGGTAATCACAGAAGAAGGCTTCAAATACTACGACGTCCACGTCGTTGACTCTGATGAAGAAAAGGATTTCATCGACCTATAGCCAGCACCCCGTGAACTCGAAGACGGTGGACAAGCTACAGTCGACGAACTGGTCGAACTCGACCTCGGGGAACCAAAAGAACCCCGACCAATCTTCGTCAGCGCCCTCTTGAACGAGGAAGAAAGACAGTCATACCGGCACCTCTTGCTGGAATTCAAAGACTGTTTCGCGTGAACATACAAAGAAATGCCAGGCCTGGACCCCTTCGTGGCTGAACATGAGTTGTCCATACTCCCCGCAGCGAAGCCGGTCAAGCAAGCCCAACGGCGCATACGCCACGAGCTGGAGCTGAAAGTAAATGCCGAGGTGGACAGACTTCTCCAAGTCGACTTCACCGAGCCATGCATCTATCCAACTTGGCTGGCCAATATAGTGCCGGTCAAGAAGAAGAACGGCGAAGTCCGGATCTGTATCGACTACAGGGACTTGAACAAAGCCTGCCCAAAAGATGACTTCCCGGTCCCGATCACGGAAACTATGATCGACATGACCACCGGGCATGAAGCGCTATCCTTCATGGACGGGTCGTCAGGCTATAATCAAATCCGTATGGCTCCCAAAGATAAGGGTCATACCGCCTTTAGGTCCCCCAAAGGGATCTACAACTATAAAAGAATGCCCTTCGGCTTGAAGAACGCCGGAGCCACCTATCAACGAGCCATGACCAAGATTTTCGGAGAAATGCTCCATGACTCGGTCGAGTGCTACGTTGATGATCTGGTCGTCAAGACCAAAAGGCGGAAAGACCACCTAGGCGACCTACGCCAGGTCTTCGAAAGACTCCGCCAGCACCAGTGAAGATGAACCCCATGAAGTGCGCCTGCGGCGTTTCGAGCGGCAGATTCCTCGGCTTTGTTGTCAAATACCGCGGGATAGAAATTGATCCGTCAAAATCAAAGCTATCAGAGAGCTGCCGCCGCCGAAAACCTTAACGGAGCTGAAATCTCTCCAAGGAAGGCTGGCCTACATAAGGCGGTTCATCTCCAACCTCGCCGGCAGATGCGCCCCCTTCAGCAAATTGATGAAGAAAGGAGCCCCATTTGTATGGGACCAAGAGTGCCAAGATACCTTTGAAGAAATCAAAGAGTATCTCCTTACTCCTCCCGTCTTGGGAGCCCCGGTGAAAGATAAGCCGCTCATCCTCTACATCGCAGCCATGGAAGCGTCGCTGGGAGCGCTCTGGCGCAAGTAAATGAGGAAGGCAAAGAGCAACCGCTCTATTACTCAGCAGGATGCTGGTGGGCCCGGAGCACCGATATTCCCCAGTGGAGAAAGTATGCCTGGCATTGATATTCGCCGTCAAGAAATTACGGCACTATCTGCTAGCCCATCAAGTCAGCCTCATCTCGAGGATAGACCCGCTGAAAGCGCTCCTCACCCAACCTGTGTTGTCAGGAAGAATGGGAAAATGGGCCCTTCTCCTCATGGAGTTTGATATCACCTTCGTCCCAAGAAAAGCAATCAAAGGGCAAGGTATGGCGGATTTCTTGGCGGCGCATCCGCTCCTAGCAGGTTCTCCCCTCGAGTTCAAGCTCCCGGAAGAGGAAACGCTCTCATCTCCCACGGGGAGCGGACCGACAAAAAGAGGTCCCCGTTCAAGAAAGTGGGAATACTCTCGCCATAGAGTTACCACATTGGGAACTCTACTTTGATGGCGCTTCCCGGGTGCTCAAGCAAACTGACGGCACCACAACTTATACCTCCGGAGGGGGCATTGTCCTGGTGACTCCACAAGGGGGAATACTGCACAACTCATGTGCACTCATGAAGCTGTTGACCAACAATCAAGCTGAATATGAAGCGTTGATCGTGGGACTTCAACTGGCCGTTGAAATGGGCATCAAATGCATAAAAGTCTACGGAGACTGCAGTTGGTCATCCGTCAAGTGCGGGGGACTATGATGTTCGGAAAAAGGAACTGATCCCCTATCATGCCGAAGTAATGAAGCTCCGCGAGAGTTCTACTTGTTCGAAATCGGACATGTCCCTAGAGGACAAAACTCTCAGGCGGATGTGCTAGCCAAACTGGCGTCCGCCCTAAAGCTTCCTCCGGAAGGAGAATTCATAACGTCCGACATAGGAGGCTGATGCCCAGTGTTCTTGAGGACGACTCCGACCCAGAAAATGTAGAGGTCAACGCCTCGAGGAAGAAGCCAGTCGAGAAGAAGACTGGTGCCAGCCGATCATTCAAATAAAGAATGGTTGGCTACCCCCGGATCGGGCTGAAAGAATCCAGCTTCTGCGGGGGCCGCGTCATATCAAATGATCGGGGGACCAACTATATCGGCTTGTCATGAAAAAGACAAGTTGTCCTCCTTCGATGTCTCTCCCCCAGAGAAGCCAAAGTCATCATGCACGAAGTCCACTCTGGACTGTGCGGAGCCATCAAGCGGGAGACAGGATGAAAATCAACATCAAGCTAAAAGGCTTCTTCTGGCCGACCATGTATACGGATTGCGTCCAGTACGCCGTACATGCCATCAATGCCAGGTCTTCAGTTCGGTGCCAAGAAAACCGCCGAATGAATTGCATCCGACTGCCCCCACATGGCCCTTTGCCGAATGGGGAATGGATGTCGTGGGACCATTCCCACCATCCTCTGGCGGCCACAGGTTTATCCTGGCAGCCACTGACTATTTCTCCAGATGGGCAGAAGCAATCCCTCTCCGGGAAGTCACCGGGCTAGCCGTTGCAAAATTTGTCAAGCAACACCTAATCTACAGGTTTGGCACCCCTCATCGGATCGTATCAGATAACGGTACGCCCTTCAGAAACAAAACGATATATGCGTTGGCGGCCAAATTCCAGATAGATTGGAGGACGTCAACAGTCTACAACCCTCAAGCCAATGGTCTGGCGGAAGCCTTCAACAAGACCCTTTGCAAATTGCTGGCCAAGATAGTCGGCAACCGCAAACGTAATTGGGGGGAGAAAGTGCACGAAGCGCTCTGGGCATACCGAACGGTCTACAAGACCCCAACGGGGTGTTCTCCCTTCTCTCTGGTGTACGGAGCTGAAGCCATGCTCCCCATCGAAATTGAAATGTCATCCTACAGGGTAGCCGTCTATACTGGTCTTCAGCCGAGGAGCGACAAGAAATTGAAAGAAGGTTGGAGGAATGTCCGACCTAGAGGGCAAAAGATTGGAAGCGTATCAACACCTCCAATCCTATCAAGCCCGTATGACTCGAGCCTACGACAAGTTAGTCAGGCCCCGTGTCTTCAAGAAAGGTGACCTCGTCATGGTCAAACAAAGAGAAGTCATGGCAGGCAAATCAAGTGGTAAACTCCGGCCAAATTGGCGCGGACCGTACGTGGTCACTGGAGTGTATGAGGGCGGGGGATACACGCTGGCAACACATGCTGGCGATCGCCCCTTTCCACCACTAAATGGCAAGCATCTCAAAATGTACTTTGCCCCTGAGCATGAATTCCCCGGGCAATCGCCCTCTGATCCCCTTATAGCCGAATCAGGCTAGGGTTGGGCGTATGTGCCCATGTCAAAAAAAAAAAAACAAAAAAAAGGGACTGAAAGAAAAATAATGACGTCTCGGCAGATTTGGTCGCTCCCCAAAAAGGAGTGCCCAAGGGCAAAAGAGCCTAAAAAAAAAAAAAGAAGAAGAAAAAAAAGGAGAGAGGGGATGATGACAAATTTTTCTCTTCATTTGCTAAAAAACTCCTCCTTGGTCAGTAAATCATCCTGGTCGACCGAGTCAAAACCTATAGCCAATAAACCCCCAGAAGGTCGGCTAAAAAACTCCTCCTTGGTCAGTAAACCATCCTGGTCGACCAAGTCAAAACCTATAGCCAATAAACCCCCAGAAGGTCGGCTAAAAAACTCCTCCTTGGTCAGTAAACCATCCTGGTCGACCGAGTCAAAACCTATAGCCAATAAACCCCCAGAAGGTCGGCTAAAAAACTCCTCCTTGGTCAGTAAACCATCCTGGTCGACCAAGTCAAAACCTATAGCCAATAAACCCCCAGAAGGTCGGCTAAAAAACTCCTCCTTGGTCAGTAAACCATCCTGGTCGACCGAGTCAAAACCTATAGCCAATAAACCCCCAGAAGGTCGGCTAAAAAACTCCTCCTTGGTCAGTAAACCATCCTGGTCGACCAAGTCAAAACCTATAGCCAATAAACCCCAGAAGGTCGGCTAAAAACTCCTCCTGGTCAGTAAACCATCCTAGTCGACCGAGTCAAAACCTATAGCCAATAAACCCCCAGAAGGTCGGCTAAAAAACTCCTCCTTGGTCAGTAAACCATCCTGGTCGACCAAGTCAAAACCTATAGCCAATAAACCCCTAGAAGGTCGGCTAAAAAACTCCTCCTTGGTCAGTAAACCATCCTGGTTGACCAAGTTAAACCTCAGCCAGCAAACCCCAAGAAGGTAGGCTATCCCTGTTTGACCAACAAACCTCCGTGGTCGGTCAAACCTAAACCCTTAGCCAGAAAACCCCAAGAAGGTAGGCTATCCCCTGTTTGACCAATAAACCTCTGTGGTCGGTCAAACCAAAATCCTTAGCCAGCAAACCCCAAGAAAGTAGGCTATCCCTGTTTGACCAACAAACCTCCGTGGTCGGTCAACCTAAACCTTTAGCCAGAAAACCCCAAGAAGGTAGGCTATCCCCTGTTTGACCAATAAACCTCTGTGGTCGGTCAAACCAAAATCCTTAGCCAGCAAACCCCAAGAAGGTAGGTTATCCCTGTTTGACCAACAAACCTCCGTGGTCGGTCAAACCTAAACCCTTAGCCAGAAAACCCCAAGAAGGTAGGCTATCCCTTGTTTGACCAATAAACCTTTGTGGTCGGTCAAACCTAAACTTTAGCCAGCAAAACCCAAGAAGGTAGGCTACCCCGGTTTGACCAATAAACCTCCATGGTCGGTCGAACCCAAATCTTTAGCCAGCAAACCCCAAGAAGGTAGGCTACCCTGTTTGACCAATAAACCTCCATGGTCGGTTGAACCGAAATCCTTAGCCAGTAAACCCCAAGAAGGTAGGCTCCCCCTTTGACCAACAAACAACCGTGGTCGGTCAAACCTAAACCTTTAGCCAGAAAACCCCAGGAAGGTAGGCTATCCCTGTTTGACCAATAAACCTCTGTGGTCAGTCAAACCAAAATCCTTAGCCGGCAAACCCCAAGAAGGTAGGCTATTCTGTTTGACCAATAAACCTCTGTGGTCGGTCAAACCAAAATCGTTAGCCGGCAAACCCCAAGAAGGTAGGCTATTCTGTTTGACCAATAAACTCTGTGGTCGGTCAAACCAAAATCCTTAGCCGGCAAACCCCAAGAAGGTAGGCTATACTCTTTGACCAGCAAACCTCCGTGGTCTGTCAAACCTAGCCCTTTAGCCGGCAAACCAAAGTGGTAGGCTAACCGAAATCTCCTTAGCCAGCAAACCGTAATGGTAGGCAAGGCCCAAGTGGCAGATCCCATGATCGATTGCCCCAGGGTCCGGCCCCGGGCCCTAAAACAAAAAAAAAACAAAAAAAAGGGGGGGACTAAAAATAGAGATGTCCCGGCGGACTTGATCATCCTCCAAAAAGGGATGTTCGAGGGCAAAAAGGCCTTAAACCCAGCTGAGGTGAAAACCCGAAAGGGCGCCTCAGGCAAAAATGGGTAACCCCTCGGTGTGAAAACCCGAAAGGGCGCACCGGAAAAAGCTAGAGGGGGCCATCCCCGGTGAAAACCCGAAAGGGCGCTTGGGATGGTAATATGAAAAAAAAGGGAAACATGAAAAAAAAATCAAATAATAAAAAAAAAAAATCAAATCAAAGTGGGATGCTGGACAAAGCCGAAAAAGAGCCATCCCCAGCACCCAAAATGTAGCATCAGATCTTGAGGAATGCCACAAATGCAAAATTCAAGCAGAAGATGCCGAGACCCAAGCCTGGGAAAAGCCAATGAGGCAAATCTCAGAAAGAAGAAATACAAAATCAAGGTCGAGGAGCAAAGCCAGAAAAGGCAAGCCTTCTCGACTAAGAATCAAACTCAGGTTGCCGGATAAAGCCCCGAGAAGGCCAACCCCAGCACCCGAAATGTTGCACCAGATCTGGAGGAATGCCAGAAATGCAAAGTCCAGAAAGACATCGCTCGAACTTATCGGTCCGAGAAACCGAGTAGAGCGTAGGACAAGAATGTCAGAAATGCGGCGTCCAAAGGAAGAAGTCGCTAAACAAAGCCCCGAGAAGGCCAGCCCCAGCACCCGAAATGTTGCATCAGATCTGGAGGAATGCCAGAAATGCAACGTCTAAAAAAGACATCGCTCGAACTTACCGGTCTAAGAAACCGGGTAGAGGGCGGGAAAAGGCAATACTCGGATGAAGACAGCAAGGTCAGCTCCAAGCAAAGTCAAGGAGCAGCTCTTCGATGAAACTCACCCCTAGAGTTGACCTGGTGGAGCGGGTCCATGTTACTTCCCTGAAGTGATGTGCGCTCTCCGGGTCCTCTCATAGGAACTCTTGAGTTGGAAACAAATCTGAAAAAATATGCGAGCGAGGAGAGCTGATGGCTCAGTGCGAGAAGCATAGCAAGTTTGATCGCCGGCTCAACCGGCAACAACAGATTGTTGTCCTAGGTTGCTGGCGACACTACACAAATATTGAAGCGCATCGCTGTGGTTTTCAACCCAACTCCTCGCCGAGTCATTAAGACCATGGGTAGAGTTTGAAAATCGCCACGGGACACCCGCCTTCGTCTTCGTCTCTGACGGATATCCCGTGGGGGGCATTTGTTAAACCCGAAAAATATCGGGATTTAAACAAGTCCCGGGTGGCAAACTCGTCCGGAAATCCACGAAAGGCTGGGAAGAAACCCCGGCCTCCCTCACTCGAACACCTGAGATAAATGGGTTTGAGTTCGGATGTCCACCCAGAATGAGCCGGAGGATGACGCTTAAAAAAGCCCGCCAATAGCGGAAATGCGCGCCCCGGACAGCCGAGACTCAATGTCCGGACTCGCGCTAAAGATCGCGTACGACTCGGATGGGTCCGAAAAGGCGAAATGCACATGCCCTCCGAACATGGGGTCAAACGCACGTGAAACGGGCAAGAACACACGTCGAAGGCACGTCAAATACATGCGGGCATGTGTGTGCACGTGTGCGGCACGTGCCATAACAAACCAGCAAACTCCCAGGAATCCTCTTGGAAATGGCCAAGGGAGGGGCGCCGGTTAGGCCCCCCCCCCCGCCAGCCAAAGGGAGGGGCGCCGGTTCGCCCCCCCAGGCAGGGAGGGGCGCCGGTCTGCCCCCCCGCCAGGCAGGGAGGGGCGCCGGTTGGCCCCCTCCGCCAGTCAGGAGGGGCGCCGGTCAGGCCCCCTGACCGGCGGCCCCCCCTCCGCCAGCAAGGAGGGGCGCCGGTCAGGCCCCTGACCGGCGGCCCCCCTCCGCCAGCCAGGAGGGGCGCCGGTCTGCCCTGGCGGGCCGCCGGTTGGCCCCCTCCGCCAGTCAGGAGGGGCGCCGGTCAGGGTACCTGACTGGCGGCCCCCTCCGCCAGTCAGCCCTCTCGCGTGGGCACCTCCGCCGGTTCGCCATCAGCCTTGACGCTCGCGCTCTGCCTCGACGCCCGTGCCACCGAAGACCTCCGCCGGGGAGGGTACTCCCGCCAGTATGACAAATCCTATAAATAGGGGGGCATACCCCCATTTGAAGACACGCTATTCGGCCCAAAAAAAAACTCGGAGACGCTTCTCGCACTCACGAGCCCGTGCTTAGAGTGTGTCCGTGCGCGAGCTTAAATAGGCCGCACGTGTCGAGGAGAAGTCCTTGGCGCCCGTTGGTGTTTCGTCCTCAGCGTTCGGGCTGCATTGCGCCACGTCCGCAAGAAGACGCCACAGGTTGTCACATGACTCTCAGCGTTTGTACTTAAGTCCTCCGCCGTCGCCAAATGACGTGCGTTGAGGCAATGTTGTCCGACAGAGGCACAAACACTCTGTCGTAGACTTAAAAGGACAAATGGTCGGTAAATGCTCGGCGGAGGCACAAACACCCGCCTCGAGCATCTGAGGACCCGACAAGTTTGTAAACGTCTGACGGAGGCACAAACACCCTGTCACGGACATTTATGTATCCCCCACACCGTGTAACGTCCGACGGAGGCACAAACACCCCGTCGTTGGCACCTATGTATACGAAGTGCTTGTAATCGCCCAGTGGAGGCACAAAAAGCCCCACTAAAGGCACAAATGTAAATGTCATAAATATAAATGACATGAGCTTGAATAAAATTGTGGAAATTTACCTGTCATCTGTCTTTCTTTAAATTTTGGCATACGGTCTTTTAACAAACATTACGCATTCGAAGGTATTCGAGTGTTATACTCGATGTAAATGAAACATCGACTTCGGTCGGTGGGGAACGGTCCAGTACACGACCACTCCAATCGCCCTGAACGCGAACGCACGCGGAAAATAAATGAAATAAAATTCGAGGGTATCAGGGTTCGCACCCAATACCCCTCGTAAAATAAATCTTTGTCTGTTTCTCGCAAACAGTCTGGCACGCCCGCAAAAGCAAGCGAAAAGAGATCAACGAACGGGAACCCCCCCCCCCCCCCCGGGGGGCGACCGAAGTTCATCTTTCGCGAACTTTTAGGTATAAAATCAGAAAGAAAGAAATAGAAAGAGAAAAAGAAAGAAGAGAAAATCCGCGTTCCAACAGTAACCCCCAACCGGTTAGGGGTAGCCCCAACCGATGGGCCTACCCATCGATTAAAGGGGAGGATTCCCCAACTGATGATAGTCTCATCGGTTGGGGGCTAAGACCCCAAAAGCTCCCCCAACCGATGAGAGTCTCATCGGTTGGGGGTCTCTCCCTCTCCCTCATGCGCATGTAGGGGGGGAAACCCCTATAAAAAGGGATGCACCGCCCCATTGTAAGAGGTCGGCCCCCTCCTTCCCTTAGAAAAAAAAAAACAGGGCTCTCCCCATTCTTCAAATTTTTTTTTCTGAAATAGCAAGAAGCTCTTCTTCTCAAATTTCTCTACTTGTTCTCCAAGTTCCCGGCTCGGCTTGAAGGTACCGGCCCTTCTTCACTCGGTGTGGAGTGCAGAAAGTTCGATAAAGCGCAAAGAAGGAGAGATCGCCCCTATACAGCATCGACATCCCCTTCATCACCCTCCATGGAGGGTTTCCCAAAAATATCATAATGCGGTCCTTACCCCCACATCGAGCAAGACTCTATGGGGGTGATATTCTCCGGGGTTTAAATACCGTCAATATTGAGCAAGACTCTATGGACATATGGTATTTAAATTCTCTTGTTCTCGTGCTCTAAATGCCTCCATATCGAGCAAGACTCTATGGGTATGCGCATTTAGATGCATATGTTCTCCCCGCCCATCGAGCAAGACTCTGGGATGGTGGAATTCGTGCTTATATGTATATGTTTCTTAGAGGAGACTCTGCCCAAGCGGAGATTCTGCCCAAGAACATACCCATATAATCACAATTTTGTGCTTATATGTATATGTGTCTTAGGGGAAACTCTGCCCAAGTGGAGGTTCTCCCCGGGAACATACCCATATAATCACAATCTCGTGCTCATATGTATGTGTTTTCTTAAGGATACTCCGTATAAGCGGAGATTCTGCCCGAAAACATACTCATATGTCCACAACTACGTGCTTATATGAATATATTTCCTAAAGGAAACTCTGCTCAAGCGGAGGTTCTACCGGAATTATATCCGTATATTCACAAATATTGTGCTTATATGTATATTCCCCTAAAGGAAACTCTGCTCAAGCAGAGGTTCTGCCCGGGAGAATATCTATATGCTTACAAAAAGTTGTGTTCATACACGTATGGTCTTGGGGAGAAACTCTGCTTAAATGGAGATCCTGCCGAAAATATATGCATATATTCACGAGTATATGTTCATATGAATATGTCTTTTAAAAGGAAACTCTGTCTAAACAGGGTCCTTCCCCAAAGCATATCCATATGTCCATAAATATCTATGCTCATATGACTGTATTTCATGGGGACACTTTGTCCATACAGGGACTCTCCCCTAAAAATCAATACAAACATATGTGCATCAAATTCATACTCATATATTTGCGCGAAAACCTTGCTTTTGCGGGGGTGCTGTCCAAATTCACAATATACTCAAACTACCAAATGAATTCACAAGTATACACCCTTTCACTCTCAAAATCATGTAGTAATTTCTCAAAAAGGGGAACTCACACTCCTTTTTGAAATAAAATGTCAAATCACCAAATAAATTCATGGGTATATGCCCACATACTCTCCAAATTATATTTTAAAACTCAAAGGAAATCCATATTCCTTTTCAAAATGAAACTCTTTTCTCAAAACAAATACTCTTCCTTTCAAAGAAATGAAATATTCTTCTCAAAAGAACCAATCCTCTGTCGCAAATCAAAGTCCTGAATACCCTTTTCAAAAGGAACAAATCCTTTCTTTCAAATCAAAATCCATTCTGTACGACAATAATAAAAAAGGGAAAAACATCGTATTACAATTTTCTAGAAAATGCATATTTTCTCGTCCTTACTATGAATGGTATTCGGGTTGAAATTGATGTTAATATGACATCAAAGGCTTTTAACCTGATGTAAATAAAACATCGATTCTGATCGATGGAGACAGGGGTCCAGCACACGCTACCCTAATCGCCTGATGATTAAGACACAGAATCAAAGAAGTTCAGATTAAAAACGGCGCACTCGTCTATTCCATGGACATTAAATTTTCTCCGCACTGCGCGGATCCTTACTTCTGTCTGCTAGATAGGTGGCACGCCTCACAAGGCAAACTAAAAAAAAAAAAACAAATAACAAATCGAGTCTAACTCGAATCAAATGAAAACGAAACGAAAACAAAAAAAAAAAGAGAAAAAGAAAAAGAAGAGAAAAAGGAAGCAGAATCCACGTGTCCACAGCATTCAACACATCTGATCTTGCCCGTACGCACGAGTGGGGACTAATCGCCCACCTCTAGAGTAGGGCACACCCACAAGTGTAGGATTTTTCTTAAAAGCTCTATTGCTCACCTGCAGTGTAGGACACACCTCACAAAGGTGGATTTTTCTTAAAAGCTTTATTGCTCACCTGCAATGTATAACACACCTCACAAGGTAGGATTTTTCTTGAAATATCCAGATAGAGCTGAACCATATATGAAACTAGCGCCCCACGGCTGACGACTTGTGATTGATGCCTATAGCAGTATAGCCTACCACAAGCAATCTAAACCACTCTTTGAAAGAGCACTGTCTTACTTTGGTAAGAACTTGCAAAGCATGAAGTGAGATTTACAGGAGAGTCGAAGAGTTCTAAATGAGGTCTTGAACTTATAGAATAGGGATGTGATTTAAGAGAACATCTAAAATCATCATGGATTTAGCCTCAAATGAAGCAAGAACAAAGAGGTGTGGCTAAATCCAGTGTGAACATGGTAAGAATTCGAAGTTCTAGTTACCTTCAGATCTAGAGATTCCAGCCTAGAGAAGATCCTCTTCCAGACTGGCCAGCCAACTCCTCCTAAATGGGCTCCAAGGATTCCATGCAACGATTCCCCGCTCTCTGTGGTGACAACAATGCTTATAAATGGCCATTGTCTTATTTAGTTTAGACGATGAAAACTAAGTGGTTGAGACGCTTGGGTCGCATGCAGAAGGCTCATATTTCTATGGCAAAATCGGTAGGAAAAGACATGATTTAACTTGGGTTGGAAAGGCTTAAGGGACATGTTGCTAAACCCTTTAGAAAAGTCATCACAACAACTCAATCCCAAGGCTTAAGTAAGGTTCCACTAGGGAGATTCTTCAAAATTATATTAGACATAGAATTATTTATTTTAATGATGTTTTAGTCTACAAGAAACAACCTCACGTTTAATCCAAAGGATTGTTTGGATATGTCTGATAATCGAAGTGGAACATAGCTGGTAATTGAAGTAAAAATATAACTGATAATCTAAGTAGTAATTGAAGTGATAATCGAAGTGGTAATCGAAATGATAATCGAAGTGAAAATGAACTGATAATCAAAGAATTAATCGAAGTGGTAATCAAAGTGAAAATGAATTGATAATCGAAGTGGAAATGAACTAATAATCGAAGCAGTAATCGATATGGAAATGAATTGATAATCGAAATGGTATCGAAGTGGAAATGAATTGATACTCGAAGTGGTAATCGAAGTGAAAATGAACTGATAATCGAAGTGATAATCGAAGTGAAAATGAACTGATAATCGAAGTGATAATTGAAGTGGTAATCGAAGTGAAAATGAACTGATAATCGAAGCAGTAATCGAAGTGATAATCAAAGTGGTAGTTGAAGCGAAAATGAACTGATAATTGATAGACAATTGTTTTGCCAATCGATATGGATTTGAACTGATAATTGATAGGTAGTTGTTCTGCTAATCGATATGAACTTGAACTGTTAATCGATAGATAGTTGTTCTGCTAATCAACATGGACTTGAACTGATAATCATTAGTCAGTTGTTTTGCTAATCGATATGGACTTGAATTGATAATCAAGAGGCAGTTGTTATGCTTATCGATTTGGACTTGAACTGATAATCGATAGGAGGCTAAACTGATAATCAGGACACTTAGACTCGGTTGAGTCATTCTGGAACTTAAGGTCGGAATGCCTGTTCTGGTTTAAATTTCGTATTTATTTTGTGTTTATGCATTAAAGTCTCATATTTTATTTCTTGTTAAGGGGAAATTCTAACTAAATGGAACAGAGTGAAGCTAAAGTCAAGGGTAAGGAACCGAGCCAACAACCTGACATAAATTCAAATAACTGAAAACATGAACCCTAAGCCTCAGTTTGGTAACAAGTTAACACAAAGTTAACTCAGAGTTAACTCAAAATAGAGTTTGGTAAGCAAAAAAAGTTAACTCAACATGGACATGGTCAGATTTGAGTTAACTCTGAGTTAACTCAAACTTTTCTAACCACCAACACCCCTTGAATAGGGTTAACTCACTTTTAACCAACCCTTCTACCCATGACCGTACAGCCCATGTGCACCTCTGGAGGACTCCTGTACAGCCCATGTGCCCACGGCGGAGAGCGTGGCCCTGTGCGTGTGGTGCGCTGCTGGTGGTAGCCTATTTTTAAGAATATTTTAAAGTAAAAGAGCAATGAATGTGAGTACGGTCAAAGAGTATTTTGGGTATTTTCTAAGTAAAAGAGTTAACTCACTTTAGGTCACCAAACCACTCAACAAAAAGTAAGTTAACTCACTTTAGTTCAAGTGAGTTAACTCAGAAGAAAACAAACCAAAAATTGAGTTAACCTTGAATAACTTTAGTCATGGGTTGGAGTTAACTCAAACCCCAACCCATTACCAAACTGAGGCTAAGAGCAGGGTGTTACACAATAACGCCATTTTCATTTTTATAAATGTATTTTATACTCTGAGAATAATCATAGTTCTCTAGATGCATGGCAGTAATTCTCTTACAACTTGCCAGAGATATTTGCCTATGCATAGTTTATATGTAGTTTGGCATCTATATGGAAAATTGGCTGTTTCATTATAAGAGTCAAGTTACATAAAAATAAACTGTAATGATCTATTCAAAACCATCTATAAGTAGAAATTCACACTTTATGTTGTAAACCATTGACAGTTTTTTTCCCTAACTTATTGACTGTAAGCAATGACAATATGATTTATTGACAATACTAATAGTAGTTTATTATTACTATTATCATTATCATCATTATTTGAAAATTCAGGAGACAATTCTGAGGTGTCACACTTAAGCTATTCAAATTCTTGAAGTTCAGTATGCACTTATTCATAAAGTAATTAACTATAGGACAATTGTGAATAATTTTCACAATTGATAAAAACCTTTGGCAGAAAAGGATTCACGTAGCCGACCCCAAATAATGGGACAAGGCTCTGATGATGATGATGATGACAATTGTGAATAATTTTGGGCAGACTATTTACAGCTAGGAAGCCGTTGTTAATGGTATTTGTTTTCAGTTCCTAACATGGGTTTTGTCCTTCGAAAGCTTCCTATAACTATTGGCAGCTATGGAAGGTAGTTGGGTGGGGGCGGGCAATCCAACTGGAAACCTTTAGAGCATTGAGTGGAGATGGACTCCAGTCATTCCAAATTGTGTTTTTGTTTTATTTTGATCACTGATGGGACTGTTCTTTACCGTCCATCATGTGCTGACCAACTTAGACTCTATCATGTAAACCAAACAAACATGGGTGTGTGGTTGTTGGACGCGGAAATAAAACATATGACATTTTTTATTTGATTTGATTTTCATTTTGTTGCAGGGCGTGCCAATCTGTCAAACAGACAGAATTTGAAATCCGCTTGATGCGGGAAATTTACATGTCCATTTATTGGACGAGTGTGCCTATATTTTTGCGTATTTCTTCTGCGTATTTATTTTATCAAGTGATTTGGGTTTATTGTATTGCACCCTTTTTCTACCGACTGGAGTCAATGTTAATTTACATCGGATTGAATCCGAACACTCTTGATAGTAAAGTCGAGATTTACATTTTTATAGAAACAAAGACGTGGAAGACTTCATTCATTGGACGAAATAGGTTTTTTTTTTAAAGGGGGCTTATAGTCCATTTACAAATTTAACATGCACTTTTGGCAGAACAAACATGCATAAACTTGAGAATTTATTTAACATTGAACGAGTCGTGTCTTGAGCAGAGTTTCCGCATGGGCGGGAGTTTCCACATAACGACACATACAAACATATGATGAACATATGGCCGTACTTCGGGTAGAATCTTCGTACGGATAGAGTCTCCCCATGGAGGTGCGCACATACGAACATTTTTTCCTCATGGAGTCCAGCTTAACATGAGGGTACAAACACTTGATCCCCATGGAGTCCAGCTCAACAATTGGGGGGGGGGGGGGGGGGGGGGCGCGTTTACATGGAGGTTTTACAGTCGGACCTTCACGCCGAGCACGAGCAAAGCTTCGACCCTCAAGATCTCTTTTTTCTTTAAAGATCCCTCGGCCATTGACCATTAGGGTATTTATAGGGGCTTCCTCTGTTTAAATGAGCGGAAGTAGAGAGATCTACCCGGAGGGGCTCCCTCTAGGTAGATACCTACTTGGAGGAGCTCCCTCGAGTAGGGAATTCCCTACCCAGAGGGAATGTCCCTTCGGGTAGGGGATTCCTACCCAAAGGGGGTCCCCCCGGTAGAGAACCTCCCTACCTGGAGGGAGAACTCCTCCGGTAGGGGCTCCCTACTCGGAGGGAGAACCCCTCCGAGTAGGGGTTCCCCTACAGAGGATCCCTCCTTGGCTCTTCTATAAATACAACCCCGGGGGTTCACTGGGGGTGTTTGTCACTTTGTTGCTCTTCGTGCTCGTTGTAACGAGAGGACTTGGGCTTCATCCTTGGTGTCCTCTTGACGAAGACGAAAAGTTGTTGCATTTTCTTCAAACATTGGCCTTGTTGACCGTCGAAGATCTTGAACTTGTCTTCTTATCTGAAGTGTTGTTCTTCTTTGAACTTGTACTCCGTCGAAGGATTTGAAGTCGGCCTTCGTAATAAGTCTTTCTTGACTTAATAAAAGACCGAGACCCAATATTATTTAAGTAATTATTGGATCAATATGAGTATTTTCTGACACTCCTATATAGATGCCCATTGTAAATTTTCAGGGTCCAACAGTGGTCCAGATCATAAGGCTTTGATACCATCTTGATGAGATTGGATCAGGCCATCCAACTTGAAACTTCAAGGCATTGAGCAGAGAAGGGATCCACATTATATTTTTGGGTTCTTTGGTCACTGCTTCATGCAGGACTGTTCTCTAGAAGTCTAGAACAGTGATAGTTGCAATTGCTGACACTTATATTTCTAGGGATTTTTGGTGCATAGTTCAATGACTCAATCTTACCAAAAAGTTCCAAATAATCAAATTCATAGGATTAAAGTTGAAAGCACAAAATAAATCACATTTTTACTGAAAAATCATTGCATGGCTCAAAGGATCTCTCCTTAACCATAAAGGATCATCATGAAACATATTATAGTCTGTTAAATCTCCCATCACAAAAGCTGCATGGTATTTCACCTATTGATAAGCTGTCAGATGCCTGAGAACACCTGTTTTCCGAAAGTAATATCACAATCTTGTATGAACCATTACGTAAACTGGTTGAGCTAAAGACTCTTATCTTGACTGTCATATCATGTTTGTGCATGAGTATGTGCAGGGTATCATGCAGCACCCCAACTTTCCCATCCAAATCCTTCTTCTCCAAGAAACAGGAGACGACCTTTATCCTAATATCCCAAAATTGTTTTAAAAATAGTAATGATAGCTGTCAGGTGCTTTATCCCTGATGAGGTTTTCTTCTCCGATATACTTTATCTCAGTGAAGTCTGCTACAACAATACAACATATGGAGGGCTCATACTTAGGGGAATAACGGGGTTACCTTATCTTGGATGAGAGACATTGTCCCACTGTCATGGTTAGAATGTAGAGGCTGGGGAGTTGAGCATGCTCTTAGATCATACTTCAACTCTATTATTTGTCTAATTTATATCCTTTTAGCTAGAGCTTACCCTGATTTATCTTTGTCTCGGAAGCAAGAGTACATACGAGGGATCAGTGGGTGGAATTTTAACCTGGAAGACTTGAAGGCTCAGGCTGCTCTTGTAAGTAACTTCTAATTGTTTAAGCACATGCAGCATATTTTATACTCTTCAAAATTATGAACACATTGTCTCCTCCAGATTGAAGCTTCTGATGGCATCTCCATGATTGAAGATTTGGATATTAACCATAAACCAAAAGATAGATATGACCATGCCAATTTGGGACAATCAGATACCCCACAATCTGGAAATGATAACAGTTCCAAAGCTGCAAATATGAGAGAGGTACCATGGAAAAGTTAAACAGTTAACTGTGCTGAGGCTTAATGTCTTGCATAATTGCCTCCTACCAATTTTTTCTTAATGATTTGTTATTTGAAGTTAGTTTTCTGACTTGTTCTTTGATTATTTTCTTAGGATGAGCTCTTTGATCATCAGGATTTGGAGGGTTCACTTGCTTCCTCATTCCCGTACTTCTCTTCAGGCACTTAAGTATGTCTTCAAGTTTTCTCCACACTTTAAGATTTTGTACTTTGAAAATTTGTTTTCTGTAGTGATGGGATTTAATCCAGTTGAATGTACCACAACAGTGACATCTGTTCACGCTGGCTTCTGGTGTTCAGTGTATAGGTTTGGATGAGGATCTGGACTCCTGAGTCCTGATCCAACCTGTTTTTAGGACTTTAAATGTATGCTTTGCATGTTTAGTCAATTGACTAATACAACAAGAAGCATAATGCACATATGCTTCATCCACAAATTAGGAGTATATTTATATGCATTATATTTTGCTACTTCATTCTTATATCCCATAGTTGTCAGCAGTTTCCATGGTTTTCTTACCTCCTCAAATGGCAGGTTATCTGTGTACCTGAAAGATGTCTATACCGGATGATTTCACTGTTCATTGATTCCATCCTTTGATGTTTATCAACGTAGTTCACATTTTTTCTAGTAATAGGTGCATAGATGTGATGCCTTAAATTTTATTAACTTTCCTACTTGAATTTAATTTTTTGATGAATTTACTAGAAATGCCAAACAATCTACATTTCATGTTTTCATGTATTTAAAGAAAATTGATCAAGTAACTAATGCAAACTCATTGCATTGTGCTTCTGTTTAGATGTTACTTTTGATGTTCGAGGGGATGAAATCGGTCCACATAACCCTGATGGGAAAAATGGCACACTCTCAGTCAGACAACCTAAGAAATAAAGATCATAGCTAGTGATGAGAGTTCACAAAGAAATTTTTTGGTACCCAAAAAGGTTGTAGTTTTCTGAACAACCAAACTTCTTAAGTGGTTCACTTCTACCTGAGCATGTTCTTTCCCCATCTAGAGATGTTGCTGGGGATATGAACAGGTAACAGCCACAATCTTTTGGGATTTTAGTTGTGATAATGGTGTCATTTGTTGTGTTTTTTTTCATGCTATGCTATAGTTGGCCACTACATGTTGCAGTTTCTTTGAATTCATTGTTTCTTGTTGTTAAAATATTTGAATGATTCAGTTGGTAATTCTGAAACAAAGTCTTCTGACATGAGTATTCATGTGTAACAAGGCCTGGCCACTTGCATGTTTGATGAGGGATTGCTGGCTTCCTTTTGCAAGTGGGACACAGTTTGAACATTTTCATGGACGTGATAGAGAAGAGAAGGAAGTGAGGAGAAGAGAGAAACACACAAACGGTGGGAGGCTGTACTAAAACCCAGTCTCACCCTTCTCCTCCTGTTATTTAAGTAAACTAATAAAAAATAAGGCCTTAGTGCCCCTGTTACAAGATGGACCGGTGCATCTAACTTTTGATGTTTACACTTCCTCTCAAGTTGAGCATGTGTCTTGCATGCACAACTTGACCAAAACAGTACAAAACTGATTTTCGGTGACACTTTTGTAAAGACAGACACATATTGATCAGTAGAATCAATACAAGGTAAACATAGTTCACCGTTGTCAAGGTGTTTCCAAATAAAATGTTTATCAATCTTTGATGTGCTTGGTCCTGTCATGTTGGACTGGATTATTGACAATGTTAATTGCTGCGTTATTGTCATTAACTACAGAGGAAAACTGAAGTGCACTCCAATATCCTTAAACAAGATTTTCAGCCACAATTCAATGATTCAGCAAGAACATGTGCTATAGCTCAATATTCGGCTTCAGCACTAAACTGACATACATTCTGTTTTACTTTCAATGTGACCAAATTCTTCCCAAGATGACCATAGTAGCAGGTAATGGAATCTTGATCCTCCTTTAAACCTGCTCAATCTGCATTGACATTGCCTTTGATCTAAAGTGAGCTCAAGTTAGTGAACAACCACCCTTTTGCTGCACAGGTTTTGACATAGTGAAGCATGAACTCCATAGCTTGCATGTAAGAAGATCTAGAGTTATGCATAAACTGACTGACGAGACTTACAACATATGCAATGTCTAGCTTGGTGAAAGTCAAGTACAGAAGCTTCCCAACCAAATATCAACATTTTCCCTTCTCAGCCTCGGAAAGTAGCTCCTCAGCTCCTCTCTTGACCAGTCAAATGATGATGCTACTGGCTTGCATCCTAACTTGCTAGTGCCTGCCAACAAGTCAAGAACATACTTTTGCTGACAAATGTAAATACTCTCAGCTGAATAAGCTACCTCAATGCCTAGGAAATACTAGAGCAATCCAAAGTCTCTGATATCAAACTCTGGCTAGACAGTCTTTCGAAGTTTGTATTTCCTCGCATATTGGTCAAGGTACCTATTGAACTCTTTTGCTAGACGTTCTTTCGAAGTCTGTATTTCTTCCTGTAGTTATCAAGGCAGCCGCATAGGTGCTGCCTAAACGGGTAGGCAGATTTTCAGTAGGGAGGCTCAGGTCTGCTTACAGGGGCCCAAAACGGTGGGCCAAGGCACCTGGTCTGCGGTTTCTGCCTGGATCCAACCAGACCTAGAAGCCAACCGATTTACCGGATCCACTTAAGAGACACCAATTCTGATGCTTAGAATCCCTAATCCCCAATGTTCCACCACCCCCTCACAACTCTGCTGGGGTACCCTCCCCCTCTGGACCTACTATGGCTTGCTGGATCTCTGCTGGGCCACCCACTCCATCTTTGACCACCTTCCTCACTGACCCTGGTACTTTCTCTCTCTCTGTCTCAGAGCCACATGACACAGATATACAGCCTGCAGCCTGGCCACTGGCCACCTCCCAGCCATTGCACCTCACCCCACCTGTGGCCACTCTAACGCTGTTGCAGGTCTCCCTCCTCCCCCTCATCCAGGGTATTATTTGAGCAAAAGATAAAACTTATTGTAGGCTCAAAAATTAGGAATGCCACCTAAACCTGCATAAGCCCTTGGCCAATATTTTCTTTTATGGCTGTCAATTTTGCTATTTTTGGAAATGTAAGGGATGTCACTTTAGTTTCTTTTGAAAGGTCTAGATAGGTTGCCATAAATAAGAATAGTCTCACATTGCCCTATGGAATGAGAGGAATATTGGGATTTTCAAAAGAGAAGTGTGTTTAGAGGATTGCCTTTTTGTTTTTGTTGGAGATAGAGACTCTTTTGGGCTAAATACTTGGGTGTAATTGATGGGTTAAATTCCCCGCTCTTTTTGTGTTTGGGGAGGTGAGGTGTTTTCTTTCACCAATTCGGGAGAGTCCTTTTGCATAGAGGTTTTTTTTGGTGTCTATACCTCTACACTTGTACATTCTTCTATTTTATCAATATATTCTGTGGTACCATCCACATTTCAAAAAAGAAAAAAAGGAATAGTCCCACATTCTTATAATAGTAGAGCCTTTTCCACTCATCACTTTAAGGTTTTGAGTTGAAAAGCCCAATCTAATAAACCTTAACATGGTATTAGAGCCCATGGAATTACTTGGGCTGCACACCCTGAGTTTTTGGTCCACGTTACAGAGCCTAAAATCATCCTGCACGTGAGGAGGCATATAAGAATGATCTCACATTATCATTAGAAAGGGACAAAGACATAATGTGCTTATAATAGTGGAGCCCTGTCCACTCATTACCTTAAAGCCCAATCTAAGAAACTTTAACACTGTCAAATCTAGCAACTCTAATGAATTTTATTGGAGTTTTCCCCCTGAATTGACATATGACAACTATGTCAATAAAGATTTATGTTTCATCATCATCAGAGCCCTATCCCAATAAAGATTTATGTTTGTGAATTATAATTATTATTGTGATTTCCAGTACATCCCCTTTTCTTTCTAACATCTAATGAGTTTCTTGTACTGTAATCTTCAAAATGATTATTATTATTATAATATTGTGAAGCATTATAATCCTCCACCTTTCTCAGTCACTGTCTAGGTGGCCACAGCTTATTAAATAGGGAAGCATAATGATACATAAACTTGTATAGATATGTGTTAATGTTGTAGTCTCATATTTGTTAATATAATGTTATGCACTAATACTGGAATAGTTGTGATATTCTGAAGAGTTGATCAAGAACATAAATCTCCTTCTGCAAGGAACTACAGTGCTCCACTGTCTTATCGTCAATCTGCCCGTTGCCATCCATCTGGTATGCATTGCATGGTGTCATATTGTTTCTGATTTTGTTCTTGTCTGAGATTCCATTTGACATCCTACCAGAATATTTATGCGCAATTAGAGTATGAAATATTATTCTGCAGCAGCAAATTCACATGAAGAGACATTGGAAGAAAGAGTTGTCCAACGCAAAGGGCGTTTTAAGGTGACATCTGCAGATGCAGTGCCTAAGGTATGTATTGGTAACTGACAGTCTTAATTTAGCTCAACTGTTTCCAGTCTCCATCCAGCATTACTGCATTCTCAGTTGCTCTGCAGTTCTTTTTGGATGGTGAAGTTCAGTTATTTCTGAGAAGCAAGAAACCATCTTTTGTTACAGTTTCTTCAATCATGTAATGTAAGGCTTGGAATTTCGAAGAGAAAACTAAACCATTGTTGATCCTTTGAAGCTTGTAGATACAGTTTCATAATCTTGTGTGCTTTAGACAAACAGGTAGTTTTCCTTGGTTGTATATAGGTGACAGATTTCATTGCTTGTTTTAATATTTGGTAGTTTCCTCCACATTTGTTTCTTGGTAATATGTGTCCTTTCTCCAAGTTGTCAGAATGACGTGCTTATTTTGCATTTCCAAGACATCTTTCTTGTCCAAGTAAGATCTTCCCCCCCCCCCCCCCCCCCCCCCCCCCCCCCCTCTTTATGGCATGTGTTTAAGTAGGAATTTGGCAACAATAATACTCCATGGAAGAGTCAATATCTGTCAATAGTTTCATTAGTCACTGAAAATTTCTTGAGAGGGGGAAAGGGAGCTCTGCTTGATACAACAATGTAACTGAATCTGACTGCTTTTACATTCTGTGCCATTTAGTGTGTTCGTCAAGCAAACTTCATTGGCAACTTGGTCAGCGGGGTTGCACCAAACTCTCCTGTAAATCCTTCATCAATTCTTCCATCATTGCAGTGCATCCTGCAGCAAAACACCATGCAAAGGGTCTGTTAAACGAATGTCATTATTGTATTCGAGTGCAGCTCTTGCATTTGGTCGATATAACTGAATCTGATTTCTTTCTTTTCCCTTTAACAGGAACAATTAAGTAGATTGATTAAGTGTATAGAACAAGCACCTGGTACATCTATCAAAATGCAACTTAGTTACAAATTGTAGCCTGCTCTTTGAAAAAATAATTCACTTTGGAAAGTTAATATTGTCGTTGAACTTTTATTGTATAGGTAATACAGGGCAACAAATGCAAGTTGCTGACACAAGAAACAGTGAGGTAGCTCAGGTGTGATTTTTTAAATTATTTTATTACCACTTATTAGACCATCCTCTTATCCATGAACTTCATGATCTTTTGCATTCACTTTTGAGAAGTACAAAGTTGAGGGTTATTGAGCTTTGACTTGTTGATCTAAGTTTTAATGCATATGGTTTGTCATAACTTTGGTATATTTTTATTTAAACATTATCCATTGTATGAATCTAGAATTGTGCATTCGAGGTTGTACCACTCTTCCGGAAGTGGTGGATGTCAGTCCCTGAATAGTCCCACATTGGAAAGAGATAAAAATAATGTGCTTACAATAGTGTAGCCCTCTCCTCATAGTCTTAAGGATTTGAGTTGGAAGGGGCAATCCAATAAAACTTTAACAAAGCAATATCAACATTGATTACCAGCCCCCAAAACTCTGAAATTTATTCACTCTGTACTCTTCCATGAGGAACTGTAGTAATCAACTTGCAAACTATTACGCTACTGGTGATCAATTCAGGAAGCAAATTCTGAAATCTGAAAAACAAGTGTTTTCATATCAAACAATGGAACATGTCCATAATTTTGTCCTGCCCTAGTCTGGCTGAAGGCAAGGTTGTTTAGAGGCTTGCCTTTGGCCCAACAACTTTTGGGAGTAATTGGACCTTGGGGCAGAGTTTCATTTCCATACCTATCCATCCTCAGATTACACAGTTCCGTCTCCTTCCTATATACGTAATTCATCCTACTTGTGTCAAACAAGATGAGAAGTTGTAGGAAAATTTTGTTCCACCCTGTATAGGGCATTTCAAACAATTATGTTAGATATGATATATGCACCATTGCCTGCGAGACATTGCCAATCCGTTGTCACTCTATTAAAAAACTTTACAAACTTTTCCCATTTCAATTGCCTCTGTTGTACTCTTCTCAAAGATGATGTTTAACTGCCTCTTCTGCAATGATACAACATAAACGCAATTTTGTAACATCCTTGTACTATGTTGGTGTTCCACATCTATGTCTATGATTCAGAACGCCCTAATGAAGTTGATCATTTTTTTCTGAATGACCTGGGGGAAGTTTGAAACATGAGTCCTCTGCTTTAGTCGTACCATCAAAACAGCTTAGTTTTTGGCCATTAATGAGTTTAACTGATGAGACATACTCTGGGATCCACCCAATTAACTTTGATGAATACGATGCCTACTCAGATGACCTTCCGTCACTTTTCAAAAATATAATACCTATATCAGACATTCTTTTTCTTTTAATTTCAGAAAAAGTGCTGCAACAATCAACAATCATTCCTGAAAAGATTTGGAACTCAATAGCTTATGTCCAGAGTCATCACTCATGTCAATCACAAGGCCATTTTTTTCAAGGTTATAATGTGATCTTGGTGTTGGCTGTGTCCTTCGGTGGGCGAGTGATATACAAAATGTGGGTTCCAATTCTGTTGCAGCTGAACAACAGCATACCACTAATCTCCTATGCTGACCACTTTTAATAAGCAAAACATTAGTATTTTAAGTGAACTAGTTAACATTTCTTGTCATTTGTATGCTAAAGATTTATATGTTTCTGATTTTGAATTCTTTATGGGTTTGGAATACAGCCTTTCTCAGCTTCAATTAGAGAGCGAGCTTATCAATCCTACATTGTTCATCTGCAACAATGGTATGGCTATTGTTTCTTGTTGCAGTTGATCTCTCCATTTGATTTATGGTGTGCTAAAACTTCTATTGCTCTCAGCATTGCAGATCTTGTTGAAGAAGTTCAGAGGCAAAAAATGCAGAATGCTCAGGTAATAAAAACATATGATACTTTCTGCCTAGTAATTTGTTATCATCTGGTTTATAGTCAGTTGTATCTGTATGTCTTAGCTTTCTTTACAGTCCTCGTGCTGCAATTATATATGCACATTTGTTAGTGTGCGTGAAAGAGTTCATATATATATACATCAGGACAAGATACAGTACTATTGCAAGGATTTGTGTCTGTCCACTGAGTGGCTTTTGGTAGCATCTGTTCCAAAAAGAAATAGTATTCGAAGGCATGGATAATAATCAGGTCACCTTGCCATTCCAATCTTTTAGGACCTGTCTAAAAGAAGCATGTTACATGTCTTGACTGCTTTAATGATAGTGGACTGAATTTCTCATCAGACATTTGCATCTCTTTTCAGTTAGAAAGACAAGTGAATGCTTTGTGCAGCAAGAAAGGGGAGAGAATTTACAGAGAAAATGAAGCACGGTGATTTTATTATTAAAGTTGACTGCTATTATCAGAGGAGCTTTTGATTCCCTTGTTGACTAATTATGAAATGCGCCCCAATCCTTCATAATTATTGTATAGTCTCTTTTGTGAGTTTCTGCATCCGGTGATTTCATTGTAATTCTTATAATCATACAATTTGTGAGGCGGGTGAGGCCATATGCCCGACACCCCAATTTTGAGTCACCGTCTCCCGAAGATTCTATGTTGCTATAATTCGATATTTAATTCATTAACCATGTAGAAGATTCATCGTAAAGAATGAAAGTGAGCAAGAGATGTCGAGTAAGTCCCTCTAAAGTGGATACCTCGGTAGCTTGCTATTTCCTAGTAAATATAATGCAGGTCGTGAAGGGGTCTTCTGTTCTGCAGCTTGAGCCGTTCACATCGGCCAGGATCTGCTTACCACAATTCTGGATCACTTTTGGGCGCAAGTAGAAAATCGAAGAAGACTTACTAATAGAAAGAGATTTACTAAGTGCAATAAGTACATTTAACCGTCTGTGTATGTGGTACTCAATATGGCGTCACGGAACTGTCACATAAGCAAGTAGATAAAAAGAGTAATAGACAGTGGATGGCGGTGTCGGTGATTGGCTACTAGCGGCCGACAGTGGAATCCAAAATTGTCATTTTGTGGAGCTCAGGTTTGTATTTTGGAGTCAAAGTCTGTATTTTGGAGCTTAAGATTTGTATTTTGAAGTTTAAATTATTATTAAAAATTTAGTCAATATTTTTTTAACCTTTAGGCAAAATATTTTGGATCTCAAGATTTATATTTTAGAGTTTAAAATTTATATTTTGAAGTTCAATCGTTGACGATCAACCATCATTGTTCGCCACCGATCACCGTCACTACTGATCGCTCGCTGCCACTACGTGGCATCCAAAGCGGCGCCATGTCATTTTACTGCACCTATTGTTATGGTAAGTGCCGTAAGCTTTGCTCAACTAGAAATCCATGTTTGTCTGGGGAGACGCACTTGAGCAGTCCGACGGTGCTTTTCTTTGCTCTACTCAGTATAAAGATGTGAATTTTCTTGTTGCCAGTTCTTGTTGACATTGTAATGTTCATCGGTGTTGGAATGGAGTCAGTGTGTCCTTGTTGCACTACTTATGATTTAGCGATATCAAGTAAATTGTGCTTCCGAATGATGCGGCGTCACTTGTTCAAGTCCGCATGAGATTTTCTGTGCTGTTTAATGTGGACCGAACACAAGGTGCCATGCATTTTTTTCCCAAGGGAATCTTGGTACTCTTTACGGTATGTACATAATCGCAAGAACAAGTAGTAGCATGTTATGTATTAATGTTCTGGAGAATATTTGGATATTCGAAAGTAATTTAAGATGTTTGTATATATATATAAACTCTGGAGAGCAAAGAAGTTTACTCTTGAGAGGTATTTGGACAGTTTATAATATTGCAAGATGGTTAGGAATATTGATATACTTTGGAGAGCATGTAGACAGACAGATGCTCTTGAAAGAAACCATGTTAGTACCCTTCAAAATATCTAAAGCATTCATGTTTCAAAGAGACATACTCAACATCCTATTGAAATTGGTGGATGTGGGAAATAGGCGGGCTCCAACCTATAGTGCCATTTTAAGTCTTTCCCCATTTTTTTCGTTTCTCCAGGGATAAATAACCAGATAAATGGACAAATATGTTTGACGGAAAAAGTAAAGAAGAAGATAAAAGGTATTTTAGGATGTACCACCTAGAGAGACAATATTGTGTTGGGTAGGTAGCAAAAGTTACCCATTCAAGATGATCGTAAGTGTAGCAGTTGAAAAATAATCAACTAGTTTCCACTGTCTGATCCCTATAAGCGATTATATTTATTTGCTAAGCGAGTTCGTCGACTACAATTTACAAGCAACCCAATAGGAAAAGAGAAAGACTTTATGCACTTTCGAAAGTGCACAAAGTGCAATCCACATAGGTAACTAGTCCATATAACACCTTTTTTTTGGGTGTCACATGGGCTACCAACCCATGTGGGTGGTGCCACATGAATTAGTTGCCTATGTAGATTACATTTTTGAAAGTGCACAAAATCTTTCTGAGAAGAAAGAGAAAAACTCCACCGACAAGGACATTGTTCAATCTGAACAGAGGCAATAATGCCCACTCGGAAATCCAAGTCTGATGAGGTCCACTCCGGCCGGTACGGGTGTTCTTGCGGCAGGCTCACCGCCCACGAAGGCACATGACAGCTCCAACAGAGCACACTCAGCTGGGTCACTAGATTTTTATTAGATGCCTCCAGTTAATTAAAAGGCAGAAGAATCATTGGGGATCCTAGCTTCTTCTCCAAGGTAGCGGCTACCTTTGGATGGTTGAGGTTTCGTCTGCCCATGGCCATGATGATGGGTAGGCGGTTGGTGAGGTGGAGAGCGTCTCCTCGCTGGAATCGTCAACGCGCGGGGGCCCCGTTGCCGTTGCAGCAATTATCGTCTCCCCAGTGAGTGAGCGTTTACGATCGAGGTAGTTTTTTCTTCTTACCTGCCTGCATTCCCAGCATCCTTCATCTTTTGTCTGCTTGTATTTTACATCTTGCAACCACCCCAAGCCGAGGTCCGGCCTACTTCCCCTCGACCGGTAGGTATTTCAGTTATTGTTCTGTTCTTCCTTGTTCCCCACCCCCACTATTATCACTCTGGTATGGATCAAACTGTGACGAAGTAGTTCTACAAGAGTTCCAAAAAATGACGACAGAAGAATGATGTCACTTGTAAGCATGATGCTGCTTTGAGCCACTGTGGCCCCTTCGGCTTCCGCCAGCTCATCTTTTGTCAGTCAAAATTTCATCTCACGTCCAAATCATAAAAGAGGTGTTGAAATCTATCTACGTACACGGTACACCAGGAGTTCCATCTCTTAGCCCTTTGCATCAGACCTCTCCTCCCGTTGTTGCATTCTCCCTAGCTCAAGCTCCTCAAGATGATACAACAGTTAGGCGAGACTTGCAATCTATCTGCGGTGATATAACCTGTACAACTCTCTAAATCTAAAATCATTGTCATGTGTAGAGTCATAAGATATTTTAAATTAGAGATATCTTAACCAAGAAACAGAAGATGATGATGTTGCGCGTTACTCTCGTCATCCGGGCCTTCATCCTCGAAGCTATTCTTTGGCGTACACATTCTTAAGATTGATCATCTACAGAGTTCTAAAAGTCTACTCCTTGGTTTATATCTTTTAGTTTCTGCCACTTTGTCTCTTATCTTAGATTTTCCTTTTTATGCTTGTCTTCATACTTGCCCTATGTCACCCAGGTTGTATGTGACTTATGTCCACAAGAGATTAGAGATATGCTAAAACGCACATCAGAGAAGGTCGATAAGTACTATTTGTAGTCAAATTCAAGAAAATATTTGCCAAAGGAAATGAGCTATTTGTAAATTTGAAGATGCTATTTGTTAGTCAAAAATCAAGCTATTTGTCGGTCAAAAGATGTTATTTGCCTGTTAAATCAGTCACTAGCCGGTAGCCATTATCAATAGTCATAGGCTATTATTAGTTGTTGGCTGCCCTGCTTGCCATTGTGTCACTATTTTATCACCACCACTTTGTCATCATCACACTTATGTGGACATGACATGACCTAATAAGATTACTCTCAAACAATCTATTCCAACTTATTTACTAGCATAATAAGTCTATAGAAGATTGCTATTATGCTCTATAGGATTAGTGTTTAGGTGTCCTGTCAGTAGTTTGACATTACTATTGGGTCCTTGTCAGAAATCTTCAAAAATTTCATCCCTTGTCTTTTGGTGGGACTTTTTTTTGGGAAAAGTTAGTTAAGAGTCTCTTGTTAGAGAGAGTGACTTATTTCTTAATCTCTGTTAGAATATCAAAAATTGCAGAGCCATTACCTTTTCGTGTGGTTTAATTTTTAGTCTCCATTTTTAGTTTTTCAACATTTATGAGCCTTGAAGGATGATTTTCGTCCTTTTAATATTGTTTTTTGAAATTTTCACCTTAAGGTAACATGTTTTTTCACTTACAATATTTTTTACATCACTTATAGTAAACGTTAAGTTCCTTTACAGTAAATGTTATTATTTGTTACAGTAAATATCACATTCTATTATAGTAAATGTTATTCTCTATTACAATAATATTTTTTATAGTAAATATTGTGTGTCTTTTATAGTATACGTTAAGCGCTGTTACAATAAATGTTGTTTCTTGTCACATCAAATATTATTCTCTATTATAGTAATATTTTTTATAGTAAACATTGAGTGCCTTTTACAGTATATATTAAGTCCCGTTACAGTAAACGTTATTCCCTATTATAGTACTCTTTTCCTGTTACAATAAAGAACACCATCTAACATATTTTTTCACTTACAATATATTTTTTACATCACTTGCAGTAAGTCTTGATATCACTTACATAAAACATCTATAACTTTGAGTGCTGTAATCATCAACGCATATTGTAAGATAGTTGATGTTCTTTATTGTAACATAAAAAAAGTAATGTAACAGGAAATAACATTTATTGTAATGAGATTGACATTTACTATAATAGAAATTTAATGTTTATTGTAAAGTAAAGATTAATGTAATAAGGAATAACTTTTACTATAATGAGACTTGACGTTTACTGTAACAAGTAATAACGTTTACTGTAATTGAT